>JAQMCX010000054.1:2278140-2374050 GCA_029814765.1 Acanthurus leucopareius | reverse complement strand
ACACACACACACACACACACACACACACACACACACACACACACACACACACACACACACACACACACACACAACCCAAAAAGGTGACGCTTTCAGAATCTGGTTTGAAATTTACTGACTTTAAGTATGAGGTGTGACATATATGCAAACTGCGCTGCAAAGTGGAAACACATTGTTAGGTGCCTCTGTGACTGTGAGCCTGTGACTCATGACATGCGTTGGCTTCAGTAGGTCACAGTGTAACATGCAAAATTCATTATATACAAATGCAAGATGAATGAACATGCAGTTTCTGTACTCCTACAGAATTGCTATTACATCAGGGTTGTGCTATTCATAGTGTGAGCCAGCTAAGCATGACAAATGTCAATTATTGCTATGTAGTAGAGATGATTTAGTGGCAGAATTATGAGGATTTCCCTGTGGTACTGTTTAGCAGAGGGGATCATTCACCTGGATTATAATGCATCTTGTTTTGTAGCCTAAACTTCAGCTAAATTTAATAGAATATGTTGTGTTATGTTTTCTTTATTCTCAATGAGGAGGCCAACCTCCACTATTAACCCTAATAATCATTCTGTAAAGTGCTATTTTTTTTAGCTCAATAGCAACGTTAAAAGCCAAAAGCTCCGTTCTTGATTGTTCTTCCTGAGAGAGTCTCTTTTGTATCACAAGTCTTGTTTATACAGTTACATAATCCGACTGTTGTATGATTTCCAAAACCCCAACTTATATAAGAGAATAACTCTATTGGCAGGCGAGGAAAAGTTGTCTCTGTTGATTTGTGAAGCAGCTTTATATCGGACTCCGAAATAAAAAAAAAGACAGCAATGCATTTGTCCTGAAGTGTTGAAAAAACAACATTTTAAAAGTCCTTTAAAGAATCCATGAGGACCTGTAAAGTTGTCTAGGAAGAAATTTAGCACAAAGATACAAACAATAGCATTGTTCTTTTAAAAAAAAACGTAAGCTAAAGGGAAACCCTGACGTAAAAATACTGTACATAAAAACATGCACATTGCATTAAAATCCGAAAATAGCAGACAAACACAGGACAAACTGTTTATAAGGGGACAATTATCTGCAGTAGAGCCTCAATGTGAACTCCTCCGGGAGGTGAGACAGATCTGCTGATTCTCTCTCTTCCTCTTCTCACCCCTCCTCCCTTATTCTCTTCATGGTTTTCCCCTCTTCATGGTCTAGCCCTCTAAAATGATAAGGCTGGTGACGTCTCTATGCAATTATAAGCTTGATTCTGGCTCTGGCTTCACTCTGGTCCCTGTCCTACCTTGCCTTGTCTCGATGTAATAAGAGGCATGTGACAGAAATGTCAAGATTGGCCCAGATGTCTTTCAACGCCTACAGCCGGTTTACTATTCATACTTGTCATCATGCAAGCAATAATCTCACCCGAGAGACACAAGAGAGATAAATAAAATAAAGCCAAACACAGGAGGCGGGTTACAGAGACAATTAAGAGACTAAGTTTAATAACAGCATCTCGCAAAATTAAATTAAAGGAAATACTTGAGTGTGGGAACAGAACAGTTATGGACAAGATGAAAGAAGATATGTGAGAAGGGAGAAAAGTACAGATGTGCGAGGAGTGATAGGAGGGTTTCCTGTTAGGATTCCATCCCAATTGACCTTTCTCTGTTGCCATGGTAACAGAGGCATTGCTATGGGAGAGTCGGCTAATTACTGATAATCTAACCAGTTTCTATCCTCTGGGACAATTGATTTTCAGCGTTATCAGTCACACTAAATTCGCATGAGACGGGCGTATTAGTTGGTGTTACATGCTGACAGCGACTAAATAAAGTGACACTGACATCTCTCTTCTTAAAGCAGAGCAGGACACTGTGGTCAGGTCGAGATACAGCCGCACTGAAACAGATGCAGTGCAGTCGCAAACCCACATGCCGCAAAACAGCTTGGTTAGTTTTGCAGAACCCCAAATACCACACGGGCACGCACACACACACACATGCTCATACAGACACATATTAGGCTGCTATATACGTATGCTGGGCAAATGTGCAGGTCAGCAGTCATGCACAATGCAGCCCAGGCAGTTGACATGATGTGTCATGAGGAGAGAGTAAAGTTGGACTGACAGCATGTCCCCCAAATGGCCACACAAACCAGCAACAAATCACTAGGGCATGCTGGGTAGACGTGCCACCCCCTCCCAACCAACAAATGACTGCTCCACGCTGTCTGACACACATTTTAGCTCCAGACAGACAGACATGCCCAGTAGTGGTATTTTACTAGAAAAAGAACAGACACGCAGACGCAGAACATGACCAGACGACAGAACACATGCAGGATACTAGAAAGCAGAGAGACTTAAGTGAATTAAAAGAGACAAGCAGAGAGGAAAAGAAAGGAGAGAAAATGAGATCTAACACAACATCCTTTCTTCCTTTCCTTCTTCCATAAAATGCAATGTGAGATGAGATATGAAAAAAACTAGATGAATTTCAGAGTGTGTTTAAAAAATAAAAAAGGACAAGCTAAAGTGAGTTAAATGAAATGTTAAATGAGATGTGAACACATTTTTCAATATTTGAGAACATCCAGTGCGAGCTTTGGGTCATAAATAAATAAAGAAGAGGAAGGAAAAGCACTTGATCTTTCACCAGAGTGTGACCTTCTTTTTATATGCTGCAGTTTAAGAGTGTGTGTGTTCTCATTTTAGTGTTAGGGCCAAAGAACGCAGACTGCTCTCCTGTGATTAGTTTACTGTAGGAGAGCAGGAGCGGCCACATGACAGCATGAAGATGAACGACATAATCCGCACTGAATGTCAGATCTTCCTGGTAAAATGGTTAATAAAACACAACCATCCGGTGTTATTGTTAACAAAGTCACTCAACTGGTTCAGCAGTTCAAAATGGCTCTTATGTGCAAATATTTTGGAAATGATTCAACAATATGGATTAATATTTTTATCAATCTTGACTGTTTTCTAACTCTAAGACAAGTCTACTGGTGTAAGTTAAACTTCAGGGAAATTAGTCATTAACTTCATCACCATTAATTATGAGTCACATGTATTTTATGAAACTGTCAGCCAGTTAAAAAAGCTCTACATTTTTGTTTTCAGTGTGACTTGATACCTTTCAGGCAGCTTTTAACACCACTAAGATCTTGCTAAACATTTATCAAACAGAGTGATCTAAAAAAAATAAAAAATAAAAGTTGGAACCTTTTCTCTCTCGTCTTTGGTGCAGAGGTAAGAAAATCTGAAGAAACTCTTTGAACTCAGTTAAATGACTGTTTTCTGAGGCTCCCATGGCAGTCATCAGTGCCAGTATGGTGCTGAAACAATTATGTGAGATATTACTTTGTAAAATAATATTTTCACTGTGACTTTAATATTTTGGGCTTTTGGTGTTACCTTGGAAACTGGGAAACTGTAATGGGTATTTTAATAACATAACTGACATTTTTAAATATGTGGCCTTAATAATAATCAGTACACATTGATTTTTTTAATCAATTAATTGACGAAATCATTGACAGATGATTATTCAATAATGGAAATGGTTGTTGGTTGCAGCCGTAGCCAGTATGATAATGAAAAAGAAATGCAGACACTTGAAACTTGCCCCAAATAGTCTGCAAAAGTCAGCTTTACTCACAGTTTGCTTGGGGAAATGGTCATTGAAAAAAATGTAAAAAATTATACAGCTATTTGCATTTAATAAGCCAAATTAGGGAAAAAACAGGGGTATACGGATTAGACACACTGGATACCTTAATATTATGAGATTACAGGGCCATCTCTGTGACTAGACAACAGACACTGGTTTATAACAAAATGGAAAATTCTCGGTAGATGTCTGGAGAGTGGGAGTGGACACCAAAAATAGTAAATATGTGATCAGGCATGAAGCTAGTACCATAAGGGCACCGAGAACGCCAAGCACAAGGAGAGGCGTAATGTGGTGCCAAAGGGAAGACAGGACAACAGTGAGAAAACACCATACATGAGGATACCATGTGGAAAAATGCCTGAGTGTGCATATGGCCTCAAGCAACCAGTGCTGGTGACTGCACACAAGCGACCCTGTGCCACTGGGCAAATAAACTCTGAGCTGCAGTGGGATGCCAGGGTGGGCATGTTGGCCTTGGTGTCTGGCTGTTTGGTTAGTGTGGCTGGCATCCTCCAGGCATGGCATGACATGTGGTTCATCCCAGCAGGCAGCCGGAGTCACAACAAGAATGACACTTATGTCTTCGGGGCTGCGTTGCTCACTTTTGCCGAGAATCATAATAAACACACTCACCCTGGTGCCAGCTATGGGTCTAAAAAGCTGTAAATCTTGTGCTTAATGTGATTTAAATGAAGCACTTCAGTCACCGTTCGTACAAAACCTACTTCATTATCTTATATGTTAAACATCACTTGAATATATCAGTCCATTTTTAAGTTCAACTTCATTGTTATTTGGTGTAGAGCAGCTCAGAGCCAAGAAAGATGTAACGGAAAAGATCCCATGGTCAGTGAAGCAGCAAACTGTACTTTTTCTGAAAACCAAAACTCGACCACCATTACATCCTAAATTCTTGTATCTATCTATCCCACCATGCTCCCTGCATATTTGAGGACGGGTGGGCTGACCGCTATGAGAAACAGAAAAGTAGTCAGAAGCAATGATTGCTTCCACAGAGCAGCTCATCAGAGGAAAATGCAGTATGCACCAGGGGGATTTACCAGGTATCATGTAGGCTAAACACACATGAACACACACAGACGTTCAAACACGCTTTAGAAAGTGATCTAACTTGACTGGGGACCCATGCAGAGCAGTGGGGCAGTAAGAAACAGAGGAAAACAGTGTCTGAACTCAAATATAGAAGAATCTGAATCAGTGAAGCCGTGGAGAGACGGGGAGGGAAGTCAGGGGAGGGGGGCTGATGTTAAGTGAATGAGGAAACAAAAAATGGCTACTATGAAAAGAGAGAGGGGGTCAGTGGGAGAGAGGCTCACGCTTGAATGAATGTCATGCCATAGGGCCTGGTTCTGCTGACCTGGTTTCTTTCACCAACAAAAGGCCATGCATTAACACACTTACAAAACGTCCACACACATGCACACAACGCCCACGGACATTTATACACCCACTTAACTCGAGCCTGTGCACACAAGCGTCAAACCTACACGTTTACACACATGCTCACTCCTCTCTCTTTCTCTCCACATTCCTACATCCTAAATCTGTACATACAAAGACTTTAAGTTATTATTTATGGCTTTTTTTTTCCATATTCATACTTTTTAAAGCAGTAGAAAAGAATTAAGACTGAATCTGCCTGTTGCATTGCAGGTGTTAAAGACAGAAAAGCTTTGCACTTACTGATGTAGATCAAAGTAACACTTGTGGTTTCTATTTCACAGTTACAAAAAAATAATTTTGTGAAATGATTGGGTGTTCTGGTAAATTCTCCACAACAATATATGTGTGGGAGATTAAAAACTTGTAAACCATCAGACATTTCCACTCTCACACTGTCATATTTACGCCACACCTTCAGTGGTTTGGGGTGTTTGGGGCTGTTGGGCAATGTCATATATCAGTAGTGGAATTGCAAAACCATTGAACTTGAACTAGTCTGTAGAAAATATTCTTTAATAAGATGATGTTTTTTTTCTTGTCTAAACAGGCTTTTTTTTTTACTTGTCTTTGTAGAAAAAGCAGAGGTGTTTCTAATGACATTGAGAAGGGCTCAGTGATTTTTAAATGGCCCTGTAAGCTGTGACAATTAACCAGCATGTGTACTACCAGCACGCCTAAAAGTGAAGCAGCTAGATGGAATTAAGCTATTATATGTTTTTACCATCCACACATGTGCTTTTCCCACTTAAACACATCAAAATTTCCTTTCTAATGGGAGCTTTAATGACAAATTCAAACATGTTGACAGACTACCGCTAGTTAAAGCCTTTAATTAGCATATCTTAATCATTGTAAAACTTGGTGATGATTGGTGGGGCAGACAATTTGACTGTCTTCTTTCAGAGTTGTGTGTTTTCTCAGTTAATATCTCTCTTCATCTATCTCCTGCAATCTCTCACTTCCTTTGCTTTAACTACTTGTATGTCTGTGGTGCCTTTGTTTAAAAACTGCACACTCAATGTGTGACTTTTGCTGCAGGGTTTTGAGGCATAGCAGAGATGCCAAGAGTGTTGTTACTGCAGTGCAACATGTGCATCAGTGTCCTAAATGATAAAACACAAGTTGACCCACAAGTCAATTTCTACACCAGTGAAGGGATCAATAAACACTGTTCTGCAGTGCTCCATTCATGACCTACCCAGACTGTCAGCAAACCTTTATTCTTAAGGCTCATGCTATTTTAACGTATTCAGTTTTAGTCAGCTGACTCAGCGTGAGTGGTAATATATGTCTCCTAGTAGAAAATCTCTGTTTTCCAGTGAGAAATACTAAAATCAAGGTTTTATTTAATGTGAGTATGTACATATCTTTTCCATTTCAATCCTGTCATCTGCCATACAATACATTTGAAAAATAAATCACGAGTTTGTTCCTCTTTATTCTAGTCATTTCTCACTACTCTCTGTTCTGCATGTGTCCCACTGACACACTAACACCAGAGTGAAGAGGATGTGGAGTAGCAGCAAAGAGACTGGAGTGGAGTGACCTTTCTCTATGCTAATCTCTACAGAATGGACACACACACGCATACACACGCACACATACGCAAAATGCAAGGTAGATGATTTGCCCTCTGCCTGGAGAATCCTAAGGACAGCATCAAAATACAAATCCTCCTCCTCGTGTGTGTTTGCACGCGTATCTGTGCGCTTGTGGGTGTTTTTTCCCTTGAATCACCCCTCCTCCCGCTATTTTATGTCAATCAAAGCCAATTATTGTAAGGCGTGACACACCCACTGGACTACACAATTCATACAATTCATTATAAAAAATAACCTGATTAGAAAATAACTCGTACATGAAGCCAAGTGGTCGAATTCATCCCCCTCTCTGTTCCTCCCTCCATCTTTCTTGGTGTCTCCGTGCACCGCTGGGCAGATGTAAACCGCCGCCTGTGTCGTGCCGCATCTCACTTCCCTACTACCAAGCCGCTGTTCACTGCATTTCATTCAGTCCAGCCAGCCACACTGAAATAAACTCCAACCCACAGGGATATACGATAGGCTCTATCACTTTATAGACACGTTACCAGCCAATAAACGAGTTCTTTCCAGTAGTGGGAGAGAAATGTGGCGATTCTTCCACCTACTAAGCATTATCCATTTAAACGTATTGAATTGTCCCCCCCCTGCGGGATCAATAGACTAAGGCTGAACAGTACTGCTGCACCGTGCTCCTCCACCGCAAATAAAGATGCAACATGAATGCCAATGTCAGGTCTGTCACAGCTGCGTTGCAGCGGTGCGGCGTTTCTGCCTGTACAGATGATACTATGTCTGATTCACTGTCAGATGTGAAGCTTAAAGGATCGCGACGCGTAAAGCTCAAAGCGATGAAAAAAAAAGACAAGCTTTGGGCCCACAGGTGGTGATGCGTTTTTTTACTACCACCATGTTTTTTTTTTTCTCAATTTCATACGGGTCTACTCACCGTCACTGCGGAGTGTCTGACTGCGTTGCACGCCGTCTGCCGTATCTCCGCCGCGCTCCCCGGTTTTAGCAGGTTCTTGGTGAATCTCCGGGTCGATTCGGCTGCCATCTCCTCATCTGAGCGGTCACCGAGCTCAATTCAACCTGGTGGTTTGTGCTGCAGTCAGACCTGGCCCTCGCTCCTAACATGAGCCGACAGAAATGTGTTTACACACACACTCACACGCACACGAATACGCACACACGCTTCTCACACACTGTCGGTCCACACACGCAGAGCGTTGAGTGCAAAGGATGCCTGTGTTAAACGAAGCTGAATAATGTACGGCATCTCCGGTGGTGACTTTCAAATTAAAACATATGTGGTAAATCCAAGCCAAAAAAGTTCTTTTTTTGTTGGAAAGGAAATTATTTTGAAAGCCAAAAAGCACCAATTGCAGGGTCGTGCTGCTTGCTCTTCGGTGAACTTGACGTATGGAAAAAACGCAATTTTCTGTGCTACAACCAGACTAGAACTGACCGCCCCCCCAATTTAGCTTAATTAAAATTATTTTTTTAAAAGATTTTTCTTTTAAAAACATAGCCCAATAAAAAGTGAATCCATAAGCAAGTTTTTTGCGGCTTATGGATTTATTCAGCATGCAAAGAGTCTTAAACACTAACACTGATTTGATCTGGGTATTTAAGGCTACACACATAATGCATCTCAAGGGAACCTTTTAAATATCAGTTACTCATCAACAGTCCAGTCACGACCAAGGAACGATGGAGTAGCATTTACAGTGGAGGTTAAAAGATCTGGGAGACACACGGGCCAACAGCGACACGTGGCGGTGGGGAACGGCTAAGACATTTTTAAGCAGATAGAGACAGTTACTCTCCCGTCATTTCAAAAGAAGTAAACTGCTGCAACACGGAATAGGAATGTGATAAATGATAGTTAAAAAAAAGCTTTTCTTGATTAGATTATAATTTGATTATATTCTAAAACATAGTTTTCACATTTATAATTGTTGATTTTTTTTTAAAGTCAACCTGATACTGACTGAGATCAACAGAATCAGTATTCCATTCATATGCTGTGAGTTTCAATGCAGATGCTGCTTATATATGCTGGTTTAAGGGAAACTATAGTCAAATGTGCCCTAGAGGGTAGGCCCAACACAGTCAGCGTTCTTAAGTAATGCTCTGCCGCCCTCCTGTGTGTATAAGCAGTAGTGCAGCAGTTAAGAAGTTATTCAAAACTAAATGTAAGATAACAGAGAATGCTTCTAAAAAAGTATGTGGCCAGTTTAACATTTGATAGCTTCTTATATATTGCGAATGTCTGTAATCATTTTTTCCTGGTCAAAAAGAAAGTGTCAAATATCAACAATAACATTTTTCCTATTGGTTTGTATTTCAGAAATCTACAACGCATTCTTCCTGTGAGAAATATCTCATATTTGTCGTTCATGTGTAAAAGGTTTTCTGTTTGAATAGGCTATTTGCAAATGCGATTTAATTATCTAGAAAAACGAAAAACTCCCAATTTGAATACAATCCAATAAGTTATTAGTCATAACTGAAGTGAGTCATTTGTGCATTCGTTACGTTAAATGATTTTGGTATAATACCCACGATCTTGAAAGCATTCAGCTTAAGATATCTAAAAATTAAAATCATGAAAATAAATACATTTTATATTTTTGAAATGGATGTGTCTTTGAAGTATTTCATTTCAGAGACCGATGGAGTTTCTAAAAAAAATACAGGAAGAACAGGACTGGATTCAGAATAATCGCATTGCAATTCAACTAATTACATTACATTTTTCAATAAAATCCACAAAATAGTGAAACAGCGCCTCTATAAGATGTAACGGCTGGTAAATGAAGCCAAACGGTGTGTGGTTCAAAGTTATTATTGCACTGTTATGGTCAAGGCGATAATTTCTACCGTCAGAGGGTAGAACGGCTAAATTAATTGAAAGTATGTGCCAAATTCAGTGAAACGGTCATGTTCATGTTAATATAAAACATAATCTCCACAGTTAATCGTGAAGTTCGTCCTAGAAAAGAAAAGTTAAGAAAAAAGTCAAAACCATTTGAGCTAGCTAGCTAAATGAAACGAACGTTAGTGAGTTTTATGCTAATGCTAACGTACTAATAAAGTCAGTAACAGCGGAATTAAGTGGGATCAAGTTAGCAAGAAATAACGGAAAGAGGACAGGAGAACTATCAACAAGCACAGCAATAAATATACTGCATACTGCAACAGGTCTTGCCGAATACAATAACCCATAACATGGACACTTTATAAAGGAGACGGGAATTCAGTTACAAATAAGGTAAGACAGGTGTCTCACTCTCTGTCATTCTGCTTTCTCCTGTGGTTACATGTCTTTGCTTGGCTGTTTGTGTTTTTGAACTCTAAAGTGTGTTTGTTGATGTTATGGTGAGTTCTTTATATTATGTGCTTTATTTTATTTGCTAATGTGTCACAGTATGACAGTAAGCAAGCAAAGAGCCTGCAGGGCCTTTAATTACTCAGAATGTATCCAATTTAGTGTTAATTGGTTCCTCAGTTGGATGTGTGTGAGCTGTAACGCATAAAAACTCTGCTGGTTGCCTGTGACAGATTTTTTCCTCTTGCTTTGTTTTAAAATTGTGCTTTACAGTGAGTCATCAGCTTTTCTCATGTAGACCTCCCAGGTTAATTGTAAATGAGTAAGTCTGAGTAAGTCATGTTTGATGCATGCATAGATGCTGTTTGGTGTTTCAGATCTGTCGGTGTTTGACTGCTTTTATTGTTCACTGAATAGAAGCTTTTATTGTGTAGCATAACTTTTTTTTTCATTATAAAACTTTAAAAAAATGTGTGTCGGACATGCATCTATGATATCTGCATTGTGTCAGTCAGTCTTAATAGAAATCTCTTGTCTCACTGCCAGTCTGCAGTTTGCTAATGGCATGGTATGTGATATATTCTAGTACACAACAGTATATCAGTTCTCTGAACTCACTTCTTGGTGAGAAGACATACAATCTTAGTTTATGACTGATCTTTCTTAAACTATTGCAGACTATCTGCTATTTTACTAGGCAAACCAAGCTTAAGTCACTGTATTGCAATCTAGTGCAACAGTGCTGCAATGAACCTCTCCTTTATGGAGGTTATAACGTCGTTTAATTGTTAGGTAGGTTTTTCTTCAACTTTAGGGTCTTTTTGAAGACTAGTTTGCAATGCTGTTAAACTCTGTTGTGTTATACTGACAGGCATCTTTAATATCTTTTCCACACCCCTCTGGCTAAAAAGGACAGAAAATAATAGAAACATCATCTTTAACATTTCCAACAAAAACTTAACATTTCAGTCTTCATTGAGATAGGATTTTGTTGCAGTTCTGTTATCTTTAACTAATCTTAGCTTCAGTAAGAACAAACTGGTGTACCAAATTTGATCTCCGGGTGGCAGTAACACACAAGGTATTGCCCAAGGTGAGGCTGTTTTTAAAAAGAACAAATCCTAAATGTTTTTATAAGCACCCATCACACAACTCATGTATTATATATTAACTATAACAATAAATGTTTTAGTTTAACTAAAGGCTTTGGAAACATTTTTTCATCATCATACCATTGTAGTCACCAGTAATAGAAAATATATATTGTATTGATTGAGTGAAATACATGTACACACGCTCAATGGCTTTTTTAGAAAGACTTTTGTCTTCTGCTAACTGAATTTAGCAAATATTACTAAGCAGATACACAAAAAAACAGGGTGTGAAAGTGGAGTTACCTTTGACTAAAGGTAAAGTTTTCCCTCAGCTCAAGCAGCTCATAAATCATCATTATGCACATTTATTTTGATTCTGATTTTTTTTCGGGGGGGGGGGGTTACCAGTTGTCCAATTTAGGCTGTTTGACTTTGAATGTGTTTTTTAGTGCTGTCCTTCTCAAACAAGAAAGTTTGAGTTTGAGACTGTTCAATAAGCACAATAGGTATTAGTATGGTGTGTGTTTTTACAATGTGGCAATCCATCATGCAGCCAACTTAAAAATGAGGACGTAAGTAAAATACTCTACCATAGGCTAATATTTCTTCGGTCCAGATACCCAAGCACTAATTCTTTGTTTTAGCTAATCACTGTTAAATCAGTCTAAATGTATCTGTATCATTTGGTCACTGTTCTGTACAAAACATTGTTAACGCCATGTTATATGGAGAGGTTGTGAATAACTGTATCCATGATCAGCAGATCTGTATTTTTAAACTTGTCAGCCAGAAGCTATTTATCTTTTGACAGATTAATCACAGAGCTGACTGATGTCGGTGTTAATGGTACAAAGCCTTAACCTTTGAATGCTCTCAGATAGGATACCAACCGAGCTGTGTTTGAATTTCAAGTCAGGACCCCATGATAGACTCAGTCGACGCACCCATAGCGTATATAGAAGCAAGTATAGATAGCCCAAGTAACATAATAGCGTCTGTAGCTTAATCCAGTGGCCTGCACAGCCTCCAAGTCTTGATCTGTCTCAAATGGACCATAAAAATTCTTCAGGAATAGTATGAAACTACAATGTAAGCATAAACCAAGTTTCTTGGAAATACTTCTTACCCTCTGTTGAAACCATTCCCAAAAAATATGCAGTCTCACCCTGTAGCTGGGTAGTGATGCCATTTTCTCAGAAAAACATAAGTAATACAATTACAGAGGAGCAGTAAGGGATTACATTTACTAATACTCTAACATTCTAAAACATGTATCCAACCTCAGCCTTTACCCCAAGCTGTCATCTAAATGATGCTGAACCGTAACAGAACACGAACCCTAACATTGATGGGAAAAAGGCTACAACACCACACATTTTGTCTTCCTTTGAATTTCTAATTAAGTTACATCTGTCAAGTTTTTGCATATTACACTAACTGTGGGGCTCAAGAATGGTGCAAAAATACAGAGTCTAATAAATAAAGAGTTGTCTTATCTGAAATACATTATTAGCTAGCTAATTAAACAACAGTGTAACCATGATTTGAATGAAGTTGTGAGGTTGTGTGAAGCTTTATAATGAGGATGAGAATTTTGAAGCACCATGTGGTGTTACAAGTGCAAAGCTAGCTAGTCATGCCCAGTGAGCAAGTTGGAGTTTTTAGAGGTCCTGAGACAGTGCTTGGCTGTGTAAAGGATTATCATTAAATTTATGTGATTATTTTTTCCAGGTTTGAAGCACAATGATTGATTTGCACACTGAAATTACCCAACATTGCTGCTCTGCGGGCAAACCCACTCTCCATATCGTTGGTACATGCAACTAATAAAGTGACCACAGAATTTAGAAATACATTTTGGATGCCTGACAAAATCTTGTGCGGTCTGACAGTCATCTAGACTCACCTCAGAGCTGCAGACAGAGGCAGTCAGATGGGGAGGGGTGGATTTTAAAAAGGGGGGGAGGCCAAAGAGCAGCATTGAAGAAGAAAAGTAAAGTAGCCAAGGAATAAGTGCTGGTGTACTCATAAATTATAAATCAATCTCAAAATGCGTTAGCCAGACAGTTGTGAATGCATTGTGAGTTATCCTAATCCCAGTCCTGTATGGCTGACAGTAAATGTTAACTGAGAGGTGAAAGTGAAATGCAGGATATGGAAAAGAGAAAATAGAGCAGCTAAGACAGGAAAAAGGGGGTGAAGAAGTTTGGTGAACTGCTGGATGTCTTCTGGCAGCGGTTGGACATAGTGCAGCTTTAGGCAGCCTATTTTTCTTGTCATGTCCTCAGATTCAATAACAAGATAGCACTCTCCTGCGTCCATGGTTTCCTCAATTCACAGCTATCTTGAGGACAGTTAAAGGAGAAAGAGCATTTGAAACCTTCAGGGAGAGCAGCAGGATCACATTCTGCAGGGCCAGGCTTTGCCTGAGTGTCTAATTCTAATTTCCTCTTTCACAAGCTAATACAAAAGGACTGTATGTCCATCTGCAATAGGGTCCCCCAGTGGGAAGGAGAATAATGGTGCGTGTAGGGGTGAGGGTCTGATGCTTGCATGAGGGCCGCTGAGTGTGTGTGTGTGTGAGAGAGATTCTTTTAAAGATGTGGATTGGATGTGTGGGAGAGTAAGTGACTGGACTTGTGTAAGATTGAGAGGGTATGGGAAATGAGAGCTTTTTTTAGTGGAGGACAAGCTGATGGTGGATATACAGCCACAGAGAGAGACTTAGATTGAGGGAGAAGTGCTGTGATATTGAAAAGTAAGTGGAGAGGCAAAAATGGAATAAAATGAAAACAGAACACTTGCAAGTAACATTTGGACAGTTGAGGTTTCTGAACATATGGCTTTTAACTGTGGAGAACAAGTGAATTTCATTGGGAAAATTCACTGTGTAGCTGAAGTTTAATTTATCTATTTTACTCTAAACATATTTGGCAGTGAAGTCAGTGGATATGAACAACCTCTCTCCAAAGGTAAAACAAAGGGATTAAATGTGTATTCTATGATACCCTCCAGCCATGAGCTGCTTTAAAGACAAACATAAAGATTTGTTTAGGCTGCTTTTTTTTTTTTTTTAATTATATTTTTCAGGCTTTTATGCTTTTATTGATAGGACAGCTGAGATATCAGACAGGAAACAGGGAGAGAGAGGGGGGAGAGACATGCAGCAAATGGTTGGAGCCGCAGTCGAACTCGCGACCGCTGTGTGGAGGACTGAGCCTTCCGTACATGGGCCACCCACGCTCTCGATTGAACTAAACGGCGGCCCTTGTTTAGGCTGCTTAATTGATTCGCATTAACTTTATGTCACTGTACTTCTCATATGTGCAGTCTTTGTATCGCATATCATTTTTGTCCTCATCATGGAGGAGATCGTAACTCTCAAGGATTGGGAGAGTATGACTCATGTACCCAAACTGAGTAAATATGTGTTTTTTCATAATCCGAGCTTTGCAAAGTAGCCATCAAATGCAAATGCAATAAACTTTGATATGGTTGCATGTAGTAATAAATGTACAGAGCAGAATTCCTTCCAAACCTCAGCCGTTTCATAAATCATATTCACTAACAGAAGCAAATCTGCACATCTACTCAGAATTTTTACACGCACATACTTACAGGCATACACATATGTGTGGTTGTACAGGACATAGACCACTAGCCATTTAAAGACCAAAATATGCCTAGGTAACCAGCCAGAAAAGGAGCAAAATAATGAATATGTACAGAATTAGTAGTGCAATTTGTCAATGGCAAACACACACAGACCCAGATGTTTGGTGTTTGGTATAATACTGTCAATTTTTATTTTATAACATTTGGGATATTTCTATACTAAATATTGAAGACTTCAGAGTGCAACAAGTTTTAAATGCCTGATCAGATCCATTCTCTCAACTGAACCCTCAATTCAGAGCACGTGTTGTATTTTTAATTTAATAATTACTAAAACAGTTAATTTATTTTCCAAGTGATAAGCTAAATGATAAATTGACTTATTATTTTACCTTAATGTTGAATATCAAGTCAGACATAGATGAACCCTGATAACTGACACCTAATGGATGCCATCTACTTATTCATGTGCATCCATCTGAGTGTGCTTGCTGTGCATTTGTCAGTAAACATGTACATATCACTAAACCAACCTCAGTGTCTGCCACAGGGCAACATGCTCTGATCCTCAATCTTTTTATTCTTTCTTTTTTTGCTTTGTCTTTTTCTTTTTAAACTCTGGAGTTTTACAAAGTCAACCAAACACATGAAGCGTCGCTCTGAGTCTACCACAGACTCCCAGACAGTAGATGACATGCCCTTTTATTTTTCACCTTAATTTTCTAGCTTTTCTTTGTGTTCTTTAATAAATGAATAGTGTTCATCATCTCTTATCCCTCTCTCATTCACTTACCCTGTGTATGTGTGTATGTGTGCGTGTGTGTCTGCATGTGTGTGTGTGTGTGTGTGTGTTTGAGAAGAGTGTCTGGTGCCTGGGGTGAAATCAGGCAGATAAAAGGCAGTGATGAGGTCTGGATCGTCAGCATCCTGACAGCTGTAGATTAAATTAAAGAACTTCTGACAAATCAAACAGATTTCTCTCTCTATCTCTCCTTCTTTTTCTCTCCATCTCTCTCTCTCCCTTTTCACCCCTGGAGCCCTCATCAGGCAAGCTGGGTGCGGAACTTGAAACAAAATGGATTTCATCTTTAAGGGCTTGGGCAGGCTTTGAAACAGCACCAGCTGCCGGGCCTGCTTGTCTCTCTTTCTTTCTCTTTTGGACTCGTTTGGCTTGCCTTTTTTCCAGATACTTCAACAAACTTGAGCCATATTGTGACAGATAAAGGTAGAACATCAGTACTTCAAACCCTGACAGTAATTGAGAGATGAAACAGACACATTTTCCAGGTTCTGAGAGGCCCACTTCGAACGGTACATCAAACGCTCCCACTCGGGATTCCAGGGAATGGCAGAGAGCGGCGCTCCGCTCCCACTGGATCTAAATGCTGCCGTAATAAGATGTTAGTACTTTCTAATGTGGTCTATTGGCAGTTAAACCCACTCTGATATGAAAATTCAAGTCAAATAGGCCCTCTGCTGATCATGCTGAAGCACACACATACACACACAGACACGTTCAAAAAATAGCTGCTACCATCTTTCAAATATTGCCCCCTAACGTGAGGCCCTCATGTGATTGCCAGTCTGACATTACATAGATTTCTAATGGAAGCCTAATTCAGACACATGCTGCCCCACAAAGGGAGTAACTGACAACCGTGTCAAAAAGTTTTTTTTCCTTCCCACTGCCTGAGCGCCATGATATTAGTCTTGTATCTACTGTAGCCTTTATCTTTGCGTTAACATTTGGACTTTTATTTAAATAATTTCACATGGTTTTTCATTATTGCTCATCAGTGAAATCCACTTAACATAGTAAACAGTTTGCTGAAGACTTGAGGCAGCACGTCCACATTAAAAAATAATGGCCAATGGATTTTTAAACAAGATTTTTCTTGCATCCTTTTTTAATAATGAGTATTAGTATTTAGCTAATGATTAAATTTTACATTTGATAATAGTTTTGATAATAATGTCAGAAAATAGTGAACATATTTACTTATGATCCTTATTTCCTCCGACTATCAGCCCAAAAGCTAACCATGTTTAGTTGCTTATATGGAAAAAAAAAAAGATGCATATGGTCAGAAATGAGAAACAATGGAATTTTTGTTGGAAGAGATATTAGAATAATTAATTGATTATTAAATTGTTATGATTACTCATAAGTTATATTCATAATTATCATTACCATCACCATCATCATCATCATCATCATCATCATAAACATCATATTATTATTATTATTAGTAGTAGTATTAGTAGAAGTAGAAGTAGCAGGAGTACAGGTAGTATTATTAGTAGTCTTAGAAATTGTAGTAGTAGTAATAATAGTAGTAATTGTATTAGTATATAATGATTATTCCCTGACATTAAACTTATTCATGGTCTGATTGTTTCATATCACAAACTTATGTAAAATGACAAAGGTCTAGTGAATCATAACATAATAATTAAAAAAAAAGAATTACTACCACATAACTGTTAAGAAACTGTTTCAGTAGTTTGATGGGTTGATATGAGCCTGTAAAGAAGAATAGAAACCCATTCTCTTCTTATATTCTCTCTGCTTTCTTTAGTCCGGCAGAAGAGTCTGCTTATAGGGATTAACCCTTAAAGTTCTAATCAGACAAATACTCACACATAAATTGGACAACAAGAAATCCTCAAGAATCTTTTCAGTCACTAGAGAGCAGTATTGGGCAGTGATGAGAGGGGAGATGCCAATCGTTTGTGTGTGTCTGCCTCTGTGTGTGTGCCTGTGTGTGTGTATGGGAGACAAATAGAGAATGTAAAAATTGTGCGAGGGCTCAAAAAGCCCAAGCTACAGCAGCTGGCCAAACAGACTGAGCAGGGGTTCAGACTGAAGCTGTGTGTATGTGTGTGTGCATGAGAGAGAGAGAGAGAGAAAAGGAGTGGTGCAGACTGCTGAAGAGAGGCCTTCTTCTTGCCCCACTCCTCGGCCCTGCTGCTCAAACCAACAGAATTAATAGCCTCGTTTGCCAAGAAAAACACTCTAATCAGTGGGTTTCCTCTCATTAAAAGTTAATTAGTTTGACACGAGTTTCCTGCAGAAGAAAGTATTGGCCACTTAGAACTCATTAGAGCCAAAGGAAAACATCACACCGAGGAAAGCTGGAGGAGAAGAGAGAAAGGAGGAATAGGGCACACACTCACACACACATTCATACACTGTAACATAAAGTACACACTGAAAGACCCACTCTAGCTGGCACATCTACTGATATGTGCATTAATTTGTTATTCTAAAACGTTGATGACATATGTAAACATGCATGCCAGCACACATATACACCTAGACAAACATAAGCAGTTACACACATGCATGATACTCTAACCTAATTTAAAAGCCATGTCAGTGATCCTTATGTTCTTTCCTTGGTTGTGTCAGTAGTAGCAAGAAACAGTTTTATACAATTATTCACAATATATGTCCGTAGTCTCTTAAAAAGTTAATTACTATACAGTGAGTGAGTAAGACCCCAGCTGCTTTTATTCATTGTGACAAACTCTTGTGGTCCACTAATGCAGATAGTGAGATGGTACAAGGAGGGGCAGTTCAGGAAAAATATGAAAATAATGCAATTCAAATTATAGTTTCATTGACAGCGGTGACAGACCAGGCAGTACCACCACCCTTATTGGTAAACAGCTGGATTATACCTTATAGCTGGATTTGTGACTTTTTTCATCCTTATACAACCAGGTAGTTCTCCTCTGGAGGTCTGCTGTCGGGGTTGTCCTTAAGTAATTACATGATCTTCTTTCTGCGTAAATGTCCTCTCAGTTGGCAGTTAGCTCACCTTAGCAGAACTAGTTACAGTTACCAGGCTGACTAATTGTCAAAACAACAAATAGATTAAACCTAATACTTTGATTTATTTTATATTGTTTTAAAATCTGTTGAGATTTTTTGTCCATATTTTATGTTTACAAAGTGTAAGTAAATTATGGACAATCTACACATTTAAAGTCATGTTTGTTTGAAAGATCTGTGATAGCTTGACGTCTGGACTCACATCATTATAAGACACTGCAGCACTCATGTAGTGTGCCTGAAGACTGATTGAAATAAAACTAAAAATAAAACTGAAATGACATCTGTTTTAAGATGTACTGACAGAACCTAATATTGGTACACCTATTACAATGTTGAATATGTTCAAAAAATGTAAACCTAAAGCTGTATTTTCTTATATAATCTGCCATAAATGAAATGATGACAAAGCATTATAGCTGGCTGAACTGAGGCAAAAGACTGAATTCTTGATTCAAACACCAAACCTTAATCGTTTCTTTTTAGTGTTATAAAGTACTTTGTGCAAAATTTAAACATAAACCTAAAAAAGCATTTTCCAATACCTTTGCTCAAAAAATGTAATCTTTTGCATCCATTTTGATGCCATGCCGTATCTGTTCTATACTGTTACACCAACACAGGTGTGTATAGCTTCTCAGCACTCAATAGTTAATTCAACACACGTCCTAGAGGAAATTACAAGAGCCATTTTTGAGACAAAGAAAAAAGAAGTCTTAAAAGACCTGAGGGAGAGTAGAAAGGAATACTAAAAATGAGGGAATGTGTCTGCTTTTAAAAAAAATGTAATACCGGTTTAAAGTAGGATCATCAAAACTAAATACAGTATATCCCAGTGTCCACTTGGAATGAATTTGGCTCCTCCCATCCTATACTGTTAAATAATGTGGGACACACATACAATCACAGACACACATACACTCCGAAACCCTCCCCCATTTCCTCCATCGCTCCATCTCTCCACTGCTCACTGATCTGTCCAGTCTGCTCAGACTTCCTCTTCTTAATGAATCATGAAGTTTGACTTGTACTCCTTAATAAGCAGTGTTTTGCAGAGAGCGGGTGGAAAGCGCAGAGTTTGTTTTCCTTTAATTAGGCAGCCAGGTTCCCTGGGCACGGGGCAGAGCTAGTGAGAGGGCCTGGATCCACAGAGCAGCATCAGACAAGGAAATGCTGAGAGGCAGCCCGCGTTGCCAGGTGGCCGTAAGACGAATGGGCGAGGGCACAGACTGAGACGGGGCAGGAAACATAGAGGCATGGTGCTGCGAACTGAAGAACAATGATAGGAAATGTCCTGGAGAAAACACACCAGCCAGCGCTGAAAGAAGGCTGGAAAGAAAGACGAGGAATGAGGAAAGAGAAACAGTGGACAAAGACGAAAGAAGGGAGTTAAAAAGGAAAAACTGTTAAGATGGAGAAAAGAAAAAAAAGAGGAAAGGTGGAGGAATAACTGTGCTTAAGTATCATTTCGGAGGTCCTCCTGTTTTAATGAATATTATTATTATAAGCTACTTTATAAAAAGGGTAGATCAGATCAAGTCATCTAATTGGTTGTTAGTTATGGTATACTTACCATACATCACAGCTATCAGGTCTAATTTATTTGCACAATTCTGTATCGCTCGGCATGTAAGTAGCCCTGGCTTGCCTCTGTCATATCTAGGCAACACATTAAGACATTTCCTGCTACAGATGAATTTCATTGTTTCAACTGTTAAGACTACTACAAAATGGAAACATTGAAGACCAATTTGACTGATGAGACCAGTGTACATATCTAAGAGAAAGTAATTTTTTTTTTTTTTTTTTTAAATGGCGTTTTAAAAAATTCAAAAATCATAACCCCTTTCCTAGCAGCTAACACATCGCAGCAGTTTCAATTGTCTAGCAGCTATCAGTCACTTTGTTTGCAGGGTTGACGAAAATCCCTAGACATTAATCATATCACATATCACGTTAAACTATGCTTAGCTTTGATGTGCGAATACGCTACATGACTGTGTAAATAAATAATATGACGGTATTATAACGTGCACTCAAACCCCTTCTTATATGTAAGGAGGGGTTTCTCATAACAGAGTACTCTTACAGATTAGTGTCACTTTTACTACGATAGAATATCTGAGGTCTTCTTCCACCTCTGAACATTAGGGTCAGACGACTCTTTAGACAGATCAGCTGGATAAAGAACTTCAAAGTTCGCAAAGAATAAGGTACAACAGTTTCTGGAGTGTTTCAAGTGTGAAAGCATAAAATAACAATTTGAATTGTTGCAACTGAAGACACACCAAAGGAAAATAATCTGTCATTTATTCCAGGCTTTTAGCTGTTTGATATCGTTGTAATCAATTCGTAGGAACCCTCAGAGCAGCATTATTATTTTGTCTGCATGTCTCTCTGTGACTTTGTGTGTGTGTGTGTGTGTGTGTGCGGGTGTGTATGTGTGTGTGCGTTTACACCGTGGAGCTGTGGGATCACAGGTATTAGACTCTCATCAGAGCGAACCTTTGTAGAGTCAATATCAGAGGCTTCACCTCAGAGCCTGACCTTTCCAGCCTGTCCCCTCTCTGAAACACCCACCATCACCACCCCAACCTCTCCCAAATCACACACACACACACACACCAGGCACACACTCATACACACACACTCGACGCCCCCACGATCAATCTTCCCTCGGTCACTACGACAGCAAAGCACAAAGCCAATCACATCAACACGGCTGGGATGCCACACTCAACCTCTGACGAAATGTCACTAGAGAGGCTATGTCAGGAGACCTCGGGCCTGTTAAGCGCCTGAGTGTGTGTGAGCATGTATGTGTGCGTGTGTGTGTATGTGTGACAGAGAACAGAAAATCTGGAACATCCTGTTTGAGATGAATAGAGGAGCACATATGGATTATATATTTAGTTGCAGCAAGAAAGTTCTGTGTTTTACTAATTTTGACCCTTTCACTCATTTAGAAATAGATGATGGACCAAACTTATTACAAGCTGGTATTTCCGCAACTTCTGAACTAATTAAAGCAACAAAGTTGAGTTTTGTCTTTTGAGATCACCCTGGAGGCTAAGAAGATAATGCCACACTTCAGCACATTGGCAGCAGTTGATAGGTTTGTTAAGAGACAACCAACTAAGAGTAACACAGCACAATAAAACTGTAATACACTTTGATTAATTTGTCAGGAAATCAATTTACATCCCGCAGGCTCGGGTCTTACCCCTGATGATTATGCTTCAAATGCACTAATTAAACAATCAGCGATCTTTTTTTTTTTTTTTTTAAATTACAGAAAGTGACTCTAGCCAATCAAATGCATGATGGAGCCTGGCCAATGCTGTGTACCGTATACTGTTACCTTACCTAGGTTACATTGTGTTTCTGTGTGAAGTGGGATGCCAAGACAACGCTTCAGAGCCCATCTGAGTCTCACGTCCGACAGACAGCCATCTGCGTTTTCCTGCCAAGCTCACCTGGACTGCCTCACCTGTGCTTGTGACCCAGTGGTGCAGTGCAGCTCTGTATGTGTAGAGCTGTTGGCTGAATCAAAGAAAAGTGGTGTGTGACACTGGTATGTGAGAGAAGGGTTAGCGAGGTGCAGGACATACACTCACAGAATGAGAGCAGCTCAACAGTGCCAAATGCTGGTTCTTTGGTGAGCTTTTAGTGAAACACATAGTGTTATGTATTGCCGTGGCTGCAAAAAAATATTACTCAAAAAATTACGTATGGGATAATTATTTAGGTGATAAGTGCTTTGCAAATTGTACAAAGCTAGGCAGACTTTATCCTAAGATCATATATTCAAATAAAGAAAACTTTACCAAAAATCCTCAAATGGGAAAGAGAGGGGCATGCCTCAGGTAGAGCAACATAAGAAGGATGCCAAATATGAAATAGATGCTGTATATAAAGAGCAGACAGAAATAACAATTGTGAAATTATAATATGAGTATGGATCAGCACAGACATTGAGCAACTTACAACTGACGCCAGACCTGGACCCCAAAGCAGCCCCTGTACCACAAAGACCTGGAAAGAAGACAGGCTACATAAACATTTATATTGTTTTTACATTTCATGATGTAAAGTAATTCTAGTGTAAATTCAAGTGAACATTGGCTTGATTTGTTTGGTCTGGTATCTGATTCCTGTTTAGAGAATAAAACTAAAGTCATACAGTTAAAGCCTCCCAATAATGGTCACAAGATAAAACCATAAAACCATTATTGTACAAGAAGGAAACTGGCCTTTTTTTACCCCAGCAGCCGAAAAGCCCCTCTGTTGCTTATGATATTAACGCACCTCTGCAGTTCAGCTGTCCCATTAAATAACAGCATATTAATGCCATCACATGGTTCTAAAGATATAAAGTGTATGTCTGCACTAGGCTGACTCATGTATTTTTTGTTCTAATGGCCAGACTTCACTAAAAAAAATCCAAAATGCAAAAGCTATTCCAGACTCCAGTTATTAAACTATTACTATCTTTAATTTTTGACACAGATTAAGAAATCTTTACAAAGTCTGTTGAATTTTTTTCGTACGTTTTTAAAAACAGAGACTTGTTGCGGCTAATGATTATAATTTTAAATTAGTTTCTACTGTTTTTATGTAAACTGTTTCTCAGAGACAATATTCAGAATACGTAATAGAGTAATCTTGTTACATGCACTGTCAATATCTAACTAATGAAAAACCAGGGAGGAAAGCGTTCTGTTTAGTGAGAAAAATATTGCTGAAGCAATCTGTATAAAAAGAACAGCACTCACATTTGGTTTGTTTGAGAATAGCTCTGAGGACTGTGGGATCAATTCTGGCTGGCAGCACCTACATTTCAGACATCAGAAACATTTGCATTGTTTGATTGTGGAAAAACCAAGTTTAGACATTAGAGTATTAGCCTTAAGGTTTGCCCTGTGCTTTGTGTTTTTTAAATATATATTTATTTGTTTAGGGCAAAGTGGGGTTATATTTAGAGAAATTGATATTCTCTATTTACAGAATGAATTATATTAACCAAACAAGAGGTTACTGGCTCTGGCTAGCATGTTGGGGCTAAGGGAGTGTCTGAAGTTGAACAGTATCAGCGTAACCTCTGCTTTAACCCCACATATGAGCACTATTGATTCATTCACTTTGAAGAGGTCCTTGAAATTGTTTCGATGAGGAACTATCGTGGCAGTCTATTGGGGCATCCAAGGCACCAGTCCAAATGAGAATTTCTCCAAGCTGGAGACGAATAGACAAACAAAATCACAAAGACTGTGAACAAAGACAGACAGACACTGACGAAAAAATGAAAAAAGGGAGAAAAAGAGTAAAAGAGCTATAAAAAAAACAGAGAACTCCTTGTTTCAGAAACAATGACTTTCCTACCGATAGAAAGCGATGCCTGAGCTGTTGCAATATCCATGTCTCTGACAGAACTCAGGGCGTATCAGGCTTATTGCATTACCTGAAAAAAAGGGAAAGGGTAGAAATAATCAAAAATGCATCAGAAATAATGCACTTTTCAGACTCTATCCATCATTGTTTCAGCACCCTCGATCCTTTACGAGAAGTGAGTGAGTGGAGGGAGGGGGGCGAGGCGCTTGCTCCCGCTCCCACAGCCAAAGAGAAGGATGGGTAATTAAATTGTGCGTCGCTCTCTAAGAACTAAAATGAATGAAATAGATGAATGCTATTGCATTATGCCACAATCGTGACCTGCAGAAAACTAATGGCGGAATAATAGTTTTAGGTAGTGGCTCTATTTCTCTGATGCAGACAGCCACTTGAGTGAATATGCATTCGTACTGACTGTCAAAATGGTCCACCTTGACTATGTAATGGTCTTCCTGTCTGTCTGAAGTATGTGTGTGTCTCTCACTTTGTTGTCCTGTTGTCCTGTATGCTTACTTCTTGCATGGCTGTCCCTTTACCATACATCCACCCACCTTTCTTTCTAAGCTGTCACTCTCAGATCAATGTATTTACCAGGCCAACACAAAGTCCAAAGTGGCTCAACCGATTTAGTATTTTTTGTTCCTAAAGCAAGCAGCCAAACCAGCAGTCTTTTTCTCTATTCAACATGCCTTCCAGAGACGGGGGCCTTGCTTTGTAGTTTGTTGACTGTAAAGAGCTGGGAAAATTGTCCTGAAATCCTGAGCAAAAAGGAGTGTAAATAAAAGATCAAACCAGGCCTGTGAGCAGAACCAGCGGCCTGGTACTCAGTGCAATAACTCACCACGCGTCACCACATATTAGCTTGACGCGTTCAGCCGGGTTGGAGAGAGGTAGCCAGGAGGTTTTACAGCTGCTCTGTAGTACTGTACAATCACCTGAGGAGATACAGCGTATTCGGCTGTAAAGAACTGCGGCTTGTTGAAGCTTTGAAGTTTTGTAAGTTGCTCATCGTGGTTCGCTTGTTTCACAAAGATTAAAGAACATTCTGAAGGTGTTTTCTGTCTGCTTTAAATTTATTTTTAAGCTGCAACAAATATAAGTTTTGGTGTAGGATGTTACACAGCCAAAAGTGTTGCAGCATTTACCTCACTGGTATTGATCCATCATTGTTTAAACTGCAAAACAGTAGGAAGTGTAATGTAAAAAAAAACCAAAAAACATAGATGATACTCTCCACTGGCTGAATTTCCCAGCCTCATGTGGCGCCTGGCCAGAAGATGGCAGCACCCAGCTATGCTTTAGCCTCTTCTGATCTCTATTGTGTCCACTGTCTGTTCATGGATATGCTGCGTCCAATGATGGATAGAGATGTTTCGTGGCTGTGCTCTCTACACAGTGTAGGTCACTGGGCTGATTGGGGGCCCGGTCCTCACTGCTGCACTCTACATTTAAACATGCTGAACCAGTTAACCGCAGTGTTCCTGGATCAGCCCACGAATCAACAGCTGATCAACAGAATCGCTCATGACACATCCTGGCAGTGAATACTAAACATAACTTAACAAATAACTGTCTGGGGAAATGAATGAGAAGATGCCAGCCGTCTCCGCATACACAAGGAGACAAATATACACAAACCTTTTAAATGACTGCTCAAACTTCGCAATAGCCTTGAAGTAAAAGTTGTTGTCCTATTGTTAGATATAGACAGCCGAGGTTTATTTCTGTTTGTATATGCTGCAGGGGGTTGTAGCTCTGCTCCTGTTGGCCCTGTTATTTGATTTCCTCTTTTACAAAGGCCACAGTCAGAGCTCATGTCAAAAGAATGCATGCAATAACAAAACAAGCTCGACTGATAAATACCCTCTTTTCAGTGTGTGTGTGTCAGTGTGTGTTTAAACGTGTGTGTGTGTGTGTGTGTGTGTGTGTGTGTGTATCTTCAGGGCTGCGCTGTTAGTGATCTTCCTAGAGTGCGTCTGACAGTATAGTCTGACACACAAAAACCAAAGCAGCTTGAGACTCTTCCAACCCTCTAATGATGTTTAATGATACCTATCAGTGATAGAACACAGACACACACACACTCACACCCTTTCAAACCCCTCCAGGAGAAGCAGCACCTTGCCGACTGTGGAATTACAGACAGGCGATAATCAGGTCAGCCCGCAGGTCCTCGGGGATTGAGGTGCTCATAAACATTCCTGCTGCTCTTTTGTGTTACTTCCTGCGGTAAAACAGCAAGGCGCTCCAGTCGAGCCGACACAGGCTAGCTGGTGCGTTGGCTCGCCCCTGGGTGCACCATCTCCGTCTCATTGTGGAGGTAGACACACACACACACCTTCTGTGGGATATTAAAACACACTCAGGCTTCATGTAGACATATCATCAGAATATTAACCACCTTATTAGCATAAAAAACCCTCCCAGTCATCTACATCTGATTTGACATTTGGCATTGAAATCAGTACCTCGACTTAAAATAATATCTAACAGCATTATACATTTCTTTTAAAGACTGAACAAATGTGTGTGCGCGCATGTGTGTGCGATATTACTTGAGGTTGATACTCAGAGCCAACCACCTCCTCCTCCATGTACGAACCTTCTACAAACAAAGACCAAAAGAATACAAAGGCGTGGGTTCAGTGCATGCCTTTTTTTCAAGGATGTCAGCCTCTGCTTTTCAAAGATTTGACTCTTGCTCTGCAGTCAAACAAAAACCTTTTGGTAAATTGATTAGACTCTCCAAACTTTTCAGGTTTTTTGATGCAACTCAATGTAAAAAGTTCAATATTCCACTCGCTCACTGGAAAGTTCACAAACATGTCTTTTCGTCTCTCGTCAGTGACCTGGGGCCTTCCGCTGGAGCAGGTGCAATGGGGGCTGTTGACTTTATCTATGGGGTCTTTTACTGTTAAGAAAAAGAGGAGATGAGATCTCCTCTTTTCATTGTGACAGCTCCAGCTTTATGTTCTATCTCAGGAATTTCACTTTTTTCAGGACTTGTTGCAGACGTTTGGTATCATTTCATTTTCGGGCATATGAGGACACTTTCTCAGATATGAACCCTGCAAGTGAGATCATGGAAAGAAAGGTGTTTATTCCCGGTTTGGTTGTAGAGTTTTCTTAAGTCCATTTCAGCCCAGCGGTCCTCACTCCAAACTTTGCTCCTTTTTGTCATTCAACTTTTGTCCTCTGCTTCAGTCAGTGGTGTTCTACAGTCTCAAAAGTGACCTGATGCCAATCTTGTAAAGAGGATAAAGTTATAAATATTTTATCAAAATTCCTATTTAAAAACATTTTAAAGTCAGATATGTGTCATTCAGTTTTTTTCAGTTAATTTTGGAAAAGAAATTGATATCTTCACTTTTTTCTGATGCATTTTTTCCCTGTATGACTGTACTTGACACCAGATTCTACGTAATGTCGATGTTTTAGCATGATTAAACTCTACCCACTTATTGGCGGAAAGAAAAACAGTGCACCACCAAACCACAAAATGGGCCAAGAAATACAGAGCTTTCACTAGTAGCTGCTTTTAACGGTATTTAAGTTAGATCAGGGTAGATTTTTCCTTTAACACTACTATATATATATATTTCACTTCGCTCTAATTTCCCTTTATTCTGCCTGTCCTTTGTCCAGCCTGTTTTTTACCCCCTTTCTTTGCCCTTGTTGACCTGATCTTCGCCACAACAGGCCAAGTTATATCCAAATACTGTCCAGACCTTGAGAGCAGCACGGCTCTTCGTCTCAGCTCTCCTCAGTGTCAACATGTCTCCAACAGAGCTATGTAAACAGCTCAGCCACAGCACAGGGCCAACTGTCAGAGCCTGATTACCCCAAAACAGCCCCCAATCAAATGGAAATATGAAATAAATCACAAGTGACAAGCTCTGCTTCGAGGGTTGGCATCAGTTTGCTGTTGTGGCTAAGGCCGAGGGTCAGGTTTAACGCATCAAAATAAACAAGTCAGGCCAGATTTGTTTGTTGCACACACCAGACTACACAAGAAATATTTTGTCTTTTGCTGTTTTGACAATGAAGCTGAGAGAAGAGGTATCCAGCGTCGGAATGACTAAGAGATTTTGGTTGAAGAAGTATTCAGTTTATTAAAAAAAAAAAAAAAAACTAATATAAATTTCCAAATACTCTTTAGTAAAAATTCTGTGATTAAAGTTTTACTTGTACAGCATCTTTTTCACCAAAATGTAGAAAAAGAATTAAATGTAATAGGACTAACTGTGCGAAATAGCCTCTGTCAGTATTATATGTAATTATGTCTTAGCAGTGATTGAGAACTAAAAAATCTGTAAACAAGTAAAACTACATTTACTACCATGAAAATTAACTCAAAATATAACTCAATAAAAATAAAAATGGCTATTGGAGAGGTAAAAGTAAAAAAATACTTGGTTACTACTTACTCAGAGTACCAAATTCCTCCACTTTTAATAATTATTATAATGATTAATAATGGGTGTTATTAAAAAATATGAAATAATTATTGATTTCAAATTTTCATTTAAAAGCTCGTCAGACCTCTGTAGCTACAAGATAATTTTAATGTCATTATCATGATGTCAAAGATTAATGGCATTACACAAGAAAAATTAAAATAGCTAATGTTAGCTTAGTCCATTTTCACCCACAGAGTGTGGAACTTACTTTATCAGTAAGCAGAGGTTGTAGAAGGAGTTTTTAAAAACAGGGATATCTGCTTTTTTAGAGGCAAACCAAGAACTATATCTTGCAACTTTTGTCTCAATTATAGTTTGGTATAAAAATCGTGGCCAGATGTTGTGAATGGTTGCATTGGAAGATGTATCTTGTCCTTAATTTTGGTCTATCATCAATGAATCATTTGATTTTTCTTCCAGGTAGCTTTAAACTTTGCACTTCAAGCACAAGAGTGAAGAGTAGAAGTTCAGCTTTAAAAAGAAAGATCAAAAGTACTTGTTTGTTAAAAACAATTCTTATTACTCGTGCACATTTCTTAGAATGCTTTACTTCCCATTCCTCTCTTTTACATTACTGGAATATAGATACTGACGAATCACTAAAAGAAAGCAGCATTTTAATGCTGTAGGGAGGAGGAATAAATTTTAATTAATTTATGTACTGTTGGGCACTTTAATGTACTATACAAAAATGCATCATATTTCATGTAGTTTTTATGTATAAAAAATGTTAAATAGGATGCAGTTGATTTAAAAAAAAAAGCAAAGTAAATAAAGCTTTGAAATAACAGTGGAAGAAAATAATTTCACTTCTGAGGTGAAGTGTAACAAAGAAATACAATAGCACATAAAGAAACATTAAAGCTAAATGCAACCTTAGAAGTACTTTAGCGGCTTATTTCTGCAAATTTCCACCATTGTGAAGAAATAAACAAAAAGAGAAAATGAAAAGAAGAAAATGAACAAAGAAAAGTCTGTGTGAAAGTACAAAACAATAGGCCAAATGAGTGGGATTAGGGCCTAAATCTGATATAGCCTACTGTCTGTGTGGGACTGAGGCAGTGGTTGTGGTGTTAACATGATGCTGTAAGTGTGATAGCCCTGTAATACCATGTCATTAAACTGTTATGGTTACACAGCTGAGTGGAACAGAACAGTGGGTGTATAACCTTGAGCGAGGCAAGGCTCTTAAAGCTTAAGCCCAGCAACAATCTATAGGGCAGAGGGGGGGGGTGTGCAAGTGTGCGTGCATGTGCGTGTGTGTGCCTCATCACAGCACCCAGTCTGATTTGTGTATTGAACATTACAGTTTAAATAAGCACAGAGTCCTTGTGCCACTTTTCAAGTATTTGATCAAAGTCCAATATATCTAAGTTGAGCAGAGCTATAGCCCACTACCCAAGGAAAATACACTGACAAACCATGTTTCGGCTTCAGGCCTTCACACAGAAGTTATAGCGCAGGAAAGAGGGAGAGATATGTTGGCGATTGTAAAAAGGGGAATTTCAGATTTGCCTGTGCGCAGTTGTTTTTGTGGGTTATTCTCTTGCTGTAGCTGAATGTTTACCGTCATGACTCAAACAGCTTTTATTATTTTAACTCAAATGACCACTGAAAACATGAAGACATGCACAAATTGTTGACTGAACCCAGAATGTATAACAAAAGTTTAGCATCCGAATTTGAAGAGTGTTTATAGAGCATGACCTTGCAGGCCCGTTCTCATCTCAGTCCAAATGTGGTTACACCTCTCTTCTTCTGTGCCAGCATCTGTCTCTTTCTGACTATGTCTCCCCTCACCACAGCTGGGTCACAAACCCTTAAAAAAAACATCTAAATTAAAAATCTCTGTCCTGACCGATGTTATTACAATCTTTAACATGCCAGTAAACACTGATGAAGGCGAGCAGTAATGTGACCTGCATGTGGATTTATGCAGCCCTGTGAAGGCTGGCTAGCTGCTGGGTGGGTCGGTCGATGGTGCTGGGAGACCGGGCTGTTGTCAGCCTCAACACTGGTCCTCTGATCTCTCTCTTTCTCTCTCTCTCTCTCTCTCTCTCTCTCTCCTCTGCTAACAAGCCCTTTCATTTCCTTTCTGGAAAATCTGTTCTTCATAATATCACACACACAGAGCTGGAGTGGGAAAGTGGGAAGATGCCAAGGAGAGGCAGAGGGAGTAACATTTAGGAAGTTTTCCAGACAAAAAGACTCGATTCTTGCTATATTTCCTTTCCATGTGGATGTGGCTGACTTCCAATGATGAGTACTGGCTGTGTGTGTTGGTCAAAGATTTAATTGAAGGTTCATGATCTGGCTGTTGATAGAGCAATTCTAAACAATTCAGGCAAAGATGGGATTATACATACAGAAGCTGCAGGGTATGGATGAGTTTTGTGCTACACCACTATTACCACAAGACACAGACCAAAGGATGAATGCCTGAGACATCACTTTTTGTAATAAAGTCCCACAAGGATCATGAAAGGACATGGTAACACTGAAAATAACACCTACTATCACTTCAGTAGTTCAGCATCTTTGGTAAAGGTGGATCTTAAAAATCTGCCCAGGGCAGCTACTGTAAAAGGTAGAGGCAGCCAGCTCTGATTTTTCTCTTTTCTTGTGTAAGTGGATATGTTTTAATGTGGCAAAGCCCCTTACCTAAATGACAAAATTAGGTATTCTCTCTGTATTTTCCGCAATGATTTATATGACCGTTCATAAAGTGAATTACTTCTGATCTGTCACCTCTGTGGTAACTTTTGATTGTTTTCAGGCCATAAAATTACTTGGTTAAGGTTTGAGGAAGATTGTGGTTATGGTCAAAAGAAACCAACACCCACAGTTGGTGGGAGACAGGATGCAAACTGTGGCCTCTGATGTTGCACGCATGTTTTATGACACTACAACGGTCTCCTTGCTACTCAGAGAGGCAAGTCGTTGCTTGCAAACCCCTGATCAGGTTGTTTGTGGGGAAAATACGAACAGGTTGTTTTAAGCAATTGCCATTTATTTTTATGAATGTTGTTTAATGCTATGAAAGTAGCATATGTCTGGTTTATTGAACCATCTATGAGACCACTAAGATGTAAATAAAAACATGCATTTGTGGGTCCTAAAATCAAAAAAATATGCTGAAAGATGTTAAAACAGGAGTCAGGTGATAATTATCTGTTAGTTCTTCAGTACAATGACTTCATTGTACTGAAACATTTATGTGTGCCTTTAAGCATATTTTAACTTGGACTGGTGAACTGCATGTCTGGTTTTCTTGTTTGATATTTTAGGGGGGAAAAAAACTCATGAAGACAATGTATCTGCTGAAGGAAGCAGGCAGGATTAACGATGAGATGAATGACAAGCTTTCTGATGGCAGGAGGCAGCAGTATCTCAGTATAGAGCCCAGCATTCAGCTTGACCCTCACTGATCTTTGCTGTCTATAACACTCAGAGCCAAAGAAAGCTGATTCACTTTCAAAAAACACATCACTTGTCAAAAGGAGCTGTCAGACACTAAGGTAGCAAGGCACTTCAATTAGAAGATACAAAAGTAAGCCCCTCATCCTGGATGTGACGTTTCTGTTGAACTGGCATTTTTCTCCAAAAAGAGCACAGAGACAACAAAGACTAAAGGGTAAAAGGCAACAGAGAAAGAAGAAAAAATACAGAGAAAGGGGATTGTAGGGAGCTGAAGAAAGGTGTCAAAAGAACATACAAGTTTTTTGTATTCTTGCACAGATATAATCATGTTTTAACCCGTCATCTACAACCTGCATGTAAAATAGTCTACAAACCATTACAGCAGCACTTACTGCTATCTAGTTTTTAGATTCTGGATTGATTTCCAGCCATTTGCTTTGAGTGTATGCCAGTATATCCTAGCTTTCAAAAATATAAAGGCACTGTCAAAAGAGAGTAGTATATCATTGTGACATGAGTTTGACCTAAAATGTTGAATGTTCATTGTTTTACTTGAAGTCTGCAAGTTGATTTTCATCGGGTTTCTGCGAAATGTTAACATATTCCAGTCAACTACTGTCAGCGAACAACCAGTGACTGCCGATATATTTGTACAAGCATGTGTGCATGACCTGTGTTTGTGTGTTTCGCACCACACACACCTGCAGAATGATATAAAAAATAAAATTCAACCATTCTCCTTCTGAATTTAAGTTTCTCTCCTTAACTGAACTGATACCAGCTTAATTCTTTAGACACTTACTGATGAAGACACTTTATTGGAACTTGACAGTAACAAAATAAAACTTGACAAAATCATTTTGGTTTGTCTTTCTACTGTTCCAACAATCACCAGCTCTGGTTTGGACAAAAGACGCCCTTTATATTACAGAGTGAAATGTGAAAATATTCTGGCTCTGCACACCGTTTTTCCCACTGCCTTGTAACTGATTAGCTGCTTTCACTCATTCTTCAGAGGCAGACCATTACATTAAGAAAATAAAATTTTATTATTATTCATTTGTTCCATTGTCCGACCCTAGCTTCCAAAAACAATTGATTAGTGTTGAAAATAGGGTTGGAAAAAAGCTGATGTTGTCAGCAAAAATATACATGATTTGTAGTCAGTTAGCTTATACCATGGTATAGTCATTAAAGGCAAAAGGAAAAAATGAGTGAGAAAAATCTGTGAATTGATTTAATTGTTCAACTTCAATTTCCCATTTTTTAACTTTTCTCCATCTTCATGTACATAACCTCTATCCCAGTCTGTCATATTACCTTTTCTCTTTTTGTCTTTCTCTTCCTTTGCTCCTTTCATTTTTCTGTTATTTTTACCACCTTTCAAATGTGTCTTTTCAGCCCCTTTGTCTTTTCTCACCTGTTTGCTTCTTTCTTACATGTCTCCTCTCCTCCTCTGTCCAGCGAGTTCTGTGTCAAGAGCACAACAGTAGAATCTGTTTTGCTGCCTCTCATCAGATTAGTGTTGATTTTTCTGCCGCCAAGCTGCAGTTCAGCAGAGCGGATGGACTTCTTTAACTGTTTATCAGAGGGGCATTTACACTGCAGCTCTCAGCAGCTCCGCGGTTTGTTACCTGCCATTTACTATGAAATAAAAATCAATGGATGCTGAAATTTGATTTTATGGGCCGCCGTTATTGAGACCAATGATGATTTCCTGCTTAACAGGATATGGAATGTCAGTCTCAGTGGGATGCTGTTTTAACAGCGGAAAGCAGCCCTATAAAGTACTCGTGTAGGAACAGTAGTTTTTATATTTGTTTGGAACTGCTGGATATTTGCACTTAGGAAAACCTTTTGGTAGAGCAAATGATTTTTTGGTCTCATGATAGTCTTCTTGATCGATGAGCAGCAAGTCAAAGATCAGTATTAAATTATGATATCTGTTGTTGCGGCTTGGATCAAACATCCTGTGTGCTGCCCTAAAAACTCCCCTCACACTCTGTCATTTACCAAACTACAAGGGATTCTGGGCTGCCCACAATAAAACCAGTAGTTAACTTGAAGTCTCCCCACTCTTGTGGACTTGTGCGGCAGACAATGATGACACAGTGTCCTGTCAGAGCAGTAATGACTGAGATTTACACTCTATTATTAGAGCTGGGCCCCTTTGAGCTGCCCTCGGAGACCCCTTCCTCCCTCGTTCAGATTCAGTGAGAGAGCTACACAGCTAATGCACTGAATCACTGACCACAGGATAACATGCTGATAAGAGGTAAAATTATAGTGTTTGCATAAGTGTGTCTTTATCTCTCCTGTTCTTTTAAGAAGCACAAATTCAAATGCCAGATTACAAGTTGTAATTAAGACACCTCGTGTGAGTGTGCAGAAATAGCAGAAGACAAGGGGATGCAGTTGTGCAGGTTAACCCCATAAACTGCTGTGAATTCTCATAATAACACTCCCAGGAGCCCAGTAAACTTATAAGAGGAAGTGAGCAAAGAGGAAGTGAGAAAACAGGATTTTAGTCAGCACCACGCATGTTCCAACACTGTCATTTATAGTTGTCCTCATTACTCATCCAAGTTTGTGCTTCACATAAAAACACTCACCTGGTTATTGTTTGATAACCACTATTCTTTATCCTAAAATAAAACTGTCAGGCAATAAAAAGATAGGTTCAGGGGCTCGAGGCCTGTTATCCTAAAAATATGAATGCATTCTCTCCTTTTTCTGCTTGCAATCTCTCTGCTCTTCAGGCTGCAGTTGTAATTGTTAATATTGTGTTTCTCTGTAATGACACATGCCGCCATTGATGATAAGCATCAGAACAAACAGGTGCTACAGGACAGAGTCATGCTGTCTTAATCATTTTCCTCCTCTCTCGTCATCACAGGTGACTGCATCTTCTTCGCTCTGTTCGAGTGGAGTGTGTAAATCTCTGTCAGATATTTGACAGTCCCCAGACCCTTACTAATGAGGTCATATAACACCTTAAACACTGTTACAGAACATGGTAAAACATAGTTGTAGAAGCTCTCACCAGGTGTTTGTTGAACCTCAATTCTGCCCTCTTTGGTGACACTAAACAACACATTATTAATATAAACTGGCAAATAGGCATGAACTAGAGAATTTCCCTTCTGTTGTGCATAATTGTGCACGTTTTGCACATGCACACTCATGTGTACACACTTTTTATGAGTTGTATGCTCAAGGGATGAGAGGTTGCTGCCAAAAGAGGGACAAAAAGGAGGCAAAGGGATCAGCAAAGATGAGGACAGAGGGAAAAACAGGGTGAGAGGAGGAGAGGAGAAAGGGTACACTATCTCAGCAGGCGGTTCAGAGCTGCCGAGCAATGTCACCATGTCATCGCCATGGGAACACAGAGCCTGCAGACTCTTTTGGACTAATAGGCAGTTGTCAAGGCAATGATAAGATAAATGCTGTGTTTGATGGAAACATAGAGCGATGGGCCTGATAGGCACCAAGAAGCCCAAACAATCAGCGGAGCGCTGCTGAGAGGGGAGAACTGGAGGGATGGGGGTGGTACGAGGCAGGGGGTAGACAGTGAGGAAGATAGTGGGGAGGAGAAGGGTGAGGGGAGAAACAGGGGATGGACTCCCACCAGACAGGCAACGTCAAACCTCTTTCTCTCCCTCTGTATCTGCCAGGGTCTCTCTTTGTCTGCCTGATCTGTTGGCTTTTTATGCCTCTGTGCTGGTCACAGCCGTGGCTGGAGACTTTGTGTTTTCAGGTTATCCTTCTGTCTGCACGTCCACCCATCTGTCCCATGCTTGTGAGTGTGATATTTCAGCAAAATGTTGAGGAAATTTCTTCATATGTGACACAAAGGTCCACTTGGACTTAAAGATGATTTGGATCTGGTGGTCAAAGGCCAAAGTTCAAGGTCATTTTGACATCAAAAAATACATTGGTGTTCTTATTATGACATTATTTCACAGAGATATCTATTTGAATAAAATAATTAAATGAGTGCACTGAATATCCAAAAAGTCTAAGTTTAACTTCACTGTGACATCACAATGTTCTGAAAAAAAACACATTTCTAGCCATTATTTAATGCCATAATTCAGGAACATAAGGAGCGACTGTGACCATATTTAACATTTGGTTTGATATTGACCTGTTGACACTTATTCTGAAACTATGCTGAATGTTTAGATCATCTGTGCTGGGTTAAAAATGTGAGTGAAGCATCCACATATAAGAATTTGTAGCTTCTTCATGATGACGTCCATATTTGAAGTATTGCGGTCCATCACAAGCTCACTTGTTTTGCTGATGTCAAACTTCAGGTGATTGTGGTTGCACCATGTGATGAAGCACTATATCAGTCCTCTATAATCAGCTGTATAAATAGTTTCTATGTGAAAACGTTTCTTGCTGGAAATTATTTAGTGAAATCCTACATGCCAATTCACACAGTGATGGGTGCTATTTCGGCAAAAAAATATACTTAATACCTTTTAATAAATTCCTTCAAAGTCTTCCAACATATACGAGTCTGGACAAACATGGATGTTAACTGCAGCTTGACCTGTTTGCAGAGGCATAAAACCACAAGGCAGTAATTCTAGTTTCTCTTGATTTCTGCCTCCATCCCCCTCTTTCGGTGTGACCTGAACAGGAACACTTGACTGTAGAAACAATCTAAACCTGCTGCTATGTGTGTGATATGTTCATAGCCACACATACGCACACGCATGCAGAGGGGAGGGTGTATGTGCTTATCTAATGTTGAGGATTGAATTCAGTTAGCCCCAGTGGGATTGGGTTAGGAGATGTCAGAAAGATAGATGGGCATCATGCTACTACACCCCAGCCCCCCCCCCCTCCGTCCCTTAAATTGTTTTGCATGTGTGTGTGTTTATCATATAGGTGCTTCTCACATAACTTAACCTATCCCTTCCACCCATGAGTGAATGCAAAACATTTTATAAGTCAGATTTGTTTTAGATATTGTACTAACGAAAAAGGAGGTTCATATCATATTATCAACAACTTAGGTGTAATATGTCTTCTCTTATCTCTTGCATAAAGAATGAGCACATTATATTACATTTCAGTTAATATCTGAAGCAATCTGAACCACATACTGTGTATTGCAGGATTAGTTCTCGTCACACCACAGGATTGATGTACACTGGGACTTTCGTAGCTGTCGAGCCAATCTAACTGATCTTTGTCCTTGAGGAGAGTCTGTTCTTTTGCCCCAAGGATCTTATATCCTGACGAAAACTTCAGGCACTTTCAGTTGTAATCTAATGTTTGATCAAAGTTATGAAAAGATAAAAGAAGAGTAGAAGAAGATGCACAGTGCAGCATTTTTTTTCTATACTTCTGCATGTAAACGTGTGTGTGTGTTTGTAAGCGTTGAAGTCGCACCTCTGTCCTTTGGCCCCTGATTGGGTTCTTCTGTCGGTGTTGTGGTCATGTATTGATTTGCCAACAGTTGTATAACAACACAGTCCGACTTCACTTTCTCGGCTTTCTTTACACCTCTGTTCCATATGCTCACACATACACATACACACACACACACACACACACTCAGCAGGGTCATTTGATCCAGATCAAACAAGTAATTTTATCACTGAATAAGATCACAATCCAAGTTCAAATGCTCTGCATCTTGTAAAGGCTTTACAATGGAGACATAGATGGTGTGTTTCTCCCTCTAGTCTTTGTCGCAAAATGCATGCACACACACACCCAAATAGACACACACTACCTATATGGGTGTGTATGGCCCGTGTGATCTTTTCTCCAGAGAGTCTGATGGAGTCTGATGCCCTGCAGTAATGGCTAGCCATACCTGGCCATAGCTTCCTTCTCATGGCCTCAGGCTACTGCTTAGCAATTCCACTCTGAATACAATGGGCTGCAGGCTTACACACACAAACACACGCACACACACATACACAGACACACACACAAAATCCCATATACTGTACATCCAACAGACCTCTTTCAAAGCTGCTGTCCAGTAATGAATTTCCAGACCTTGGAAAGCTTCTTCTGATACACTTCAAACAGGTACTAACAAAAAAAGACAGACTGCTCCTTCATCTTGCCCTACCTCCACTGCCTGTGTCTCTATTGCCTCATGAAACCCAGGCAAAGTGTATTTATGGATCAAGACCACCAAAACCAGCTGTGTGCGTCTAAATTTATTCCTCGTATTAGTTTTAAGAACATTAAAAAACCAGAATATTCTCTTGCAGGACCACATCAACCTTTATAAATGAGTGTTTTTCTTCCTCTGTACCTTTTCTACCTCTTCTTGCCCTTAAGCTTTGGGATAGATTTATTTTTACTTGTTTGTTGGCTGACACCAGCTAGTTGTGCAAGGAGGCGAGTCGCAGGAAGAACAGGATCCACATATGAAGGCATGCCAATCACAAGGCTTGAAGAAGGCAAGCAAGAGAGAGGACAAGAGAGGTGCTACGGCAGCCTCTCCAACCAGCGTTTGAAAAGAGAATACATTTCTGTCACACTCACTTCTTGTCTGCTGGATCAGCCTGTTTGAGTCAGGAAGGGGAGACACACACAGACACACACAGGCAGAGAAACACAGCAGGCATCTTGCAAAGGAGGCAGGCTTAAAAACGAGCCTACCCCCTTACTGTCAAATGAGGCATACTATGATTTCACAGCCAATAATGTCATTTAACAACCAAGTTACCCTAAACAGCTTCTTTTAGTATTTAATGTTGACTGTGTGGACATGATGATGGTATTGATCTTCTCATCTAAAGCCATGTTTCCTTGCTCAGAATTTTTTGAAAGTGAGAAGTTTAGAAATGGCGGCTTTTGACATGAAATTACATGGTCATTGAGCGTTGAAACATCCAATAATTTTTACTTTGGTTAGGTTTTGTGTGATTTTGTGCAATAAACTCAGAGTGGACACTGTGCAGGGACAGAGAGTCAGATATTAGTAAAAAGGGTGTGTGTGCCTGTTTCCATTAAATGATTCCAGGGTGATTTAGAGTAGTGTAAATATAAAACCCTGACTTCCTGCTGTCTCCTCCATTATGGCAGCAGCGGAAACTTAATCTGCCTGAGCACTACAGATGCCTGCTAGCATACCTCACTACTGTCTCCCTGCGCTCCCTGTCGCTTCTTTCCTGCCGTCCTCCAACTGTTTCCTCTCCCTCTCCCAGCATCTTCCCTCATTTCTCACCAGCTTTTTCCGTCATATCATTAGTCTATGCGCACACATGCCGAAACTGCGTGCGTCTTCTCTGCGTAGACCTAATGTAACCTGCTTAGGTTTCCTGTTGGACTCTCTTACAGTCCCTGTTGGTAGAAAATGACAGGTTGACAGGAAATGATGAGACAGACAGATTAAGGAAGAGAGGAGGAGACAGGAGCGAAGGACAGGATAGAGTGTGACATTAGCAGCATGAGGCCCAGTGGGCGGCAGCCATATTTATCTTCAATAGTAGGTGTGGTGGCCTCTATGAGATTATCTAAGTTCCACTTTTTTTTTTTTACCTTGACCTTGCGCGTGGAGGGTATTTTCCAGTCAGCAGAACGCTTTATCTCTGAGAGCAACAATCAATAAGGATAATTAATGATGCCCGCCGCAATGATAGCCTCAGCAGTCATTACCAGGCATTAATCCATGCAGTCAGAGGAGGGTCAAGGCCGGCCGCATCGCTCACCTGGGGGCGGGGCGCAAATTAAAATAATCTACACACTGGCCGCTCTGTCAGGCCTTTTCTGATGCATTCACCTCTGTCGGACCGTAATTAAAGATGGCCCATTGCTAGGTGGTGGGGCGCCAGGGTGACAATCCACTGCGATGTCTCTTTAATATACAACACTTCGCCCGGAGGATGACACTAACAGCAATCTGCAGGAACTCATCTCACCTGCAAGCGTGGGAGGGTGGATGTGTTTTTTTTTTTTTCTTCTCTAGATATGCTGGGACATAAATCAAACGCACAACATGTAATTTTCTAATAACGCAGCGCCATCAGAAATGTGATTTAGCAGTAAATATAATTTGGTCTGGGTGTGAGACATATCAAGTGGATGTATTATCTTTGCAGTAATACTGTGCTTAGAGAATGAAATATCACAATGACGTTTTAACAGGTGATCTCAGGATAACTGTGAACTTGACTGGTATTATGTCTTAATATAAGATGTAACATTAGATACTGTGATAGATGATATTGACCAGATGGTGTCTTTGCAAAAGATTCAACAGTTTGCCCTGAAAATAGATTTGAAACCATAAGCTGAAGTACGATATTCTTACCATTGCAAGAAAAATACAAATCAGATGAAAAAATGTAGCCGATAGTGATCACTGCGTCTCACTTTCGTCTGATCTTTTTTTCATTTTTCCAGCAGAGAAACACAGCCAAGCAAAACGGTTTTATCTTCTCCTCTTCTTTATCCGCCTCTGATTGGTTGTAGCACCACATCAGGGGGAGGGAGCGGCGGAGCCTCCAAGTGCCCACCTTGTTGTCAAGGACATTTACATTTACAGTTTAAAGTTTGGAGGAGAAATGCAGCTTGATTCCATAATTCATGGGTGACATTTTCATTGTACTTAAACTTTAGGGTAAAAATTGGAAATGTGAGATTTAATTTCCTGTAATGTTTAAATTACTTTTTGCTTGGCCGCCGTCCAAACGCAAGGAAGCGCCGAGGGGCAGAGAAGAGATGTTTAAGCAGAGGTTGCTCTCACTGCCAGCGGAGAAGTGGAGAGAATCTATAATAATGAAAAATGCATTTATCCTCGGCTGCCATTCCTCCTTTTTCTCCCCTCTGAAAAATACATTGCTATGAAAATGCATGTGTGTTAGTGAGACAGAGTAAGGTATGTGTCACATTCAACATGCACAAGCAAAGTGAAAAATAACTCCGTCAAATTCAAAAAGCAGCAAGTGTGTCGAGTTGGAACTTATCCCGAACGAGGAGGAAAGTCAAACTGCGAGCACCAAGAAGGGCGCTTGATGATGATTGACAAGCATTGGTTATATCTTACTCCCACGCATGATTACGCCGTCTTCATCTATCCTCCAGTAGCTTTCTCACCTTCAGCTCTGTTTGGTTTAAGTGAAGAGGCGTGCAGGCACAGCACAAGACGCTCATGTGATTTCTACCGAGTCATTCTCACCAAGTTAACTTCTCTTTTCCCCGCTTTAAATTTTCATCTTATTAAACTTATTACTGGTCAGGAAGCAGAAGGGCTAAAGGTTTGAACTACCATTGTAGTAAATCAAAAGTACTCACATACGCAAGCTCTTGTAATTGCGAAGTGTCAAACATGCATAAGTGGTGTGACAGACCTGAAAGCAAGAAAAATGCAGGAATATTTGAGTAAACGATCTAACTCTAACCCTAAACCTTAGAATTTTTCCTGATTAAATCCAGCGAAACCAGCATTGGAAATACATGTTTTATATGCTTATGTTGAGTGAACGCTGTCAGCAGACTCCATGAATGTGGCAGTCATGATGAATATGTCTCAGCAGGCACTCTTGTCCCTGTGACACTTTTTTCTTTTTAGCTTACTTTCACATCACTGGTGATGTCGACTGGCAAATAAAAACTTTAGAAAAGGCATAAATCTCTTCCTCACGAGCCAATATTCCCAAGAGTTTATATAGTCTTCTTTTTTCCAGTAATGCAACTCTATACTCTGTGGTAACAAAAAGTGATTGACTCGAGTGCTTAAATATTGCAGTTTGTCCTTAAAACACAATACAGTTTTTAGTAATAATTGATCATTTAATTTAACATTAACAATTTTTTTTTTCTTGTTCACTTGATTGTTTTGCTAACAGCGTTTTCCCCATTTTCTATAAGTAATGGAGAACTACAGAGATAAGTGATATGCATATAAAAGACTGTCAATCATTTAAAATTAATTCTGTAAAGCACCTGATGATGTGATCGTTAGATTGCTGATCTTCAGACATGAGCCGTCATTAGTCAGTGGAGGGAATTGTTTATGGAAAATGGGCTCTTCTGCTAACTGTGTTAGAAAAGAAAATGTTAAGATTAAGTTTTCTGCTTGTTGTGTCCTTTGCTATTGATCTTATTTGGAAAGTGATTATGAGACAGAATATAACTTAACATGCGAGTTTTTAATTGATTTGATTAAGCAAGTATGTTTTGATTTGTGTGGGCCTGCTTCCATGTCTGTAAGTAAGTATCTGCACTTTTGTATGTGTTTGCATTATCCTGCATATTTCCGGACATGTGCTTGTTTGCACCCTGTGTGCACCCTGGTCTTGTCATCAGGTTAGCCGGTAGGTATTCCTGATCTCGCTGAAACCTGCCAGCTGGTTAATTAGAGCAGGCATCCAGCCACCATGGCTTCATTTGACTATCAGCCACCAAGCCACTTACTCCATAATTTCCTGCCTGAATTGGAGGGCTTTACTATCGCTCACCCAGGCAGATCGGAAGTTTCCCTTTATCTCCTACATAAAGCCACCAAGCTGCACCCAAACTAAGCAGGCCCACCACCAGAATACATATACATTATGATTACAAGCTGAGGGTGTGAAGTTGAGACAGAGACAGGCTTCAAACCCACAGCAAACAACAGATATGATAGTTTTGCAGTCTGTGCGTGCGTGTGTGTGTGTGTGTGTGTGTGTCATGGTTTAAAAAAAAAAAGCTTCGAGAGCTTTTAAGTTTCAAGTTTGTTTCGTTTTTTCAAACTGCAATTTTGTGTATGTGTGCGCATGTGTGTGTATATTTCATATTGGCGATTACAAATTCTGTGTGTGTGCCCTTGTCTGAGTGTGTGTACACTCTGTCGTCCACTGTGTCACAGTGCCTTTTAACTTTTTTATGGTTTTCTCTTCATTAATTGAAAACATGACGGGGTGCTCTCGGGGCCTGATGGATGGAGCAGGAGAATTGAGAAAGCCATTAGCTTTACTGGAATCACAGCCTGTCAGCAGTCAATACACACTGCTTTATGTGTCTGCAAGCAAAGATGGAACAATTATCCCTTTTATTAGGCAGCCGCGGCACACGCACACACACACGCACATGCACTTGCACACACACACATTAACTGCGCATCACAGGCAAGAGGAGGGCAGCAATAACGATCAGCTAAAATCAGTCATTCATTACTGTCAAGTACACCTGACTCTCAGCTTATTAAAAACAGGCATAATGGGAAGAAGGAGATCGAAAAACTTAATTAGTAAACAATTGTGATTAGTAACCTTTGGAATAAATAGACATTTTTTGACTTTGACTTTTAGAGCAGTGATACCATATATCACATTAAACTACAAGCAGCACACACAGTTTGCATTTAATTTGCATATTGCTGTTTTCGTGTAGAAGCCCTGTATGTCCAGAACCTTTACTTTTTGGGAAATGTATGAAAAAGCCTATGTCTTAAAAATAATTAAACACTGCATCATCAGTGCGAAGAGTCTCCACTCTCTTGACTGCACAGAAATTAAGTCAAAATATCCCTGATACAGGTGCTGCCATCTTGTGCTGGTGGGGCCAGATTCTACGCAATAGTTATCCACAGTTGGAGATGCGGTCCTGCCCATGCAGCTATGCTGCTAACATTAAGAGGCGGAAATTATGACCTGTACTGGAGCAAAACAGCAGGGGGCAATCAAGATGATTTGGCTTCACTTCTGAGAATGTTGCGTCATACATCATTTTACAATCATTGGTTGGTATTGTGTCTTTGAAGATAGTCAGATACTTGCATGTTTCTTAAATCCTAAGACCGGCATAAAGGGTGGCCGTTAGCATTGATTTATAAAATTAAGTAAAATTAACAAACAAGCTAAAATGTTTCTCCCTGGCAGCGACTATTTGGCTGTTTCTGCACAGACTACCTATCTGTTTAGAAGTCTATATCCATTCAAATCACTCAACATCTATTTTTATTTGCTGCAAGCTTTGTTGTATCACAAAGAATGTAGCCAAGTCTGAATCTCTATCACAAAGCTGTTTCCAGTTTTTATTGTTGTTTTTTTTAATAAGTGCTAATGCATGATAAACACATGCAAAAACATGATGATCGAGGAGCTATGAATAACGCAAACAGCTATCCTGAATGTCCCTGGCCTCCCAGCCCCTTGTGGGGGTCATGGCCCCTTACTGAGCAGCGCTGAGCAGCAGGAGGTCACAAGTTCATGACCCAGGGGCTGGTTTAGTAATAGCAGGACACTGCGGGCTGTCTGTGAGGGGATGACTGGGGCTGCGATCAATACAACAGGTACGGGAGCAGCAGAGAGGACGTCTCTGAGGAGATCAGCCTCATCATAAACCACACACTATAGAACCCAAGCACATCTATTGTATACAAAGAAAAAACAACTTCAGTGAGATGTCTAGTACATGATCATAGATTGTTGACTAATATTTCAGATAGTAACACAATTTTTGGACGTACCACTTGGACCTCCTGCTGTTCATGGGAGTAACTTGGCCTGAAAGACAATGAGAAGGGAAAAATTGGAAAAGAGAAATGGAGAGAGTGTAAAAAAATAAGTGCACTATTTTTTTCTTTACCACATCTCTGCCATTGCTATATAAGCGTTGGAGCACTTTACATAAGATTTATTACATCCAAGCAGAAATATTATCTTCTGCGGGTGCCATTCATCACCCGCACAGTGAGACGCTGTGAATGATACCACCAAATTATGTAGATCAGCCATGTCTGAGGGGACGATTCAGTTTGGTAACCTTGGTAACCCAGGGTACTCTGAACACCCCAGCTCCACAACACATACCCATTTTTGGCTCATCACTTAGCAAGTTCAAATGTTGAAACACATGTAATTACAAACAGAGTGAATCAAAGTACAGTACATAACACACTTAAAGTGGCTCGTGCAAATATTAAAATACAGAGGCGAACATACAAAAAAAAAAAAATCCAAACACGTGATAGAGAGTCTGAAAAGTGGATGAATGTAGGAAGAGTATGCAGATGGGGCGGAAGGTTTCCCCCTTCGGCCACAGAACGACTTCAGGGCTTTGTGGCTTAATCAAAGCCACGTGGGTTAAAACTGTTGACCAACTGAAAAATGTCATGTCAATAACATACTTTAGTGTACCATAGTTGGACAAGCTAAACCCCAAAATAAGCCTTTTTGCCATACTATGACCCAAACAGAACCAAGGGGATCTGCACATTCCTCAATGATGATTTAACTGATACTGTAATTTATTTTGAGCGAGTCCCACATACCATTTTAGCAAATGTGTTCAAAAGTACCCTAAGAGTATGGAGACAGACTAGCAGATTGTTGCTTTCACATCTTGAAATAAAGCCCAGTAGTTTGGTTCATGGGATTTTTCAACACTACAAAGAGGCACATGTACAGCAATAGCTGCCTTATTTATGAAAATGAAGATGGCCAACACTTAGATTGTTGATTTGCTCAGCTAAAGAACACTTTTTTCCTTTTCCCTTGTTTTATCTGTCAGCCTTTAACCTTAAAGATTTCAAAATAGAGAAGATGCTGATATGTAAATAAATTTGTACTCGTAGGAACTGGACTTTCCTGGGTTTGTGAACCCCCAAGATAACCACTGAACCCAATATGCTTTCTCAAGTAGACAAAATAGCATAGTATGTATCTTATCTACTTTTGGGGCAATAAAGCCTGTAGTCTTAATCTTAATAAAAATACAAAAAAGCTACAGCCACACTTGGATGGTTGTCTTTAAAATGGCATTTGAACCTAAAATGATCTCTTTTAGACAAGAATTTATCAAAACTAATCCCCACTCAGACTAATCTGAAACTGCTGATCACATGATCATTCACATATGAAGCTAGCTCATTGTGCTGTTTGCCCCCTTCACATGTAGGCAGTAGTAGCCTGATAAATGCATAATTTAACTGCTGTTAGCGTAGACAACAGGGTCAGATATACCTGTGATACATTACCCCTGTTGAATTAACTGCTGGCATCCAGAGCTCACAGATATACATGGCTGATAGTTTGATTTTTTTTCCAGTAAAGGCTCATGTGTTAAAGGCGTGATGAATCAGAAAAGCCCCAGTTGTGACTGATTAAATCCAGTCAGGACATGAATGTGGGAGTCTGCGTCATGATTTCCAAAAGCCTCTGTTGTTTCTGTCTATCCAGACTACAATGCAAGCCTGGAGTCTTCTAACTAAATCAAGGTCAGCAGTGTTTCCAAAAGTCTCTATGTTAGGCATGCCAAAACACCAGAGTAGAGTGGACACAAGGTGTAAACATAGAAAAAGTTGTTTTGAAGTTATTTTTAACAAGAAAACTTGTGTGGATGCAGCCAAAGTCAAGTTATTTTATAAACTCTGTCCTACATTAAATATTTAGTAAACCAAGGTATAGCCACAATTGCAAAAACATCACCCTGTATGTGTTTCATTTTAACTTTCAGCCTTTTGTTTTCACCTGCTCTTTGGACTTTGTGATGTTAGCAGTGGTCCATCAAGAGTACCTCTACAGATCCATGTCCAAAAACCGCCCACGTATAGAAACACCCTCAACCCCACAGGCACAGCCCACTCTGGATATAATGCATACAGTATTTAGCATATATTTAATTGCTTTGAACTAAATGATACTGGGCAGTTTCCTCTGCCGTTATTCAAAGCACAAACAAATATTCTATATAAAAGTAATGCAAGTAGCTCTGAGCCCAGGTAGGTGTATCATAATTACCAATAATGTGTGAGCGTGTTCAGAAACAGGCATCTTTTCCCCCTCTCACTGCCGTTTACACCAGCAGTGAGCTGACTCAATTATGATGCAAAAGGGTGTTTTTGAAAAGCCTGGCTCATTTCTAATTAAGCCACACACTCATACCTATTTGTAGCTCATGTCCTGACATAATGCAAATGCTATGTAAATTAACTGCACTGATCTCCCGCTCGCTCCGCACTCAGAGCTCCTCGGAGACTAGCAGGGCATTTAGTCATACTTTATACTAGTTAGGTTTCTCATTGGCTGAGACACAGGCCGAGACAGATATACTGATGGTTCAGCTAGGAAGCAACAGCTCTGCAAACAATTCTTTAATTGTTTTCCATCTCAAGCCACCCTCCCCCCAAGCTCCCACCTCCTTTTTAAACATATTGATCAGTAATGATTATTGCTGCTTGAGGCATCCCTTTTTTTCTTTTTTTCTTTTTTCCCATGGTCTTTAGATGCCTTTACAGGCTTCAACCTGCCACACCTCCAGAGCCCGCAGAGCATGAAAAACACACATTAACACACAGCCCTTTACTGCGGCCCCCAGCTGAGACTATTTAGATGGGCCATTAACATGCTCACTCTGCCATCACTAAACAACCATGCAACGCCTGGTTAGGCAGCTGACTGACCGTGTCTGAATGCCATGGAGGGGTCATGGCCCAAATGTGGCTCCTCTGTTTAGGCTGTAAGATTTGAAATATGTGTTTCCCTGAAAGATCACAGACTCTGTTCTTAGGCTGACACTGCCTGCACGGTCTTTAAAATTGCACTAACTACTGTAGTTTGAACTGTGCAGAGATGCACATGGCGAAGCATTTTAAAAAGAATAGGTTGCTGTTAAATAGTGTCCCCTGATAAATAAACCTGACAGAACAGCACTTTGAGGTCATATTTCTTGCATTATAATAGACATTTAAATTTAAATGAGTCAATAAGTTCAACGTCCATCCTTGATCTTGGATACAGCAATTGAGAAATTGTCATTGCAATGTCTATTTATTAGCTACACTGGAGCTTTTGATAAAATCATATGACCTTCATCAGCAGATGGAGTTTGCTCAGTTATCATGAAATTGTAGGTGTTCAAATGTCTTTTTTTAACTTAAGAATTTTAAGTACATATTTGTTAAGTTAATTAAGAGCTCATTTCATCTTAACACTCACAATTTTAAAATTTGTTATTAATATGTAAAACAGGACTCCCTTTAATTTGAAAAACCCCTTTCATTATAATGTCCATTTAGTATCTGCTCTACAGCTTTAAAACACATCTCTTGATCTGTATCAGCTGATGGCACTGCCCATTTTTCATTCCATTTTTTTTTTCAAAAAATAAAAACAAAACAAAAGGAACACACTTGCATTAGCTGGCTTTAAAGAATCTAATCTGATTTAATATAATCAATTAATGCTGTAGTTGCTCTAAATGAAGATTATATTCCATGACAACCAGGAAAAAAATCAATCTACTGATGAAGATTACATGATAGGATCAAAAACCCAAGAAGAGCTAATTAATGTACTATGAGGTGAAATTTTTTTCTCAATTAAATAAAGGCAGTTTCCATGCAAAAATGATGATTGTGTAAGTGCTGTTATAGTGAAAGGACTTCATAGTCATGACAGCCTAGCTGTGGTAAAATTAAGGGATATCAAGAATGAAGATAAAAACTAATTAATAATAATAATTATAAGATATAGTGTAATGCTTTTTTAATACATTTCAACCAAACATTATGAAAAAAAATTATCAAAAGAGGTTGGCTCCATCACCTCTTTCACCGTTTCTTTTGTAATCAGATTTAGTCCTTACTGTAGTTATTCTGATGGTGAGCCACACAAAAAAACAAGGTGTTCCTCTGCCAGACATTAGACAAACATCTACAATATTTTTATTTTTTTGAATATTTGATCAGCCAGTGCCCAAATTCCCTTTTCAAACTTGGCAAAATATAAAACATAACTATAAATACAATAATTTAAATCATTGCAGTTAATCTGTCCAGGTCCAGACTTCACTCTCTCATGACTCATCTGTGCCACCAGTCATTCTTTGTATCTTTGTCTCTTTTTTATTCCCTCTCTCTCCATATCTCTGTGTCTATGCTCAGCCCATTAATTGTGCCCGAACAGTGCCACATGCCTCAATGAAAATAAATTGCTTTTAATTTAGGCTTCCCTTTTTGCCACGGCCGGCATCACTTAATTTCATTAGCTCTGAACCTGTAGAGCGCTTTTTCAAAAGCATCATCTCATGGACGCACTTGAAAATGAAAAGAAGCCCCGCTTTTTTTTCCCCTCCTCGCTCCCTCTCTCCTCTCTCTGCGCTCCTCAATTAACAGAATCGTTTCCTTTCAACTAAAATGAATGTTATTGAAACCAATTAGCATGGACTGGAAAATCTCTCGTTAATGAGGGGAGTGTGGGTGAGTAAACAGGAATGAAAAGATGAAATTAGAGAAGAGGCTCTTCTTGTTGGCCTGGAATAATGACATGCTTAGTCGCCTAATTGTCTGGTGAAAAGCACCGCTGCGATAGTAACAGATTGCGGTGTTCATTAGGCAGCAATGGGCCACCTGCTGCTGGGGCGGCGAGCCCGCAGTCCCCGTACACGTGTTTATCCCAGGGGGCACTTTTTTTTTGGACACAACGCTCGCTATGAAAAGCAAATGAGCTTGCCAATATGCTGCAATGTTGTGTCCTTATTGCCAAGGCACAGAAGCATGATATGTCAAATCAAATGAAATGAATGAAACCCAATAGTGGGAAGCTGGAGGGTTTCCTCCTTTTTTTGATGATGTTTAGTGGGAAATGACCTATAAAAATACACGGGTTAGCAAAACAGTGTAATTTCATTATAAATCCTAAAGATAAGTATTCTATTCATTATTTCTGTGATCATATCTCATCACAGCACTCTTTATTGCTGCTTTTGAGGCCCAGTTTGTACAGAGCGTGAGGGTTGAGAGCGGGATAATGGGCCTTTAATTGCAATGTGGATCAGGTTAGGAGGGGTGGCATTCTCCCAGTATTTATCCCCCTCCATGAAATATTTAATGGTTTGCCGGGAGAAACAAACTCTACACACATTCTCTAATTCATAACCTGGAGATAGCCTTACACATAAGAAGACAATGCATCCATATCTCGATCCCTCCTCTTTGTCTCTCGTTGGCTGTGGCGCCCATTATTCCTGACTACACAGAAAGAGAGAGAAAAAAAGAGAGAGATTTAAAAGTAGCCGCTCCTAAGTGTAATGTTAATTAATTCATAATTAATTCTCGCATTAGGACTAAAATGGGGAGCACATATTCTTAAGCACAGTGGGGTCTGCTGTTGCTTTGAGGCAGAGGGGAGAGTGTGGATTTTAAAGAGCTGTGACCCCTCGATGTAACAAATAACAAAAGTCGTCAGCTGCGGCTTCTTTTGAACTATTTTCCCACTCCTTTCAAAGCATCATGAGGCAATTGTGTATGCTTGTGTTTATGTCTTTTGTGTATGAACATTTCCACTGTGTATAAATGTGTACATGTTTGTGTGCATATACGATATATCAACATTGTTTAAGAGTCATTCATGTGGTCTGGCACTCCCCGACAGACCTCTGCCAGAATGCAAATAAGTCCCATTGTTGCATGTTGCACCGTCTACAGCTGTTGGCCATAATTATCTTGCGGATAACTTAAAGGGTGTCAATTAAAACGCTGCTCTTTTCCATTGCCCTCATCAGTCGTATGTGTCCCCTTCCTGCACCCACTCTGCCTCTCAGGGAGTTAAGATGAAGGTTCGGGGTGAGAACGGAGGTGGGAGAGCAGAGGGTGAGGTCAGCTCCAGGATGTTTTAGTGAAGCTGAATTGTTGTGAGTCATTTTTTGTTTTGGTAAAAGATCCCATCAGAATATCTTACTTCAAACAGATGCTCCTGTTTATTTCATTCTTATGTGTTTACTTTGCTTGCACACAGGTTGGACTCACAAGCTAGATTCATTCATGAATTTCAAATAAAACAGGGTGATTCTGTCCCTGTGGACCCCTCTCTTAGGAGCAGGGTTTGGGTCTTCCTCTTAAAGAAGCTAAGCGTACCCTAGATGCTCGCCCCACCCCATTCATACCACATGCACCCGTCCATCACCCGCCGTAACCCCTCCCTGCTCCCCTCAGGGACAGTTCAACCTTTGAGCGCTGGGGTTCGGCTTCACAACCTCTGCACAACGCTGCAGTGGTTTCAGTGAAAAAGATTACTGACTTATTTGTCTTTGCTTACAATCATCATTAATGCAGATAAATATTTCAGAGTGCAATCTGGAATCATGGTAGACAACACTCAGCATTGTTTGCTGCCAATCTTACTCAAACACCTGACGTACAAGAAGACTTGATTAGACTTTATGGCTCATCATAACCTAATCTGATTAAATATGGATATGATTAAGCAACATTAGTTTGGTGCTCAAATATATGAGCAAGATAAAGCAAGGGGAATAAAATCAGAACTGACGTTTTATTATAAGATATAGAATTACAGGGTTCAACTGCACCATGAGGACCAGAGTAGTTATAGACACTGGAATGGAAACACAGATTACATTTTAAATTATATGTGTATTTCATGAGTCTTCTGGGATTTGAGGAGAGGAACCTCAATTTCTCTCCCTTGAGATTCCCTCTGCTTAATTGATTTACTTTGTGCACAATGACACACCCCTTCACATGTGCATGTCATCACAAAGTGTCAGTGCCACGCGCTGGTGTCCCCTTCCTGTCTAGCCCACACACACACACACACGCACGCATACAAACAAACACACAGATGGGTCACCAGCTGTGACATGACAGGAGCTGCATGGAGACATAAAAGCCACTACCTTTTTTTTACAACAAAAGAAAATATGAAAACAATCAAAAGAGATGAAACCAAGAATCTTCAGCTACGGATGCTAACATCTGCATGCTAACCTGCCCACAGTTACAATGCTAACATACTGATCTTTAGGAGGTGTATTGCTTATCATTATCACCTTTTTTCAATAGCACTAATGCTAAAATATTTGTTAATTAACACTAAACACAATGCACAGCTGAGGCTGAGGGGAGTGTGATAGTTTCAGTAAAAATTCAAAGTACTGCTCAATGTACATAGTAAAATTTTGACCTTCTGCCGTGGCTAGAGAAAAAGTCAGAGGATCACTGAAATCACATGACAATTCCTCCAATGGTTGTTTATATCTTCTGCTCTGGACCAAAAAAGTCAACTGACCAACCCATGATGGGAACACTGCTGAAAAAACTGTAGCGTTTTGAAAGGCACTATGGGCAGAAGGACAGGCATTGGAAAGGTGGGACACATGAGGACCATGAGTACTCTTTAGGTATTGATGAATGAATGAATTAGGAGTTATTGAGGAGCCCATTGATTGTAAGCCAATTCAGGATTAATGGATGCCAATAGGTTGTCTTGGTTCCTGAATAGTGGATTAGGGTCAGAGGAGATGGTTACACTGATGCAGTCCTCAACTTCTTTCACCTCTTGCTGCTCCTCATTCATTCTCTTTCTCTTACTAAACGCTTTTGTCTATTTATAGGGATTGCTTGGCTAAAACAGTCGAAATGTTGACAAGCTCTATTGTGCGTCACCACTGGAAAAAAAAAAAAAACTTCTTGTCCCTGTCTATTGTTTGGTAAACGCATGTTTGTTGGTTTGTTCTGCCTGCAGATGTCTAAGTTTAACTACACAATTAGAATGGGAGAAGCTTTTTTGAATGTTAGACAGCAGGGTGATGAGAGGAAGTTGAAAATGGATGGGTAAATGAATGGATAGATGGATGGATGGGCTACGTTGATTTAAGAAAATTAGGATCTGAACCCAAGGTGCTGGGCATGCTTGACATGCTGGAGTTTCAGAATGTCTCATAGTTTTTAAACTTTCTCTTCCTCTTTGATTTGATAATCTAACTCTTACTTCCTGGTTTTATAATCTGACATTTCCTGTTTAGCCAAGCATTTCCTTCTTCTGGAGTTTACAGAGTGGAGATGAGGAAACGGCAAACTGTTGTACTGGATTTGATTAGACGGAAGTGTGTCTCTGTACACTCTCTCTTTGACCTCAGGAAAACAATTATTGTCTCTTTCAGCCCTTATCCACATGTCACTCTCCTCCGTTCAATTTTTTTTCCCCCTCTGGACTAATTATAAGAAGTCTGATAATTCATTAAATTTTCTATCTAGCAATGTCATCAGGTCAAGATTTCAGTTTGTCTAACACCCAAACACAAAATGAATTACATTCCTATTAACCCTAGCTGTTTATTGGTTACCACTTTAATCAAAAGTAAAATAAAACTAAATATGCTAAACTGAGATAATAAATATTGTATAAATTATACTTGCTTACACCAACACATTTAAATTGTTACTGTGAGCATGTTAGCATTCTAACTTCACAGTGGAGTTAAATGTGAGAATGACCTCACAGAGCGGTCGGCAGTTGCAGACTATTAGGTAATTCTTACTGTTGGGGGAGCAAAGAATCACACAACTTGCTATTTAGATCTTATCATGCTTTTGAGTCACGGATCGGATCACATCATGGTACACTTCTATCAACACTGAAGGCTACTGTGCCACAGAAAGGCTAAAGAGACAGGAGCTGCTGCGGTGAGCAAGCAGAGCTGTGTGTCAAAGGAAAAGCAGCCGATTTTGCCAAAGTTTCAGTAAACATCATAATCTTATGATCTATTCCTATGACAACAAACATGCCCAGTTTCCCACTGAAAATGCCCAGAGTCACAGCTTGTGGGGTTTCACTAAAAAAGAGGCGAAAAGGACAGCTTTTTAATCAGTCATTCTTCCCCAACCCAAATATCGTGCTTTGCAGTAAAACACAGCTCGCACCTCTTCTGTCTCTTTTCACTGCAACTCTGCATGAAGATTCAGAAAATGTTTACCTCGGAAAGTAACAGTGGCATACTTTACACTGTGATGTCAAAATTTTGCAATTAATTTGCAGTTTGCGTGTCCGTAATCATAGGTTGGGTAAAGGAAGGGAGTCCAAATCAATCACAGATCCGGTATGTTTTTACTTACACTACTCATGAGTGGACATGATGTAAAAATGATCACAAAACACATCCGCTTATTTGCTCAGAGTAGTTTTATATCGAACTTTTTTGTTTTGTCCCTAGTTATAATGCAATCTGTCTTGTGTGGTCTTTGCTTTTATCAGTCAATATTGAAACTTGAACAATCTGAATCTGAATGCATATTACTGAATTATATGTTTTTTCTTTCCAGATCCCGTGCAGTCCTGTGTACCACCGTCCATTACGGTTTATCTGAGAAATTTGCATTCAGTAGTAAGCCATAATCCTCTCCAAATACACTTTGACTCTGCTTTAACCACAAAAAGGATTTACAAAAATAACATTGTGATTAATGCATGCTAACTACATAATAGAACTTAGAAATGTAATTAACAGTAACTTCCTGCACCTAATTGGTATAGCTCTGTTATTCATTAGATTCCGCTAAAGACAAAATATGGGATATTAGATGCATATCAGAGGCATTACTTTTTGATGTTAGGAACACAGCTTAAAGAGCACCATTTATTATTTATTGTCTCTTTTGTTTTCATTCGGGATTGCAGCAGTTGACTCTATGAGCCTTCAAAAGGGCTTTAAAGTGAGTGTGAGACTCGTTTAAAAAGGCAAACTCACTAAAGCACACGCATTCAATTTGTCAGCTGGAAAAACTGGATTGAAAAAAAAGAACACAGTATTATTTTATCTGTCTTCCTTTCTTTCCTTTTCTCTCTCTCTTTCAAAAGGGCAAAGACAAACAGAACAGAGGTAACAGTTTTAAGCAGAACGGCAGAAAAACGGCAGTTTTGTTGTTGATGTTCTGCTGTTGCATGTTTCTCAAACCTGCTAAGATTTTCTCCTCCCCCCCCCACCACCTTAAAAGAAAGCAGACTCTTACTGTTAACATGATGTCCTTTTAGACCAAACAGTTTCAGGAACTAAACTCAGGCTTTACAGTCAACTAAGAACTAAAAATCCTTTTAAAGCATTTTTGCACATTTCTGTTTTCTATTTGCGATTCCACTGCATATTTACAACTCTGAAAATTTGGCAACAAGATAAATAACTAATTGAAAAAGCAGCAGTAGGGAAACAGTAAAAGGAGTCATGCTGTTGTCCTTTGTATTCACTGTTGTGTGACTTAAATGTTTCAGGTGTAATTATTATATGCAGAAGCAAAAAAGAAAAAGACAAATATGCTTTACTGGAAGTAAACTGCGGCACCAGTCCCTGGTTTCTATGGTAGAAATGCAGGTGGAGTTTCTGAGCTCCTTGTTTGAGGTTCTTGTTTGATCCCTCCAAGTACAAATCACAGTGAACAATTTGAGCCCAGAGCCATGGAAATGCACATGGATTCTTTAAATATTTAAATAGCTATGAAGTTTCATTCACTAAATTATGAGCATAAAGGATGCCCTCTTCTGATTTAGTATATAAATGTTTTCCCCTCAGAAGTTTTCATTTGTGTTCCACTTGTTTTGGATCATGGCTCCGTCTTTGTAAACCATCTGACATCTGAGTGGCTCAATTACTGCAGCAGCCTAAGCAGAGGAGGTGGTAGGTCTTGGAATATTGTACAGCAAACCGTGTGTGTGTGTGTGTATGTGTGTGTGCGTGTGCATAAGGGTCTTGAAGACAGATTGACCACACTGTGGAAAGAAACAAGTAAAACAACAAGAAAACCTAAACACAGGTGACAGAAGCACTGCAGCTTTCAAGTCACTATCGTCAACATGAAACTCTGCTCTAAAACTTCTAACATTTTCACATTCAAATGTCTAAAATATATCTTTGTTATGCACTTGTTACATTATCCAGAATAACTCCAACGATGTTCTATCTCAAAGACATCTGTAATTATAATCAAAGTAGAGGTGTGTTTTATTGTCACCTGTCACCAGTCAGAGTGTGAAAAGAAGTCAGAAATCAAGGCTAAGCTAAGTTATGTCAGTAAAACTTAAATCCCTACGACGTCTGTGAACATTTCAGCTTGAGCCAGTCAGATAGATTTTCATGAGCAAAGGTGGCTGTTTAACAATAAAATATACTTCACGACCTCATCAACTACTGCTTTTATTTTCGTTGTTTAGATGGTAAGACACCTAGCTGCAGGAATTACATAATGTACATTTAGAGTCCTCTCTTTATATTGTTTAATTAAGTTGCCACCCACTAGGACAGTACTTTTCTGTATAAAGTTGTCTTTTTTCTGTGAGGAAAATGTCTTACCACCTGTTCCATAAATTGTCTGAATTAGCAGGATGCTAAATAAGAATAAAATGCTCAAACTTTTGTCATGAGGACTTTTACCTTTATAAACACTTGGGCCTACATTAAATACTGAGTTAAACAATATGTTGGATTTTGGCTTCACTGTTTTAAAAAAAAAGCAGGAATAAAAAAACAACACACAGATGTAAAATTTTAGGTAGTCAAATGTTGCTCATCTATACAACTTTTTTTGTTAAAAAAGCAGGCGTCTGCTTGATGGCTCGAGTTCATAATACACACGACACACACACCCTGCCTCACTTCCTACAGTTTTTTTGTCACCTAATGCAACAAATGTCACATGCAGGACGAGGGCAGGGCAGTGGCCTGATGGGAAAATGGGGAAAGGGCTATCATCAGGCTAACAGGGCACCGCAGTCCACTAATCAGATCAGGAAACTGGGTGTGTGTGTGTCTCAGAGAGGGAAAGCGTGTGTGTGTGTGTATATGTGTGTGTATGAGGTAAACCCAGTGGAGCACTAATGGCAGCCATATTGTGTAGTGTTTTAGACTTCAGTGGGACCCGGCGATGGGGGCCTTTCCGGGTCCGTGTGCGCCGTCGTCTGAGCGTGAGTCAGCTGGTTGTAGAAAAGGGTAAATATTTAGGTCCAGGAAAGGAAACATGTATTTCCCCTCCCTAGTTGCAGAACAATAATTCCCTCCTTCTCCGGCCTTCTGTGTCTGCTTCTCAGAATAGCAGTAATTATCACACTTCCCTGCATTCATTTTGGGACCTCATTGTCCCGGGCAGCTAGCCGGCAGGCCCACCGCAAAAGAAAAAAACTGTTGGTGACATTCTCTTGTCAGTTTAGTTATCTGATTGTGTTTGCCTTGCTTTTATACTGTATATATTGAGTGTGAGTATTCAGTGCTCTTGTATAATTGTATTGTTTTTGTTCATACCATAATACCTTGGTAAGGCTGTAGCTCTCAAACTGTACAGTGTTTGTGTTAGAGAAGGCCTTGAGCTTGTCCAGTGATTGATACTTCAATCTAAACCTGTATTTTTTTTTTACTGTCAAATCTCTAATCTTAAGCACTTGAAATGTGAAATGTTTGTGGGTTTCAGAAAACTGAATTTGATAATGCCTTGCATTGTTCAAGACCAAAGAGTGGTCACATCACTGTAATACAGCAATGAGCAAGAGTCAAGCTTTTTTTTTTTGTAAAATCACAAAGGTTTGCAAATCTTACATTATGTGTACTCTTGACCTTGACCCATGATTTTTTTGTCTGTGTGAAAAATAATGAAAAATTACAAAAGCTTGCAAAACTTGCAATAGATATCTGTAGTCATATTTACACAGGAGACAGAGGAAACAAAGACGGAGTGTCCCTCAGTTAGTAAAGTCCCAGTTTTCAACTCCATGACCACGTTAATCTTCAAATAGTATAAAATCCCAGTTTTCTAGTTTTCTCACAACAAAAACTCATTGTTGATTGTCACATGTTGTCGCTGCTGTTAATGTCACCTTGAACTCAAGTTGTTGCAGTGGATTCTAGCACTGGTGCAAATTATGTATTTTTACTATTAAATTCACTTGTGGATTTGAATATGTAAATGTTGGGTTGCCCTATGCAGAAATGTATGTTGGTTATAGTAGATATATTTTTTTTACAAGTTTTAGCAGAAAACTGTAATTCAAGCTGTATTTCTTTACTACTTATTAGTTCAGAAAAAATAAGAACAAAAAAGAAAGCTGGAATACCGATTTGATACTTTGGGAAGCAAAACTAAAATTTTAATCTATTACACTAATTGCCAATAAAAAGTTAAAAGTTATCTTAAAGAGAAACTCAAACCCAAACTCTAAACCCATAACCCTGACAATGACCCAAAACTCTTGTGGTGTCTTTAGTCCCCTAATCTAGCTCATTTTTATGGTTAAGAGAAGAGTTAAGGAAGGAGCTTTTTTCTGTCAAACATACACACACACACACACACACACACACTCACACACATTATGAGTCACACAGTTTCCAACCTGTAGCTACAGAAATGGCAATAGCACAAAACCATTATAGGTAAGACAATGTTAAGAAGACCTCACTTCCAGTGATATTATCTTTTTTTAAAGTGCTGATTGTTTGAAAGAAGAAACTTAACAGCTGCTTTTGGGAAATACAAAGCCATTGTTACCTGTTGTCAAAGGAGGTTGTAGAGACGAAGAAAGGAACAAGTTATAAATACATACCTCCTCATAACAATCAGCACATTGATTAAACAGTCAATACCAGCCTGCCAGCTGAATTACAGGAGAGATGAGAGAACAGCCGATAAGTGATCAGAATTAAGAGGCTTGTTTAATATGTGCATGAATCAACTGCAAACACAACCTGATTGGAAAGCGGGACAGACTGTTGGACTGTGACAGGACCGGAGCGAGTGCGCAAGACGAGTGTGTGAGCTGCTGCCACTCAAACGCATGCACATGCACACATACATTAGTGTCTAAAAGATACTTGATTTTGACAAGCTGATAAATCAACATTATAAAGCTTTACTGTCTTCTTTTGCGAATACACACACACACACACAGACACACACACACACACGCAGGCACATACACACGCCGCCCTGGAAAAAATCATCTTATTTACAATAACCTGACACTCCACAGTGGTGAAAATGGTATTAGATTCTTGATGACAAATAAAGAGAGTGAGAAAGAGAGGTAGAGAATGACACCGATGTTGGGATGGGGGTTTTCTTGGGAAGCTGCATTTTTTAGTATGCATGTTGATCCTGTTAGGCTGAAATGCAATAACAGATTCGTAGGTCCGCTCCACAGGAGGAAAGACCCTCACAACTCTATCTGACTACCTTCTATTTATCATCTGCACATAGACTGTCGCTGGAAAGAATATATTGCTTTAAAAAGTCGCTGCTGTAATAGCATTGATCTAATTTCCATAAATTTTCATCTGGAATTTGATATTTTCTTCATCGGGGAACAACATAAACTATTTAAAGAGGATGCTGGTGTGGCAAACTTTTCCTCCCGTCCTTAAATGTGCTTTTGGATATTCCCTCATGATGGATACCACAGCAAGAGTCAGCATGGGAGGGACTGGGCGTGTTTGGGGCCTAGAGCAGCATGAACTGGGACACACACACACTACAGATGCAGTAAGTGTAATTGCAGTGTCCACGATCATGCATGCTCTAATTATATATCATTTACTCTCACTGATAGGTCCAACTCTTTTCAAAGACTCTGTTTTTTTTATTAAATTGTACTGATAAATCTGATGCACTAAAGGTCATTCGATCAACCTACCTAACTTGTTGTTTCATGTCCATAACCATGTAGCCATGGAGTTAAAGGCCATAACACAAGCATCCAACTGTGTGTTCTAATGCCTCGCAAACATACAGCTGGTCTCTTTTAAAAGTTTGCCAACCAAGATGAAAAAAAAGTTTATTTGCCGCTTATGTGTTTTATCAGATCTGACATCCCCATCAGCTAAATGACAACAAAATACTCTGTGTTTTATATGGATGTTGTTCTTGTCTGTCACCTCTTATTTTAAGGTTTCTGAAGTTGAGCTTCATACAACAAAGACTGCCGTCATAGTTAATCTGTAATGTTCAATACAAACTTATGTTTCGGTTAACTCCCACCACTCTTATTAACTTGTTTCCAGAGCCAGCAAGGAGTTATTTTGAGTAATAAACACAGTTCTTACTTTCTCTTTCACACTCCTATATATGGTAGCTTATACTACTATTTTGCCATTGGTCTGGAGCCTTTGGTTGTGATAATGGTAAAAAAAAATAAAAAAAATAAAAAAATACTGATTGTTGGTATAATCTCCTTATTCATAGGCTTTGCAGCAATGTAACAACTCTACACATCTTGTATGTTTGCCTCACAGTGAGGACAATAACTTTTCATTTAATATAAAAATGTAAACATATAGTATATTGTGTTACACATTTAAGCAAACAAGTGTTGCCGTCATTTTTCTCTTTAGCTTAATGTGTTTTAGTGTCTGCATGAGATGCTCGCATTTCTCTGTCCTGCATCTGATGAATTATTATTCACTATAGTAAGTATTTGTGGTGTGATGAGAATTAAATCAATGTAGTAGCACATTAGATTGATGTTCTTAAACGATTGCTACATTAAGCATAACTAGTTAGATGGCGATATAAAAAGCCAGCAGGCCAGTATGAAGAGGCCAGACAGCAGTACAGCAGGACTGTATTGTATCACCATCAAAGACATTAGTCCTCAAGAATATCATTATCTCTCTACAAGCATCAATGTCCAGATGGCCCTCAGCCTGCTGCTACATCACCAAAAACAGCCTCTATTGTGTGTGTGGGGATGCTCACACATACAGGCTCATGTTTGCATTAGAGCCATTAAAAGCATCCACCCAATCCAACAATAAAGACATTGTCTGTCAATGACTGCAAGTAACCAACAAGCCATGGCATGATTCCAGATGGTGTGAGATGCCGAGAGGACTTTGACCAGTACCAAGAGAAGGTGAAAGGACCAAGTTGCACCCAGTTTGGCATCTTCACACTCGGGTGTCAGGTTTGAAATTGATTTCAGGGTTGTAATGCAAACTTTTAAGGGTCATCAAGGCCCTGCTCCTTGCTACCTCACTGACATTTTAACCCCCTAAGAGCCAAAGCTCAGCTTTAGATCCTCAGGCAGGGCTCTCTTGGCTGCTCCCAATTCTAGACTAAGGACAAAAGGTGAGCAGGGTTTCACTGTCCAACCGTCTAAACTCTAAAAAAAATCATAAAAGTTTAAGCTTGGATAATTCAGCATTCAGCTTTAAAAGTTCTTTTTAAAATAGACTTTTTTTGTAATGTGTTCTGCTGTTTTATTTATTGATCTTTCTTTTTATTGGTGCAGCTTTTCTGTTTCTTCAAATTGCTTGTTAATTTAAAAAAAATGATTTACAAAAGTTTACTGGAGGATTTTCTCTGAAGCAGTATTTGACTACTTTCACAGTTTATTCATTTCTCTTTGATAGAGTGGTGCAGGCATAAGGCCTAAAACCTGGAAACAAGTTTGCAGTGTTGAACTTCCCATGCCCTTCCGTGTTTTTTTTTTTTTGTTTGCTTTGTTTTGTTTTCAATAATGCTTTTAGGGTTAGATGTCTTAAGTCAAGTTTCAGATAAGTACTTGTGATTTTTGAAGTTTTAGTGTGTTTTCAAAAAGCTGGTTGCTAAAAAGTGGCTAAAGGTTGTTAACTAATCTACTCACTAGTCCAACTCTACAACATTTTTTGTCAATACTCACACTCCTACAAATTATTCTAATTCAAACTTTTCCAACTTTTGACTTAATAAGTCATTATGTGTGCATGGTGTAGTAGGAAGCTTAATGGTGAAATTGAAGTTATGTGACTTGAATAGTTTGTTTATAGCCTAACAATGCCCTGTACCTCATTTGATTAAAATATTTCTTTAAAAAATACAATAATGGTAATTAATTTGTGAAAATATTCCTGCTGACACAGCGTGTGAATAACCTGAATTTTTGTTCGCCTTAAAAGGCAGGATGGGGGGGCTTATTTCCTGCAGTGATTCAAAATCCAATGGAAAAATCACAATGGCTTTTTGTAGAGGAAGCAAGGGTGCTGCCTTCTTCTGGTTTGGCCTGTGAAAATATATATTAACCAAGCAGCACTCTATACAGGTTTCTGTTTCATAACTTTCTCTCCATTTCTTGCTTAATGCAGTTTATGAGGTCTAACAGGGCAGGATGTATTACATAGATGAGGAAACAAGTTGCTGAGTCATGTAGGGATGCAGGCCAACATTCAGATTAAAAGACAATGTATGGAGAAATATTGGTGAGAAATGTTGAGAATGGAGGAAATGCATGTGCAGGAGCTTTACAGGTGAGGCTCCGATTTGTGTCATACTTAAATACTTAAGTTAAAATGCTACATTACTACTAAACTTGGGCTTAAACGTACTTAATCAAGACTTGACTTTATACATACATTACTTTATTTAATAAGTTAAAGCAAATCACGTTAAGTCTCGGATCAACTTTAGTCTTTTGGCTTTAAAAACTTGCAATTTTGACTCGTGTTTCACACTTGAGACCTGACTTGGAGAACACCAAATAAGGTCCGACAAGACAACGAGACGGCACACAAGTTGGGACAAAGCCATTAGGTTACGTACGAGACACTGCGTCACTCAATGCGCAACTTGGGACTTTTGTGGGTGACGTGAAGTATAGACAATGGGAGAGGTAAGGGTGGGGAAGCAGACATGCAGAAGACTAAAGGGTCTGACTAAGACGGGGGTGGGAGGGGGTGATTCAGGCAGCAGGTGAGTGTGTGCCACCAGGAGGATTCATCTGTCCTGGGTTCAGACAGGGCCTCATTAGTGAGCAGTGAATTACACTCCAGACACGTCTTTATGTAGACTAATCATATTACAGCTAGCGCGCTCTGCTTCACCTCAGGGGGAGACGGGGGGGAAGGAGGGTGGGGAGAGGCAGTGGCAGTGGAGGTTGAAGAACTTTACAATGTGATTTGTCCCGGAGAACTCAATGTAATCTAGCACCTCCGACTGACACCGTTTTATCTATCTGTCCATCTATTTGGCTTCGTGCAACATATGACTCCACCCTCAGCTCACCGGCTGGCTCTGCCTCTCCCTCCTCACCTCTTCAGCGCCCACCCACCTTCCAAACTCTTCTTCCTCTCTTCCTCTCGCTCGTTTCCTCTTCCCCCTCCCACCCTCCACCTCTATCTCTCCCCCTGTCTCTCACCCACACTCTCCCTCCAAGTCAGTGCATCCCTGCCCCCACGTTGTCAGTTCTGACAAGCTGCTTTAATGGGCGATGTGGCGCGTGCCTCTGACCACTGAGCACAGTCATTAACCTTCACTGGCATAATTGAATTCAAGGTTGATTGCTCGTGACCCTCCCCCCTGCCGAGGTCCCTCTCAATGTACATATTCATTACAGGGCCCCGGCTCTAAATGGATTGCACAGGGAAAGCTGTAGCAATCATCCAGGCCGCTCGGCGGGGGCAGCGGCACGCTGCTCCGGAGCTGCAAGGGGACTGTGGACGGAGCGATGGGAGGAGGGAGAAAGGGGAGGGGCACTAATTGGATGCTAGAGGAAGAGGATCAGATTATGAAAAGAGTGAGAGAATGAAGATGGATCCCTGTGACACTGTCAAATTAAGGGCAAGCCTTGTAACACAGGGAGCCACTGAAATGTACAGTGGCACCCGCTACACCAGAGGAAGAGGGGAGATTGGGGGAGGAGATTGAGGGAGGACAGAGAGAAAGCATGGAATAGAAGGGGGGAAAGATGAGAGAAAGGCCATTGAGGCTAAGAGAGAATTGAATGTAGAAGAATGAAGTAATATAGACAACACACACACACAGACACACACACACACACACACACACACTCAGGCTGGTTTCTGTGTGAAGGGGAGCATATATCACATCACCCCAACACCACCATTACCCCCCACCCTAACACCACCACCCGCCACCACAAGCCAGCAGGTCTTTAACTCTCCCCACTCTAATAGCTGTCAGATTACTATCAGCCAAACAAGACATCCAGCCTCGCCTCCTCCCCCCACTCCTCTCTTTTCCTCTCCTCCACTCTCCTCCTGTCCCCACCCACTATGCTGCCATCTCCCACATTACCCTCTGGTCCTCCTCTTTCTCAACTGTTGCCTGCCCTTCTCTCTTCCCATCCACTAACACAATGTCGACCTCCTGTGTTCCTCCACCCTGTGGTACCTATCACCTCCTCCCGCTTACCTACACATCCACCAGCTTCCCTTAAAGATGATCAACCAGAGCTGTGAGACACTTTTTAGACCTAAAAATGGATATACAGTGGGAGAGAGGAACTTTGCTTGATCTTCTTTTTATATGCTGTACATGATGGTGAAGAGATTTTGGAGTTATTTGAAACACCAGTTTAGGATCTTTTGCTATGCACCTTTTAACAATTATACAGCCTTTATAAAGGCTTCATAAGTTGCAACTAATGGCCTGCACTGGTTAATAAATCATTAAGTGCTGCTATTAGGATCAATCATAAAAACTTATTAGAACCAAAGAACTTTGTACGGAAAATCATCTTTCCCACAGAATGAATCCTAATGACTTTTTCCTGACAATTCCCTGACCCTTCCTTTGGCCCCACCAGTAGGTCAAAGTATCCCGTTTTCCATTTAACATTTACTGGATCGATTGGGTAAAATGACTACAGATGCATGAAGACATTCATGGTTTCCAGATGATGTATTTTAATGACCTTGGCAGGTCTCTAACTTGTTCTCTGGTGCCACCATGAGATTATTTGGTTGTATTTTTTGACAACTATTGGTTTGAATGCTGTAAAATTTGTTACAGATATTCAAAGTCCTTAAAAAGAATGAATTATTACTACTTAGCTGACGCACAGTTAATGCACAGGAAGCCTTGTGATCTCCAATGCTTTGTTTTATGACTAAATACCTGCAAAACTAAAGACAATATTGTGAGGCTAAGCTAAACTTTATGCTTATTTCTGATTAGCAAATACTAAAGATGAGAATGTTAGCATGTATTTAGTATATGTACCCATTTATCATGCTTAGCCATGAACAGCCTCACAGGGCAGCTAGTATCTCATTTTTTCCTCCTACCCTTTTTAAGAAGGTAACTGGTCCAACAATCTATTGAAACAATCTTTATAATGAACTTAAAAACTAAAGATGAACAGAAGAATAATCAAACTCAAAAGGATTTTCCATGACCTGGTCAGCCCAAAGGTTGCTCATATTAAATGGCTAAAAACCAATTTAGAAAGCATTAGTAAATGATTCAGTAACCATCAATAAAGTGATACTGTCCTTTATGTAAACAGTGAGTTCTGAGTTTGCCCTTTTGTTGGCCTTATGCACTGCTACTGTTGTCTGGCCGGAAACCTCTCCGCCCTTACAGACAGCCAGTGGTCCACAGAGAGTCATCCAACTGTCAGTGCTCCGTGCTGTTCCAGCCTGGCGTATGTTGGCTGTGTGTGCGAGCTGTGAGAGTGTGTGTGTGTGCGCTCATGCACGTGTGATCGTCTTTTATCCCCCCTCATCATCACTAACAGGGTTTCCCAGGCTCTGGCCAGGAGAGTGTGGGTCACAGGGCAGGAATCAAGCAACAGAACAATGGAGAGCTTCCTCTACTTAACCTCCTAATGGGCTCTCAATGGCTCCCCTGGCTCCCTCAAAACTATCAGCCACTGGATTCACTTACCTCACTACACCAACCAGGGTGTGTGTGTGTGGGGGGTCTGAGTGGTGTGGACGTGGCACAGTGCAAAGAAAGCATGGATATGTGTGTGTGTGTGTGTGTGAATGAGTGTAGGTGTGAGACAGAAAGCCAGACTTCAGATGGACAGAAACGACGAGGAGGTCCAACTGTTTCTGATGAGCTATGTGTTTTCTGTGTAATGGCATGCGGGCAGCAGATGGGAGAGCTGGAAGTCTTACGTTCTCACAGCCACCTACTTGTCAAGCTGGCATGAAGAGACGACCCCTGTTAGCCAGCAAAACACTTGTTTTCAGGTGCGCGTTTGTACTGATGTGTGCTTCCACTGACCAATATAGATGTCAGATGTGAGTGGATAAGACTTTGCGTCAAGGCGCTCGGCTGTGCTAGTTACACTTCAATAATTACTTTCAGCGTAAGTTCCATCCCTGAGCACTTCACAGCCCCCAAATCTGCACAGACAAGTGGCCTCATTTATTTCCATGGAGGAAAATAATTTAGCGTTGTCGGGCGCTAACGAGCTAGAGCGCAGGGATTCCTAATTAGATTCACTTTGTTTGTGTCATTTTAATTACGTTGTGGTCCCCAGCAGTGGAGCCACCAGTGATCCTTAAGTCTCTTAGCTCTGCTGCCATGCATGCTACCGCACCGGGTCCCTGAAGAGCTTTACAAAAACTAACAAACTGAACTCTCCTTCCTGTCATCCAAAGCTATGACAGGCTGGGGTTTATGTTAATTTGTTGATTCTGAGCATGTTTGGCTGCTGTGTCACTTTAATCTCCGAAAAGCACCACAAAGGTCACAGTCTTCTGATACAAACAAATACTCCCTCTCTAAACTTTTTTGGTGATGAATCATTATTTATTGCTGTAAATGAAAGGCATGGGGGACAGCTTTTCCTGCCTGTGTAGTCTTAAGCGGTGTGTTTATGTTCTGCTTTTGAAGGGAAAGCTTCACTAAACCGAACCACTTTGAGGTTCCTTTTGAAGTATTCCCCTAAGACACGGTTGCTAATTATTTGGTGTTTCATGATGAATTCAGCTCAGTTCATTAGACTGTTTTAACTGATGTTGCTGTCTTAGATCCTGTCTGCTTCAACGCACACACTGAACCATTTAGATAATTGAGTGATTAATTGATACCTAATGATCAGCATGGACCTTATGTTCTACTTTCATTTCAAACTTGACAATTTATTATCAAGTTATTACATGCAACTTGCCAGTGTTCGCAGCAGAAAGCCATGTAAAGCATGTAAAGTATGTTTAGCTGAGTTTTCTGCATCTATTAGACATATAATGTGGGGTGTTTTGCCTTATATTAGCATGTAACAGCCTCAAATGTATGATGTATATTTGTGATGTGTCGTTAAATTTAAAAGAGACAAATCATTAAACTGAGGAAGATTCAGAAAACCAAAGAGAGGAAGAAAGTAAAAGAAAGACGAATAGGAACTCTTGAGGTGTTGCGGCGTCCAATCATTGATGTTGTTAGTGAGGGTTTCATCCCATCTGTCCCATGTTGTGTGATAGTGATCAGTCCTCAGGGATCCACCTCCACAGATGAGGTCAGCCTCACCTGTCAATCACACTGCTCGGGGCCAAGGCCTGGTCTGCTGGGGTCACCTCAAACAGGGAATCCCAAACCCCCAGATCTCCAAATTGGAAAGACTTTTGGATGAAGAGGATTCTAAATAAGGTTTTTGGCTCAGCACTGATTTGGGTTAATCAACAAAGTTACAAATTATTAAATGAAACTACTAATTTATCTTGGCTCAAGGCTATTCCCCAGAGCCCTGTGATGGAGGGACATACTGGTTTGTTGGCAGACAGTATCTGAAATCTGATGATCCAACCAAAATAATATTAGCACAGTCTTTCATCTCAGGAAAGGAAAAGGTTATCTCTTCAAAGTGTGTACAACTATTTCATAAAATGCTTAATTGAAAGCACAAATTGTTCCTTTCTTTAAAAGTGTTACTGTTTAAGCGCAAATGTTTGTTTCCATATTTCCATATGAACCCTGGATTGGACATGTTTGACATTGGAGAAAACTTTTTTTTATTCATACTAAGACAAAAGTGTAGAAACAACAATTCACCTTTTTAACAAAGGGCTTATGTACAGGAACATTTCTTGCCTGGGACCATTAACTTTCTGCCTCATTGGTCAGTTTTTTTCCCTTGGCAGAGCCATGTTAGCAATGTCCCCCATTCCTGGTCTGTGTGCGAAGCTAAGCTAACCAGCCACTGACATTAACTTGATATTTACTGTACAGACATGAGAGTAATATTAATCTCCTCTTCTACCTGTCTGCAAGAAAGCAAATTGTGTGTTTCCCAGACTGTCAAACTACGGCGCTAAAAATTCCAGTAATCTGGCTGGCTGTCTGTCGGATGTGACCCTCTGCTGCGTGTGCGCGTGTGCGCCTGGATGCCTGCGTGTGTCTACTAAAACTAACACAGCTGATGAGCTGTATAAACATCTGAGCTGATCCCAGATATCTTTTTGTCCAGGAACCACATTTGAATCTGCAGGACAATGCCTGCACAGAGGCTACACAGCTGTGTGTAGACACACACATTGAGGTCCATAGCTACAGGGTCATCATACTCAAAACAGAGCATAAAGTCACCAGAAACACTTTACAACAGGAAGACAGTAGCTCCACACCAGGGAAATGTTAATGCTCCTACTGTTTTTGGATTGACTTCTTTTCTCATTTTGCCAACAATCTGTGCAAACTTGTTCTTGTTGTTCTTTCTCTCAACGAGACAAGCTCACTCGTTTGTAATGTGCGTATGTCAGCACTGATTGCCATGCTGCATAATGCAAAATTGTGAATGTAAAGCAGCCCATCTGTGATTGTGAGTTCTGAGTAGAGAATGAAGATGCAATCTGTGGGTTAGATGTACAAAGGCTGTGTGTTTCTAAGCTTGTGCGCTGTGCAAAAAGGACACAACTAAACAAGCATAAACACACTGCTGTGATACTCAGCAGATACTCTTATCTGTTAGAGCTAACCTAATGGAGATAACTGCAAGCACATCTTTCAACTCTGTACAGGCATTACCATACACACACTTTCACTGTGCGATGGGAAATGTCTCAAAAATGATCAAAGAGATACCTTCTGACAGTACATTTTTGATGTGGTCTAAATGGTCAGGATCCTGTAGCCCTTCATAAGAAAATTCCTCCAATTTAATCAGATGTGCTAGGATATACGAGCACGTCAAAACCGTAAGTTTAAACTCAAACATACTATCTTTCATCTCTCACCTCTTTTACAGATGCAGTGTCGGTGTCAGTATGAGCTGGTGTCACTAATACGCATGCAGACTTAAAACAACAGCAGTTTATTTGCAGGTAAGATTATGAATTCCTCGGAGGTTAGCACTGGTTGCAGTAATTGCATTCAGAGATTGTGTTGCTGTAAATCTGTTGGTGGGTTACAGCTTGAAAAAAGGCCCTATTGTCTTAACATTATTGCCTCTTTGTTTGCATAAACTGTTTCTTCAAAGATCTATATTAATTCAGCAACACATAAAAGATACATTGAGTCATTTTTATCACCAGAACTCAACAACTTTTAGGTGAATTAATGCAGAACAGACTCATCATTGAGGACAGTATTGACTTATATGAGCTGTTTAAGTGAGGACTGACTGTAAGCCCACTGATGCTTGTGAAGAAATAACAGTGGAAACGGCGTGTTGGCTAAGATCTGTTTAAGACCGTTTTCTCTGTCAATAGCTGTTTGATATTTTGAATATAACACACCGGCAAATACAAAACAGTGTATGAAAAGGATTCTGTGAACAAACAACACTGCTGTGTGAACACTGGTTCTCTATTTTAATCAAAACTTCACTGTGAAGAAAAGGCACTGAAGAATCCAAACGTCTAAAAATCTGTCATTTTGACGACTGTGATAGTTGTATAATTAAAAAGGAGAGGGTAACGTCTACCCCATATATGATATGACTCCTGCACTGATGAAATTATCTATCTCGAAATAAATTAATATGTTTATCAGGTACAGAGGACAATTTAATAACTCACCTGTCAAAAGTACCAGATTATGTCTGGGGAAACTGGCAGCTGATAATTACCCATAATTCATGCCAGAAGTTTGAACCTTTGCAAAAGAAAATTGATGAAACACAATCTAAATTGGGTACAGTAATCCATTCCAGGTTCTGATGGGAAAAGGCCTATGTAAGGTGGATAAACAAAAAAGATTCTTGGGTTAGATTTACACAACCATAAGAGCTCTTACAAGCTCAATTTCATTCATTTAGCTGTCACTCTTAAGTTACACAGTTACCCCCTTCATGTGATCCATTAGGAACAGTTTTCACAGAGGGACCTCATACACACACACACACACACACACACTGAAATGCTCCAGTAGGACTGATAGGACTCCGTCTCATGTTCAAACCACCTGGATGTGGACGTGCAGCCCGCCGTCCTCCCAGGCCACATGCTAAGTGCAGCCTCAGGTCTGTGCATCTTACTGTCATCTCACTATCAGGTTTTCGTTGGCTTGTCCTAATAGATCTCACTTAATGCATCCTGTGGTCATTTCAGGAGAAATAAATAGCAACACAAACCCACTCCCACTGCCTCACATTCAAACACGAGCATACACACAACGGGCTGCGGTGACTCAGTATGACATCACTCTCCTTGTCATGAAATGCTTTTTGTTATTGGGTATGGTGAATGTGAACTCACCACACAGAGACTACTGCATGACGCACCTGCATCACCACACAAGACACCCCTCTGTGATATCACCCTTATCAAGTTAGGTGCCTAAACCGTTTGCTAATGTCAGTTATCTCAGGTAATGTTACATTCAGTGTTAAAAATTACATCAGAAGAAGGTTTGTGGTTTAGGAGTTCAAGGTGTACGCATGAGAACCGTAGCTGTAGGTGTGTCTGTGGTTAGACAGAAATTTGATACCAGTTTCATGGAAGTATGGTAAATATGCTGTATAGATGAGGCCATCTGCCAGTTAGCTTAGCATAAAAACAGGGTAATAAAATAAACTTGGCTTTGTCCAAAGGTAACATAGTATTTTACAGACAAGCTTACTAAAATCACATGATGTCTTGATTATTCTCACAAAGAATCTGGGTGTGAAAAGGACAATTCACTGTTTTACAGGAGGCCATTGAAGGACAGTTTTTTGGCTGGGATCAGTTATTTGTCAATAGAGACTCCAGTTATTATTCTATAGATGCAAACCAGGTAGAAACAAACCCTTTTTAATTAGAAAACGTGACTGTATTAGTGTTAATATTTTAATTTATAAAGATTAACTGCCAGCAACATTTTTCAAGTTGTGTGCAAAAAGTGTGCATGACTTAATGTAGCAAATGGTTAAAATCCACCTCTACTGTACTGTTCATACACAACCCCTATCTTTCTTGCATCTGTTTCTCAGTTTTTGTTTTTTTCTATCCTCTTTTTTAGCAGTTTTGGTCAAACACCATTAAAGTGTCAGAACCATGAAAAAATTCAATTTCTTAAAACATGAAAATCCCATAAAATGTTTTCTTCAAAGCTGGGCAGCCCCCAATGTGTATTCACTTATGGTTGTGACGCAGGTCATGGACAAGAGTTGGGCTGAAAAAGCTGCTCCATCTCTCAAACAATAATGTGAGGAGAGTGTTACCATCATCTCATCATACAGCAACCACTTTGCAGTGAAGTTCTCCTACCAGGAAAGATATGTTCAGAGCTCCGCATATGGTGGACAGCTGGACCTCTGGCAAGAGACGAGCCAGCAGAGGAGAGGCATGGCAGGCGGCAGAGTTTTTAATCTGTCTGTCTGTGTCTCCTCTCTGTTATTAACCTCACGCCCTGACAGCCTGCTCCCTGTGACACTGACCTGCTTCACCTAATGAGCTACCAATTACTACAAATTAGGCGAGAGAGAGGCCGCTGCTATCATCCACTCCACACACTCTTCTTAATAGTTCTGTGGGATTTGGATGTAGCAGGATGCTCAGGTAGAATAAATAATGAAACACCAAAAAAAAAAAAAAAAAATTGTGACAGTGACGTGCATTTTGGATTTCTGGAGGTGTGATGTTCAGAGAGGATGCTGTTAACATTGTGTATGTGTTGCTGTGCCGGGTGCTTTAGCCTGGCACCTCTAGTGAGTTTCAAAGATCATTTGTATTTGCACCTGCTCCTGCTGTGCTGTGTGTGTACGTGCACGCGTGTGTTCTTATACGCCCACATAGTTGGTCTTTAACCTTGCACACCTGGCTACTCTGTGAGACCAGCTTCTCTCTGGCCCATCTTGATGTTTATTCATTTATTTATGGGAAGCCTGGAAATCATCGCCCTTGTCTCAGTCTCCTGTGGCAGCGAGAGAAGGCAGCCCAAATTTATGCATGGCAGCAGAAATTAATTAGGCATCAATTAACTCATGCTAATGTGTATGCATTGAATTTTTTTAAGAGCCCGCCTGTCAACTAATTTGTAAAAACTGTTTCACAGAAACGTCAGCAGTCGGGAACAGACAGTGTCTTGTAGGCTATTTTCTCATAGAAAAATATGAAATCAGAGTGGAATAGAGAAAAGCCTTGAGATGTTAATAAACAAAGCTGGAGGAGGAGGAGAATGTGGCCTGCAGAGGTCACAGCGCTGGAGCCTGCTTCTCCTCTTCATTTAAGTGTGTCCCTGGCCTGGAATGGCCTGCAAGCAACACACACATCCATGCACACACATACACACACACACACATACGCATTCACAGAAAGACGGCGAGAGTGAGAAAGTGAGATGGAGGGAAAGGAAAGGGAAGTGAGGCGTTTATTTGTTGCTTCGCTCTTAACAGGCTGCTGGTTCGGCAGGGAACCCCCAAAGGTAGAGTTCAGAGAAAACATGTACGGTGTGTGTGTGTGTGTGTGTGTGTGTGTGTGTGTGTGTGTGTGTTGAGCCCGCTGTCTCTGTGCTCTCTTTTGCCAGGAGGTTTCCAGCAGCTCTGGTGTTAATAGTGGGCTAGCCGCTCCAACAGCAAAGAACACTGGTTGTCTGGTTTATAGAGAAAAGTCAAGGGATTGTCAAACCTGCTTATTTGCATCCTAATATAGCATATATACAGGATATATAGAGAGTTAAAGAAAGGGGTGAGCCCACCATGTTAACCACTTTATAGTTTTTCTCACATACTGCATATAAACCAATATTTAAAACTGTACTGGTTAGTTTCATCAAGCTTAAGGTAAAATAAACAATTACATCCCTCTTTGGCTCATTTTTTGTAGATGGTAGAAGCTTTCAGGCGCCAACAAAATAGGTCTGAAAAATAAAGCTTAGCTCAGGCCGGAGCAAAATATTACATGAAATAAAATCCCAACATCCAGCATCGAGTAACATGCCCCGTGTCATCAGACTGCTGTTATATACGATGGTTATCTAGCTATCTGGCTGTGTTCTGTTAACCTTAGCCTGCTCACATTGAGGACTCTTAGCGGCCAACCGACAGCTTGATCAATAGGTCAGCGTGCTGCAAGCAGTCCTCAGGGTCCTGGTAGAGAGAGAGAGACTGGGTGGGTTGAGGAAGGGGGTAGTTAAGGGTGATCATCTATCCCGCAGACACCAGACACACCTCAGCAGGATGGACAAAACCCACAAAACACTCACTTAACAGATGACCCTAGCCCCGGTCACCTAAACGACTATAGTCACTGCCCTTATATGTTAATGCCATAATCTGAACCCACAGGTTACCAAAGGTCAAGGGAACAATTGCAGATTTCCTTTTGTTTTCTTTTTCTGCTCTGTACTTTGATCATTATTATCATCATTAGTGTTACATTAATTGCCTAAGCTTGTTCTGTGTATGTTTTAAAACAGGACAGTTTGCTTCTCACCCTCAGTGATCTGTCTGTGACGACTGGACACCAACAAGCTACCTTGAATTATTCCTACTTGTGTATTATTATTATTATTATTACATGGCCCGAGTATCCACCCTGTCCTTTTGCCCCTCTGCATGACAGACAAATAAAGTCTGTGCTGGGCATCATGGGAGATGCCGGGTGAGATAACCCCACATTTACATTCAAACAGAGCTTTTGACAAAGCCTTAGCAACAGGCTCCTTAATCAGCGGGCCGGCTGCGCAGCCCCGGCCTGCCTTCTCCTCTCCTCTCCTTACAGCCCTGATCTTGAAAAGGAGCTTTAAATTGGAAATTATTACACATTAAACCCTCTGCGCACAGGCCGGGATCGAACTGGATCAATATCTTGCCCGGCACAATAAATCAGATGCTTTCTCTCCCCGTCTCTCTTTTCCCCTTTGCTTTTTCAAGTGGCTATAGGCCACTGCTCGACTGGAACATATTTAAATTTTCTTGTAACAAATTAATTCCAACATTTTCTCTTGATTGAATTAGGGCAAGTGCTGGTGCTGTCACAAGTGTTTGGGCTGCTCCTGGGGAGAGACAAATTGCCAGGCCTGGACACGGGTAACAAGCAGTGGTGTTGAGTCGCTGATAATCTCCCCACTAATTCTCCATTACAGCAAAATGAGGCCATAAATCTTCCTGACAGCTGATCGATGTAAACATTGTTTCCCCCATGATTGCCAGCTCTCCCAGCGGAGCTACTGTCCGCTCACAATCCGCTGAAATTACTCCGGCACAAACCCTCCCTCCCTTCCCCTCCTCCCTGGCAGTGGTGTGTGTGCGTGTCGGACTGGCCTGGCGGGTAAACCAAAGTCAGTGCTGTCCTGTCGAAGTGGCCATCTAATTTTAGCTCAAAGCTTACTAAACAAATGGAAAATATTAATCAAAATGTCTTCTGTTTAACCACTGGCACGAGCAATTCTTTATAGAAGAATGATTGTTCTGTTATAACGCGGCCACACGGTGTTGCAGGTTATATGAGATGGGAAAGACTGTTGAAAAATGAAGGAAATAAGAAATAGAGGTTATAACATGCAGTCAAACAGTGATTTCTTTTCTAAATGTAGCTATCACTCCTCCTCCTTCTTCTGTGTGTGTAATGGCATTAGGCGGATAAACGGCAGTGAAAGATTGAGTTGTCAAACAGTCAAAGCACAAGGCTCGTTATCAGCGTGTTCACTGTCTGATAATATTCTACACCATTATTAAAATCCAATATGCATGCAATTACAGAGACAGGGATGCTGTTAAGACGTGTCGTCTGGCTGTAATCACAGACACAGAAGGCCGTTTTAAGAAATGCCACTTTAAGAAATCTGTTCAAATGGCATATATATATATATAGAATTTTGGAAACTTCTTTTATTCACATATTGCAATAAACAGTTTAAGACTATAAAACTAAAATTAGTTTCAAGTAAAAACCAGAGGGTACACTAGTGGGCAGATACTGACTGCTTCATGTTTTTTCTTTTCTTTTATCTTATTATCCTCTTGATCTTTGTCATTTCTCAAAGTTATTCCTGCACGTCAGTATCTCCCACGCTGCTCTCTGGCATCTTGCTTCTGGCAGGATTCTTATTCAGTGTGTTTGTTTTTAATTGGCTGGTTATTGACCACAGATACTGATCAAGAGTATTCCTCCTTTTTCAAGAGTAGTAGAGCTGGTCAAGACAACTTTCAAAGTTGGATATACAGAGACTTGTTAAACTCCTGACCCTCTCAGTTTCACTTTTCTTGACATAGGACACAACAGGCTCCCAAATGACCATAAAGATACACTATTATCTCTAGATTTCATGGTGTTAGCATGTACTGCAGAGTTGTCGTATTACATTACATGTTTAGCTACGCGCCAAAAAGCTGTCTAGGGTTTGACCATAGTTTTGTGAGTGAGTGCTGGGAAGAGTGAATCCCATACTGTGTCAGTGCTACATGACACAAAGCAACCTTAATGACAACTTATTAAATACTTTCCCAGCATCAAAACGTCACCACCGTCTTTATGAATTACATCCCCGTTGGGTGCCTCACACTTTATTCCAAATGCAAATGTTCAGTGCCAACTTGGGAGGTAATGTGCTATTTGAAAAGGGGGAGGGGGTGTAAAGTAAGAATGAGGTAGTTAGTTAGATTTTATTTTACAGATTTTCATGTGATAAATTGGAGTAAATTCCTTTTTCAGACTGGTAGTTTTCTTCTTTTTTTTAAAATGAAAAGTTATTCCTGCATAGCTGAGTTTGGGGTTTTTGTCCACTGGGGGAAATCGGAAGCAAGTTGTGGCACAACATTAATGTGTCATCTCCATTTAAAGTGATGTGGCCAACTTGTAACATCCCAGTCTCCAGAATAAATGTTGGCATTGTTTGTCCCTAAAAACCACATATACATGCAATGCCAACATTTAACTTATGACTTTGCTGCAATTTTATGCTGTGAAGACACTGAGGTTAAGGTCTGGGTGAGTTTAGGCACAAAAAGCACTTGCTTGAGGTTAGGAAGACGTGTTTTGGCTTCAGATACCCAGATATTTTGCCACAGAAACGACTGGAAAATGTCCTGACAGTGCTAAAATTACTCAGTTTTGGATCTTGTCGCGGTGTCGAAAAACGGTCTGCTGCTTGGCAGCGGTCACACCTGGGTTGGTGTTGAATTGTCTAACATAAACACTCTTTTCTGGCAATGGAGTTGGCCTTCCTTGGTGTGTGAATCACAATCATTCAAAACATTACTATTAAATTCTAATAAATAATACTTGTCCCTGTTTTATGTAGATACTGTTGCCTCTCTTTAATTCAGATACAGCCTCTCTTCTCTCCATCCACTCACTGGCAGCCTGTATGGGAACATTTATGAGTCGTGTGACCACAGAGCACCCATGGGGCATGTGCGACAGACCATGAGACATCCCGCCCTGGCTCTAAAAGGTTACTCAGGCCAGCACTCCATTGCAGTTGGTCCCTGTCTGGCTCTGTCACTAGCATTATGACTTCATCACCCTTGAGAGGAAAGGCAGAGAGAAAGAAAAACAGTTTGCACTCATCCGTCAATGTCCATCTCAAATTACAGTTCAACCAATCACCAGCGAAGATCAATAGGGAGCGGCTGGGCAGGTTTGGGGAGGGGTGGGGGCGATGTATGGTGGTGCGACAGAGGAATGAAGAGAGGAAGGGAGGGTCTGAAGATGCCCACTGAAAGACGGAAGAATAACTGATCAATACGGTAGGATGGATTTTGTCATTTTGAAAAGGGCTGTCAGAGGGCCGTTGACTCCCACCTGCTCAGAGCTATATCCTCCAGCTCAGACTGGGAATGACACATCAGTCCATCACAAAGCTCCAGCCCAGTTCTTCTTCACCTCTGCCTCGCTCACTACTATCACACTGTTAGCATAAATCATAACTTTGGAGATAGTGACACTCAATTGAGCAGGTTTTTATTTTCATTGGCCATCAATTTGCATAGATCAATGGTACTCTTTCAAAGGGCAAACTAAAACAATGATCTGCAATGTGATTTCATTATATCATTTCATCCCACGCCTCCTCCACATTCCAAGTCACAATGTGTGTTGAGCCTGACCCCTGTACTCCTCCACGCATCAGGAGAGGAATATACACTGGCAGTGCTGGTCTGATGACAGCAGCATGTGTACGCTGGGTGATTAACTCAATAAGAAACAAAGATCTCCTTTATTGGGATGCTCTCTGCTGTAATGGTTGTTTGATTGGAAGCCAGTGGCTGTATTGACAGGTGAAGTGGACTGATTAATGGGGGCTTAAGCCAGTAAGGATAACAGTCCTTCACATGGCTTATTTAACTCTAAAAGAGTGACTGATGGTCCACTGCAGGGGTGTCGTCTAAATCACTCCCTACTGAAGCCTCTGAGCGCAGTAATGGAGCCATTTATGCACATCCCTTCAGGAAACATTGATTTGGAGGATTTTAATACCATCCTCTGCTTACTTTTGTTCTCAACATGTGAATGCTACTACAAGCACTTGAAGCTAATTATAACTAGATAATGAGAACCATGAAAATGTTCAATATTCAATCTTAAGGTCAGAGTGGTTTTTAATTGTAATAGCTTACATAATAGGGGATACATTTTTCCCAACGGTACCAAGAAGCTCAATACGAAAAGAAAAATGCTTTCAACAAGAAGTAATTACTTCCTGGGTGGTAATTAATAACTTTAATGGTAACCCGTGGGTCAAGCATGAATTGATGCTTTTAATTTATAAGTTAAAAATTATTTAAAGTGTTACAAAGTAAGCACTTCCACTATAGAGCCGATGTACCTTATAGCCAGCTGTGAGCAAGCTGTCCATTACAGCTTGTTGTATAGCATGTACTGCATTATGCTAATCGTTTGACCTAAGGTGCAGAGTTTTAAAGTAAGAACAGTGCAGTAAAAAGAAAAATGGTCTTGGTCAAAACAAAGCATGCAGAGGAGCTGAATGAATATAGAGTTTCGGTATTATGTCTGTCATGGGGTCAAAGGTGACTTGTTTGGGGCTTGGTTGAAGCTCTGGTTTCAATTCAGTGGATCAGAATAGCTCAAATTGACACCAAGACCCATCTGCCCACTGAATTAATCCTCCACTCTCTTCCATTTGGTCGTTTTTTTGTTTTCTTTATCAGCTCCATCCATTTCTTTATTCATTCAGTTGACTTCTGAAAAGGGGAGAGGTGACATGTCCCGGGGCATTTATATGTGTTTTTTTTGTTAAATCCAGCGATTTCAAGTGTAACATTTGCAGACTGCAGGGTCACTGGCAGTTATATTTTCCCTCTCCCTCTCCCTCCTCTCTCTCTCTCTCTCTCTCTCCCTGTGAAATCGATTGTTTGTTTGTAAGGAGCTCAAACGAAGCGGGAGACAGAATCAGAGCTCTGCTGGCAACGAGAGCAGAACAGAAGTGCTGCTGGGGAAAGAGGTAGGCAAAAGTCAGTAAACCTCCCCACTCTCACCGTCAGTGCACATGACCTTGGGGCCAGAGCGAGCGAGCTAGCGAGCGAGCAGGCGGAGCAACCGCCCAGCATGCGTTGGTGCATACACAGAGGAATTCAGAAGGCGGAGTGGAGTGCGGGTCTGTGAGCCCTCGCCCTCTGCTTAAGTGAGTGCAAATTAGCTGAAATAAAACTTTTAAAGGTCAATATAAATTTGATTTGTTGTCTGCATACTAAGCCTTAATCACATTGGAACAAAGTTCTCCCACTCTTTGAAAAGGCTGCTCTGTTATGTTAATCTATTTGGCTGTTAAACATGAAGGGCAAGCAACAGGTGAGGAGCCTTTATGTGTGTCTGTGGCCCTGCAAATAGAGAGAGACTAGCGAAACACAGACAGTAGTCGACAGTAGCTGACACTGGCTATCAAACAAACGGCTCAGAGAAGATGTCTGCCAAGGAAACGGCCTCTGGTGAGAAACACAGAGTGAAGGAAAAGGGGGAGAATAGAGCGATAGCGAGAGAAGATGACAGAATGACACACGGGGGACAGAAATGTTTGTTTTTGTGGGCGCCCGCCTGTGTGCGCAGCGTACACGCATGCCCTACTGAGTGCCTGCGCTCTGTCTCTTTCTCTTGCTCTGTCATAGTCGTCTCAGTGGCGACTGAGGCAGTGGAGCCCCACGGGGGTCAGCCATGTAAGGAACATAAAAGGCCAATTTAATTTAGCACGTCCGCGGCTACAAAGTATTTTAATTCCGACAGCTGTGACTGAGGAGTTAATATTTGACTTGTCAGAAGTGGGGCCGGGGCCAGTGAATCATTGTAATTCTCATTAAGAGGCTCTCCCCCAGCAGCACCCTAATGCAGAATAATGAAAGTCAAGACGGAGTGAGCTTCTAATGCCAGTTGAGGCCTATCTTTTAATATTCCCCTCTTGATGGATTAGGGAAGCGGGAAATTCATCTTGGATCATAGGGCCTAATTTAATAAGGGATCATTCCAGGAGTATTGCATTTTATAATAATGTCATTTAAAGTGTCGTCTTCCATTTTTACTGTCCCATATGTATGCTTATATAATGGTGCCGGAGGGATGTGTTTTTACAGTGTTCGGATCTCTTCTGTGTCCACACACCCCCTCCAGACCACACTACACTGTCTCTCTGTGGTCTGCAGGCTCTCAACTCAGGTTTTCATTTCATATTTTGGTCATAGAGCCAATTGAGTGAGCGGTTATGAGAAGTTCAGTTACTCCAGCATGTTGCTGTTTCCTCAAATTATTCCTAATAGTATTTAGGGAGAATCAGTGTGATATGAGTGTTGGGATTGTAAATATCACCCAAAGGAAATATCATAAAGATACATTACATTTGCTGCATCACAAGCTTCTAAAACTCTCTGAGAGAGGCAGTGCTATATTTATCCAACCCACTCACAAAAGAAAAATGGCTTTCAGGAAATAAAGTCAACAAATGTGACTAATATGAAGAAGTGTTGACATTAGCAGCAGCACAGAGTCTACAATTATACCTTGTAAAAGCTGGTGAGAGTGTAAACTGCAGGATGCACTGAAGCAGCTTCTGTGATTGCATTCATGTTTTTAATGTACATACAAGGCTGAACAGAAAAACAATCACAGTGTAATCATTGTCATTTAGAATTTACAATTTTGCACATGTAACATGTTGAACAAGTCTCAAACAAAGTTACAATTATGGTAACGCTTTTATAAGCGGTGGTGCAGGTCTATAATGTGCTTTGCTGACTTAGAACATCACATAGCTAATGTTTTTTCCATATAACCCCCACCACATATGAAGCAATAACATGTAATATTTTGTAGTGCTAGTATCAGCCTTGAAGAGCGAGGATACAACTGTGCATCCATTAAGTCAAGGACTGCTAACTGAGTCATGTTCTCATAAAAGGATTGCTTGCTTTTAAAGAAAACTCATAGTTTGGGTCAGAGAGAAAGAGACTCTGGCTGCAAAAATGTGTTTATCGATATTCCATATAGCTGAGATACATAGATTTGTTTTTGTTTTTTAGAGCTGCAAACAATTGAATCACATTCAAACGACTCATCAAGAAATGTTAAACATTGTAATTACTCACTGCTTGATGTAAAAGCTATTTTCTTGAGGATCAAATGTTAAAATTCATATATTTGATGTATAAGCAATAAAAGAAAAATTAAACTCATGTAGCACAATTGTTTAAAAATATTTCTAAAAAATATATATTTTATTTGCAAAATACCTGTGGTTGCTTCTGTACATACAAAAACTGACATGTAAGAACTTAAATAACTAGGCCCTGGACCTTTTCCAATTAGAAGAAGTTGTTGCAATGAAACCTTTCTGTTCTATGAATCTACATCAAATTTCAGTTGCAGTGTGTTATATCTTAAGATTTGCTGGCATGGATTTAATTTGAACCAGCTCCTGTCCTGAGCCTCTCTAAGGTGGTCCCACAAGAGCACTTCCAGCGCACACTGTGTTTCATGTGACCCTTTAAAAGGGTCCCTGTCATCATTAAGATAAGAGCCAGTCTCTCAAACATGCTTTAGCTCAACAAAGTGCTTCCTCTTTGCCACACTCATGTCTTTGGCACCTCCGTGTACCTTCTCCAACATACTGTTCTCTCTATCTGCTCCGCTCGTATCTCTATCCTTGTTCTTGTTGCTTTGCCTTCTCTCCCTGTCTCTCCCTTCCTCCACATTCCACGAGCTCTAGTCCGCTGAAGTCCAAATTCAATGCCAGTCAGTCTGTCAAAGGATCCAGGTCACAGTTTTTAAATGGAGTTCATGAATATCACTGTCGGTTGAGAGATGTAGTTGTTTTCAAATAGCTCGCTTCCTTCCTGTCTATAACACAACTAGTTATCTGCCGCAGCGAGTGTCAGCTATTTTTGGATGCATGCGATATTCATTCTCTATACGTGTGACACGTCCTTGATTTTTTTTTCTTTCCATTGCAAAACAAAAGGGAAGGAAAAGTTTTGTTTGCCGGCACACGCTGCAATCCAGTGTTTTTGGTGTTAAACTTTTAAAGATTCACTCTTGTAGAAGCTAAACAGTTTCCCATTCTTCCAGTATCTTATTTGCATCGATGAACCCGCTGAATAAACACTATCTGGCTTTAAATTGTGAGTAATGCCAACAGCGACACTGACAATACCTAACAGTCACTTTCTTTGTTTATTTTATATCTAGAAGAACAACATGAGGAGCCTGAAAAAAACAAGAGTGTGAGAAACTCAAAGAGACAGACAGAGACTGTCACACACTGAGAAGTAGCGATATCAAAGTAGGGAGGGAGCACGAGTGAGGGCCAAGTTGCGGGATCTATTTTTACATCCCATTTCAGAATTAGATAGTGTCCTTCTCTCACACCTCCTGCTGTGGAGGAAGCTAATGCAGGCCTATTTAATTAGACGTTGGCAGATTGTTGAGCCAACACTGTAATCCAATAGAACGTTGCACCGCTACGGGGTCCTGCCTCCTCCCATGCCTCCTTGGCCCCATAATGCAGCTCAGTCAGCTCTTCGCTTTTTGTCTGCCCTTCTCTCAGCTTGTGACATCAATTTACATTAGCCTGTACTGAAACAAGATGCATTCTTCCCACCAGTGACTCAACCAAATACACACAACACACAAAGACACACACACACACACATACACATACACACACAACACCCACTCAACCCAGTTGAACCTGACATGGTCCTCTAGCATTATACATCAGCTTTCATGTTCATCTTATTAGCCTCTAATAAGACGTGTGCACACATGTTCGTGCGCTTGTATGTGCTTCTTGTATGTATTTATCTTCCAGCCTGGGGAGGGCAACTTACATGCATTCAACCAAGGAGCAAATTACCATAGCAATACAGCTGTCAATACTGCTGTATCAATGAGGGGACACAAGTGGCAGGATCAATGAAGACATCTGAATAAGATGCCCTGGATGACAAACGCTTCCCTGCTTAAAATTCTATTACTTCCACAGCACTTGACCTCTTGCTCCCATATTCTACTGCCCCGAAGACTTATTAATATACAGGAGGGAACTTAGGAAAGGTAAACTGCAATTTTCTAGGATAATGCTTTAATAATGAACTAAAGCATACTTACAGTCGGTGATTGCATAATGGCGCAGTCCAGTGTCCCAGTGATTGCAACAATCTCATCTGACACTGTAAAAAAAAATACAAATTTGATTCCAAAAAGCTCGAGACGCTGCTTAAATTGTAAATAAAAACAGAATGTAATCAGTTTCAAACGAGCTGTATTTACAGACAATGGCTTAACAAAGTGTTTCGGAGGCTTTACAATAGTATGCTCTCTCCAAGCATGTGTTTCATGGTGGTGAACTTCGCCCAATCCTTGCTTGTGAGAGACTGAGCCAATAGAGGATGCTCCATTTCATTCCCAGTAATGATACTATCACCTGTTTCTAATAAACCTGTTTACTTGTTCAGTGTTCCAAACAGGTGTTGTTGGAGCATTGCAACAGTTTTCCCAGTCTTTTGATGCCCCTGTCCAATTTTATTTGAAATGTGTTGCTGGAATGAAATTTAGAATAAATATATATTCACAAAACATTAAACAATTCAATGTGAAGCATTAAATATATTGTCTTTGTAGTTTTTTCCAATTAAGTGTATGTCTAAAAGGATTAGCAAATGATCACATTCTGTTTTATTTGCCAACTTTTTTGGAATCTGAATTGTACAAGAGTTGCTTAAATGGAAATTAAATGATTTGTGTAAACTGAAATGAAGGCATTTATCTAACAGTATTACATTTTTTAAAACACTGTTTTTAGGCATGTGGGCCTTTAATTTATATAGCAGAGAAGCAGATGTTTTGCCTTTTCTAAAGAGTGACAGTAGAGAGCTGACAGAAAATAAGGGGATGATGTGCCAATCTTTTTTTTTCTTTCTTTTGACAGTCTTCTTTTTACTTTTCTGTCTTTATACAGCCATAACTGGTTTTGGACAGAATAAACAATGTGCTTGAAAAGAATAGTCAATAACAGAGTTAAGTTGTCTGATCTTTAAGAACTACTTTGCCTATATATCTCAGACTAACTTGAACAGATGGGTACGACAGAAGAGTTCGCATATTAAATGAGTCTAAAGAGTCCAAATCTTGAGGCTTGTTTTTGTAATGAATAACCAATTTAACATCATCATGAAAAAAATATGGCACTTTTTCAGTTTCTTTAAATGCTCCCCAAAATAAACTTTGCCTGTTGACACATTTGCCAATAGTTCAGATTATTTTTCATATAATAAACAGAATATTTTGTTTAAGTTTACACATTATTTGGTTCACATTCTGACAAAATCACAATGCATTTTCTTAAAAAAGTTATGATGTGTTTTCATGCAACTACAGAATGAGAAACTATAAGTAAATCACAACCAGTATATCCATCACACAGTTGTATGTTTTCTAACATCAGCAAGATGTATTGATTTTTGCACTGTACATACGTACAGTAGATTTATGGCCATGTGAAAACATCTAACAGCTTTATGAGTATAACATTTACAGTACACAGGTGATTGATGCTTATCCTGAAAACCAGGGGCTATTTTCCATCAAATCTAAACTTTGCCCTGACCACACATGTCTGTCACCAGTTCAGAGAGCATTCGAATGTGGTTGACAGATATATAAATGGTCATAAATGGTTCTCTGGACAGAATGTTGAAAAAGCCTTTAACCCCAGAATGAATGATCCTGGACCTCCCCGGATTTACCCACATTAAAAAGACACTTGAGCATCCTGATACAAATACTGGGCGATTTGTCGGCATTTTTGTCATTTCGTGACATTCTGAAATGACATTTTGTTTTGTTCTACTTAGCGTGAATACAATCAATATGAGATGAGTGAGGCCTGTGTTTCCAAGAGGCTTTTTGTAATTTAAGAGTCTGTGTACAAACATCTGATGATTGAAAAGCAAGTACTCGATTATACTCACACACAGATGATTGGATCTTACCAGCTTGTAAATACAGAGCGGCATGGGCCAAATGTTTAACATTTACTGCGTGCCCCTCAATACTCTCCCTCTTTTTTCTCTGTCTGTGTCTTAGCATTTAACTTTGCTCTCTATTTCTCCAAGACCACAATGCACATTTAAACCCATACAGTACACACAAAAATGTGCACAAGCCCACCCCCCCAGTGCTTCCACAAAACACCAACTGTCACCTTTTTCCAATGGAAACAATAAAACCCCCTCAGAGCTACTAGTGCCCACAGGTCTCAGCACATACACCCTTGTTATGTCTTCTTCCCAGGGCAGGGAGTTATACATTATGTTATCTCCCTAATCTGCAAACCAGCTGCAACTGGAAATGAATTAATAACAAATAAAATGCACCCAGTACATAAAAATGTGTAGATTGCCCGAGGGCACCTAAACAGGAAACAGTGAAACAATTAGACTTCTTGTTTTGTTCTGACCTCTGTTTTGTTTTGTTCTACTTAGCTGCTGAATAGAAGGAGCTGGAGATAGAGACTGTTGTTTTTCTGTGTCTGTAATCACCACGGTTAAGCCTCCCTGGTCATAGCAGGGGTCAAATCTGTGTGAACACCCACTTTTCATCCTACAGTGAAATTAAATCCAGTGTTACAGTCAGGCTCTATGAATGCTGTAATTCTCCGCTGACTGCAACCCACACCAAGTGCTGCGGTTAGCCACCCAGGCCCGTACGGTGCACGCATGCGATAACAGGCGGCGATATGGCGTCCTAATTGCTGGCCTGAGTGCTATTGGAGGGAGTTTTCAGCAGGTTTCTTTTTCACTTTCGCTCCATTTGATGTCTTTGAAGTTGGTCTTTTATCTGCTGTTGCTCCTGATGGCTGTTGTCTTTGGTGCGGTGCTATGTGCGCCCCGCTCTTTGAGCACTCCTAACATGTAACAAAGGCAGGCCCTTAGAGAGAAAAAGAAGAGCAAGGGAGCTCTCTCTCTCACATATTTCCTCACATAGATTCGTACACATTCAAGCAAGGATGCATACAGTATAAATACAAATCACATTTAGCCACAGCCACTCACATGCAAAAAAATACCTCTGCTGTCAGTAAAAACTACTCTGTTTGGTTGTTTAACGTGCCATGATTTGATAAAGGGCCAAGTGCGGGAAATGAGAGAGAAGTGGGTTTGTCTCAGGGGTTGTAGTGGGGTAAATATAGCAACAAGACAGCACCAGTTGATATGAAGGATTCCATGGTGTGGAGTGCTATTGTGACTCACCAGAAGATCTCTGTGTGTATGCGTGTGTGTTTGTGCATGTGTAGGTGAGTGCTTTTGCTCACGAGCACTTGGATTTATACATGTCGAGTGTTGTTTTCATTCATTTAATGAACTTGAATACAATTGGCCAACTCTTGACTCGTCCAGCATGGTTTACAATACTCCTTTACAATACAGAGAAAGGGAGTGTGTGTGTGTGTGTGTGTTTGTGCGTGTGTGTGTGTGCTTGTGTGTGTATGTGTGCATATGGGTTGAGGAGGGAGGGAGAGACCAGGGGAAAGCAATGGAGCAAGCGAAAGGGAAAGACAGCAAGAAGAGGCCATAGAGAGCCTGCATGGCTGGCTCCCGGCTGGCTGCGTGGGGGTGTGTGTCTTAAGAGTGTGTTGAGAGGAGAGTGAGAGCGCTGGTCGTCTCCATGTCTAATCAGAAGAACACTTGTGTGTCCCCGTCTCATTGTCTCCTGGGCCCTTCAGGGCAGAGGCCCCCCGCTACAACCCTACACCTCAGGACATGCTGATACAGCTGCCAGTCCAGTCCACAGCGGCAGCCTCACGATTCACACAGGAATCAAGACTTTGGATTGAAGTCATGAAGGAGAGAAAAAATGTTTAAAAATCTCTGGTGCAAAGTGCAGAAATTTGGAATAGTAAACACACAAACTCCATTTAAAACCCCAAATAAGTCCTTCAGGCGATGCTGACTGGTGATGAATTATACCTTCATAAAATCATTGTTGTAGTTTTCTTTAAACTGTACAGGTTTTTCCTCACGGTGTACATAACAGTAAAGAGTGACACTTATAGTTTATGCCATTTTTTAATCTCATATTGAAATGAAATGTATTTTTTTTTCTCTTAGATTATCCATTTTAAATCTAATGTAGGGTTTTTATGCCTCAAAACATAATTAGATGCCCCAGGCCCAACTTTACTGCATGAAATAATTGAATATGTAATAAATAAGGTCCAGGCCACATATTTAATGTGACATAACCACTCTGATTAACTTGACCTCACTCTGTTGTCACTACAAGCAAATAAAACACTATCATGCAATCTTCCAGAGCGGTGCAGTCAGGACAGGCGCGCCCCCTACCCCGGTGCCTTGGCTCCATAGCAGGGTAGCTGTGCACGCTCCCGGCTCAGCAGTTTCCCAGTTCCGTCTCCTCCATTACTGGTGAGGCTCAGAATCAATAATTCAATAGTTTTGGCGTCTAAATCCTGCCCCAAACGGCAAGATACACAAACACTCCAGACTCAATGCAGACTCTGTGAGATCAGTATTAATTAATAGCTAAAGACATTGTGTTTTGTGTGGAAAATATCGGAAGGGTAATGCGATCTGGATTCCTATAATTATAGGCTCCCGTGTCAGGTGTTTATTAAATGTTCAATAAGAGGCGGTTAAGATGTCAAGAAATGAATCAGGGAAATTTGTAAGGCAGGCGTTAATAAATTATTTTTACAAATACATTGGGTTTTTTTTTTTTTTTTTTTTTTTACTGTGTGAGCTGCCTGTATATTTTTTATGCATAATGCCAAACTTCAGGTCATGACACATAAACCGGCAGCATTTTTATTCAGTCGAGATGGGCAGGAGGCCAAATTCGAGCAGGAACATGGGGATTCACGACTACAATTACACCGAATAACATTAACCTATATTGCTTTATGTAAAAACAAAAAAGAAATAAATAAATATCTGAAATGTTTCTGATAAAAAGAAAATCATTAGCCTATCGATTCGGGCCAAATATAAGTAACGAAGGCATTTATGTTAATTGCAAACTGATTCCACAAACATAGCTTCGTCAGGCTATAAGCCTAGTTGAATTAAAAATGCATCTTTGTTTTATAATCATTATCCCGTCAGAGTTCAGCACATTTCATTATTGCAACAATAACGCAGCGCTTTCAAATCTAGATGAGTCGCCTGCTTAAAAAAAAAAAAAAAAATGTGTGCATTCCAAGTACTTCAGTGTAGAAAAACTTTATCTTTGAACCACTGAACGGCCCCTGTCTCTTTGTCCTTTATCTGCCAGTTTCTCCAGCTTGTACTGGAAATTACTAGTCCTTCTCTCCAAACGCTCCATAACCAAATTATGAATAATGCATCGGTTTGGCATGGGAGCAGCAACAGACACGCATGTTCCTGACTAAACGGGCCTGTCACAACTGAGACATTATCAAAAGACCTATAGCTACAGGCATGAATTATTAAAAATCTATTGCCCTCAAAGGTTTACCGGCAGCGATATAATAATAATAATAATAATAATAATAATAATAATAATAATAATAATAATAATAATAATAATAATAATAATTTTGGTGATAAAAGCCAATTAAAATTGTAAAAATAATCTCAACTCATTACAGAAACTTTTGTTAATTTATTGTAGGAACGAAAAACATTTTGTTTAGGTGGATTCACGTTTCACATGTGATGAAAAAAGTAAAACAATTTCATGAATATTCTTTTTTTTAGAAACCCGTGCCTCTAAGTTCACTTTCACTGTTATAAAAACATCAAAATTACATACAGAAATCACATGATTTTTTTTAATACACGGAAATAAAGTAAAATACAAAATGAACAAATTTCCCACAAGGCATTCATAAAGCCACTAAATAATAAAAATAATGCATGTTTTTTGTGTATAAACATATTTTACACGTGCTCGTACCGGTTCGCATACAGTCCTCGTGTTACTGTCATTTGTTTGTTTGTTCTCTAAGGTAAAGATGCCATTTATGACATAATGATCTCCTTTTAAAGGGGACAACTCACCACCTTATATGGACAATAGACCGGGTTATCCTGACAAAAAGTTCAGCATATCCTACACATATATTATAATCTCACATTTCTCGTGTGTCGTCTATAGTTTCACCTTTAGAGGAGGTCCAGACAAGGTCAAATAGGCCAAACATTCAAGTGAGAATTGCCCTTTTATCAGAGAGGAAAGGAAAGAAGAACATGGGGCAGAAGAGAGAGAGAGAATGGGGGGAGGGGGAGGGGGGCTCACACATCATGTCATCCGTAAAGACAAACTCATGCAAACACTGCTTGGGCATTTTGAATTTTGAACAAGAAACAAGAGAGGGAGAAACACTTCGAACATTGTCCTTTTTTTGTCTTTGTTTTGTCAAAGAATTCCCGCTCTGTCTTTTTTACAGAGAAAGTGTTTTATAATGAGGCCAGCCTCTATAGGTTCAAAATGAAAACATAACAATAATAATATAATATTAAAACAGAATAAAACAACTGCAGAATGGTTCGCCTTGTTTGACAAAGTATCGACCGTCCCAGCTGCATCCTCCTCCTCTTCCTCAGGGAGTCCCGCCGCCCTCCTCAGCCATGTGGCCGCAGAGAGGGATCATGCGTGGCCTCGCTGTCCATCCCATCCGCCACTTTTTTAGCGTCCAGAAATCACATCTGTTTAGTCTATCACGTCACAGTCTCTTTTTTTCGTTGTCTGCTCTTTATCTTATAAATAGCCTATATTTTTATAGTTATACTCGTCGTCCTTCATTAAAAAAACATAAATATCGTCCTTGGATAATTTTTATCACTTTGTCCTTGGGTTTTCTTCACTTTGTAGGCTAAGCGTTTATGTTCAGTGTCTTTCGCGTGGACGTGGCAGATAGTGCGTGCACGCTTCGTGCCCTCCCGTCTACCTGGCGTCACAGTCCCAGCGCGGCCGCGTGCTTTTTGGCCTTGAGTCTCAGGTCGGCGATGCTGGAGTTCTTGCTGGTGTTCTTGGCGGCCGCGGCGGCGGCCACGACCGAGGCGGCGGAGGCGGACTCGGCCGCAAGTGTCGCCAGCGGCAGCCCGAACGGCGGCGCGGGGAACATCATGTAGGGAGCGTGCGCTGCCAGGTGAGAGTGCAGGTGATGCTGCGCATGGGCCACGGCGCTGTCCAGCTGCAGTTGCGCCTGCACCTGAAAGGAGAAGGGCGGCACGTTGCAATGACTATCCTATGGGACGGGACGCACGGATGGGGAGAGAAGGGGGAGAACATGCGTTAACTTTGCAGTGGGTTGTCTGAGGGTCATTTGTGTCTGTTATAGATGAGGTTCTACTATGAGCTGTATGTTCCTGTGGGGAAGCAGGGTGACCTAGTGGTTTAAGAGGCCATCATTCAGAGGGATTTCAGGGCTCAATCCCCCCAAGTGTCATTGTTCAATGTCACTGGATGTCATCCAGTTCTAGGGACATTAGTGGCTTGTGCAAGTTGTGTGAATCAAGTTTTTATTTATACATCAATATCATGAAATTTAATCTGAATTCAATCTTACATGGCCTTTGGGAATCTTGGATCTTGCCTACAACACAATAAACCAAAGACCAGGCTACTGATATTCAAAGTGAGGCTTGAATGCCTTATAAATTATATACATATTATTTACTATAACCAGACTTTGCTGTCCCCTTCATACAGGTGCACAGTTTAGTGTATCTGAAACAAACCAATCCTAGCACGCAAAATAAGACACTCCTTTTGTTAGCTGTCTATTCTACACTGTGCAAAAAGAAAAAAAAAAGCCTACCAATATGTTTGCTTGCTCCAGTAAAATATGCCTATAAATATTCCAGAAAACAATAGAGGGAGTATTCCAGTTAGGTTGTAGGCTAAGCCTTGTTGGCACCGTGTTTTTGTCAGTGTTGTGGTAATAAAAGCTTAGTTACCCCCTACATTGGAACTGGAGTCTCTGCATAGCACTTGGGCAGAGCCTGTGCCAAGACAGCAGTCCGGGGATTGGTCTGGTTTTAAGACTAGACGCTTCAAAGTAACTTGCCTGTTGGAATGGCATCCGTAAAGCCCCCACGTTGACATATGGCGCTACACGACAAGCCTCAAACTGATTCGCTGCTCCAATCAGGACTCCTGCAAAAGCACAGATGATAGCCTAATTGTGAGAGGAATATTCAGAGCCACAAAAGAGTAAACTGCAGGACTGAATAACGAGCAGTAAGCTGATTGTCAGTATAAACTTTAATAACGTCCAAGATAAACAGTCGCGAAAAAAAAATCACAGTGTTTTTGATTGCCCAATTAACTGAAAATGTAACCACAACCCAAATAGTAGGCCTCACAGTGCGTAAAGATGAACGTGCATTTGACCCTAAAGTTACTTTGCAATAGAATGCAACACAATAAAATAGAATAAAGCCTGCAGTGTGCAGTTTGAAAGCACAGCCTACCTTTATGTAACTGGTTCTCCTGCTTTCTGCATTTGGCTCTTCTATTCTGGAACCAAACCTGCAGGGACAGAAATTAATTAGAGACCTACTGATTGGCAGCTGCTTGTGAGGCCATGTGTAATTCCTCTCAAAGTGACAACAACCGCAGAAAAACAATATCCCCGAGGAGCACTGAAATATTAATGACACTGCTTAACCCCAGATTTGAATTATTACATTTAGTCTACAACACGAGTGAGTGGGGGGTTGGAACAGAGGGAAGAGAAATAGTGGAGCAAAAATGGAAAGTAGTAAATCCACGAAAAGGGGGGACATTAAAACCATATTAGGAGAATAGAAACACCCTTGTTGAAAATGTGCAGGGCTATTGGACTATAATAAATAACCTTGTCAGCGTTGGTTTCATCTTTCCATAGATTAGTGTCCCCGAAGAGTTGAATGGGACTCTCAGATATCGAATAGCAGCATAGCTATTACGGTTTTGGACATCAGAGCAAGGCGATCTGAGAACATCTCCCTCTTTCTCTTTCCATCTCCCTCTCATTAAATGACCGCTGAAATTAATTACCCTTATCTGCAGAAAATCCATGTCAGAGGAACGCTTATGCCTCGGAGTTTTGTCTAATCACCGCTATAACACGCACTTGCACACACAAAAAACCGCTTCAAAGACAGCTCACTTCTCTTTTCCTACTGTTGAAATCGACAAGCGTCAATTTCAGAGAAACGCCTTGAAACACAGATTAAACGATTAATCTGCTTTGAATCTCTCAGACAAAGCTCGGGCTAAATTAGCCCACAATACAGCATGTCAATCTGGAATCTCCCTTACATTAGGTCCATGCACATATAGAGTAAAAGCGTGATTGAAATATCTTATTGATTTGGCTGTCAGTTGGCTTCATTTATTGACCACAGTATATGTCAATCGGAAGTCTCTTTGTGCACGCTTCAGGTATGATTTATTGCGATGATAAAAGCAAATGCTCTGCTGTTATTGATCGAGGCAGAATTTAAAAACCAAAAAGCAAATAAATGTGTGGTCTCATCATGCAACTGGTAAAAAGACATGATGCCCTAACAGAGAGAAAGAAAGAGGGAGCTGCTCTTGATTTGGGTAGAAAATAATACATAATTTATGCAAATCCCCGAGCTGTGCTCCTTGTTCGGGACACAATACGCCTTATTGGTGAGATTCCAGTTGAGCTCGGGAGAGCCCTGCAAAAAGCTGGCTTTAACTTTTTTTTTTTTAGGGGGGTTGGAGGGTGTGTTCGGGATGGGGATCTTTTGGGCCCGGTTTGTGATTTCTTTTTTCTACAACGACCGCCATATTCAACATGGAGACAAATGCTCAGTCGTCCCCTGAGCCGGGGCGCACGGGATGAAAGAGCCTCGAATAAGATATTTTGGGATTTTGATAAATCAGATGAAAGGAGAAGTCTATATGTTCATTGCCCCCCTTCTCCTCTTATGCAAGACATGTCTGTGCCCCCCCTCCCCGACTGACTGAAGCCTTACTGGGTTTCTGCACAGATGGTCTGTCTACATGAAAAACGACTGCATCTCTGAAAAACAGGGCCTTGGTAACATACACCCAGAAACTGAAGGCAAATATGCTTATTTGTTTCGGTGGATTTGGACAATAAAGATTAAATCGACTCTCGTGAGACAAACAGGGCCTAATTGAGATAACTGACACATGAAATAATCAAAACACTCTGAGGGACAATTAATCAAACAAGAAAAGGGTTTGGGAGAAAGTGTTTTGATGACGAGCTCCAGTTCCTTCTGTAAAAATATAGTTCAATTTATAATAACTAACAAATCATGGCTTAACACCCATGGGGATTATTTGAACCGTTTCACAAATTCAGGCCTACTGTGGCTTAGCAAGTGTATGTCTGTGTAATATTATCATCTACATGGGAAAACCTCCTAACTAAGAAAATGGCATAATCTTTAAACCTTATTTGTGCATGATATCAAGGTTATCATTACACAAATCGGTGAATATGTTTTATTAAAATCCCTTTGGGAAAAGAGAACAGAATCATGGATGCATGTCTTTTTCTTCTCCTTTTGTTATTATTATTATTATTATTATTATTATTATTATTATTATTATTATTATTATTATTATTTCGATTTGGTAATGTCATTTTTGAAACACATATAGCTATCTATACGCATACAAACAATACCATGACTATAATTGTATTGTGAAAAATAATTATCACAAATTATAAGAAATTAAATGCTTGAATAGACAATAGATATATTTTTAATATAATTTAATCCTAAGAGATTTCTTAATTTAAAATCGATTTTATTTAATTCTCCGTCTTTTATTCTTTTTTTCTTTATATTTCCTTTTTTATTATTACTATTATTATTATTTTTTTTTGGAAAGGTTTCTTCCTACCTGCACTCGGGCCTCCGACAGTCCCAGTCGTTGGCTCAGCTCCTCCCGCATGAAGGCGTCCGGGTAGTGGGTCTCGTCGAAGAGCCGCTCCAGCTCGTTGAGCTGCTCTAATGTGAAGTTAGTCCGACTTCTCCTCTGTTTGATTTTAGTCTGTGCCTCGTCCTCTATAGGCTTTGAGTCTTCTTTCCTTTCTTTCACGTCCGTGTTGCCTGTGTTGCACACGAGAATAGACATAAACATCATGGAGCTGTACTGTGACCCCAGCCTTTATGGTCATCTTTGTCTTTCATTGTATTAAATCTTTTTAATGAGTTTGTACTCGTAAAAATATGTTTAAGGCTCAGATAAATCATATAACTCAAAATGAGTAGACACAGCTTAATAGGCTTATGCATACAGCAAAAAAATTGACCAAACTAATGGATAGGATAACTCTGAATTAAAGCGTGAGAACTGATATGTACCGGTCACTGGAGCTACTAATGACTCGCGATCTTTACAAAAAAGAGCGAGAATTATTGTTTACGCACACCAAACCGAAATAAAACCTTGATGACAAGAAATAAAGAAAGGAAGACATGCCCTCCCAGCCCTCAAAGAGCACAGAGCTATCAGACCTCGGATGTTTTGTAGAGCTACATAAAGCTCTTTAATTATTAACTGCTTATAAATATGCAACGCTGTGCCCACTGTTGGATGTCTGATACATGCTTGTCGCAGTTCCGCTTTTAACCACGCTGCCCATGACGAACAGATGTCATTTTAACACGCCACCTAACTCTAAGATATCTTGTCCTGTCTGTTGTCACATTTTGTCCCGATTTTAAAGTGAACATGCTGCACAGGGAAGGTGAGCAGGTGCTTCGCTTTTATTATAATGTACAAATAAAATATAGGCCTATAAACAGGTTAAATGATTCATTACACAATTAGAATTGCATTTGCATCGAAGCATTATAAACAAATGCAATTCCTCTGAATTAATCAACCCGTTGTCGATCAACGTGGGCTATTATTTTATGTTGTTTTGAATCCACAGTTTTTAATTTGTATTATTTTTATTTATTCTGCGATTTCATCAAACATATTAACCACGAAAAACAATTCGTCCACCAGCTGTCTATTTTATATTTGTAATAAGCGTATGAGATCATCAGATTTGTATTCAAGCTGTCTGGGTGCTTTAACACCTGAAACAGACATTTGAGTAGCCTTTTGAGCGACTACATAAATGGCAGGACTTGATTTCTACCTTTCATGTACAGTGATCTGCATTTTAGGTGTTTGATATAAGCCTCCCTTTCTTCGAGACATCTCAATTAAACACTCATAAAAGCAAGATTCCCGGGATAAATGTAAATCGATGACATTCATCTGTAAAAAATATAAATAAAGCAGGCTATAACTACACTGCTACAAGTCTCTTCATCAGTCCGATGTGGGCTAAAATCCTGAGTTTTGAAATCTCAAGGCAAATCAAACACCACAATGCACCTCTGACACTTATAAAGTTGTGATTTAACAGTTCAAGACAGACTCAAGTCTTGTCATAATAAAAGAATGATTATTACTTTGCCACAGGAGGCCTTGTTGTTTACAGTTTAGATGTAGGCCTTTACTGATACATAAAATCTATGAATTAAAACTTTTTAACAGTGCCACTACTAAACTGCAAGCATCCTATTAAGATAAAAATTGTTATGAGCGGTAAAACTGGTTAAAAGCTGTATAAGGAGAGCGATTTCCACGGTGCACAACAACTAATATCAACAAAAGTAAATGATACCTTTAGAAAGCACCAGTTAATTATGTCCGATATACAGAGCTCTATCATCCTGTAACTTCGATAGGTTTGGTTCTGCTGGACTACTGAAATCTGTAGATCTTAATCAGAAACCTAAATTAAGATATTTTAGGTCTATTTCACGAACAAACGCGTGGGAATGATGTTAGATCAACCTCTTCAGACTTTATCGCTCCTCTGTAAGTCTATGAGTCCTCCACACATCCCTGTTGATAAAGACTAGATGCAGTCTTACCGTCAATGAGTTTGGGGCTCCCGGCGTCCCTGATTCTTTCCGGGCCGAGCATGTCCGTTTCCCTGCCCGGCGAGAGCGCAACGTTCCGGTTGACGACTGCCGCCTCCTCTCGGCTTCCCGGCTCCGCGGATAAAGACTCCCTGCTCCCAACTCGCGTCGACCCGGTCTCCAACACCTCCCTGTAGGTTATCACTTCCTTCTTCTCCTTCACTTTCTGATCGAAAGACTTGGACACGAAAGCGGTGAGCTCTTCCATCCCTGCCTTCTCTCCTCTTAAAAAAAAATCACACACACCACACACACTCACTCACACACTCGCTCCCTTTGCTCCACGACAGCTTAAGACATCAATGGTGTGGCTCGTTTTAAAGTCGACCCCTTGAAAATGATATGAGATGATGCTGCCAACTCTGGAAGAAGGTACAAAATATAGAAAGAATATCTTCTCAGCCAATTCCTCCTCCTTTGGTAGCGGAGTTGGGAACCTGCTGGTGATCCTCTATTGAAGTCACAGTATTTATACTTTGCGGCGCCTTGCCCCCTTGATCCGTGCAAATTACCTCCCCTCAGGATGCCGGGATGAGCCCCCCTTCCCCTTCAGTGATATGGGAGAGAGAGAGAAGAGGAGTAAAAAAAAAAAAACATTAAGCAGCACCGTCGCTATTGGCCATTAATCCGAGATTGACAAGAAGGACTAATTAATTTAATTAAGCGCTCATTCGCTGCTATTGTCCTGAGTTAGTTTTTTAAACACCCGGGAGATGGTCATGGATCTCTCTCTCTCTCTCGCTCTCTCTCACTCTCTCTCTCTCTCCCTCTCTCTCTCTCTCTCTCTCTCTCTCTCTCTCTCTCTCACGGGGGGTGGCTGAGAAAATAAGAACGGGAGAGGGGGGGGGTGGG
>JAQMCX010000054.1:2259045-2269989 GCA_029814765.1 Acanthurus leucopareius | reverse complement strand
ATCTCAGCTGTCCTATCAATAAAGGTGTAAAAGCCCGAAAAAATATAAAAAAAAAAAAAAAAAAAAAAAAAGCTGAACTGGTGATTAAAACATCAGTCGAAAATGGCATTATGGTGTGGTGTGAGATGAGGGTGGAGGGGATTTGGGAGATTTAGAACTACAGTCGATGACATCGGTGTTTACAAACGCTGTACTGTGATTAGGAGGGTTGCATTGTGTAATCGGCTTAGCAGTGAGCGAGGAGCAGGTGGGTTGGGCTGTTGTCGGTGGGAGTGCGTGGTGGGGTGTTACTAGGTGGAGGCGGTGTTGGAGGTGGGGATGTGCAAAGCGATGGCATTGATGATAAATTTATGCAGTTATTTGACAGCAGCTGCAATTTGTATCTGCAAAATTTATTGTTGATGGACATGCATGTTCCTGTCTTAGCATTAGAAATTTGATCTGTTAAATGGGACTAGAACGGAAATGATCAGTGAATTTATTGATTTTTTGATTAGAAAAATAATCAGCAGCAATCTAATAATTGGTTAATCATTTAAGTCATTTTTCAAGAAAAAGTGGAATTTCTTTCCTAGTTTTTCCTTTCAAAATATGAGGATTTGATGTTTTTCTTTGTCTTGTTTCAGGTAAACTGAAAATCAGTGGGTTTAAGACTTTTCTCCAGAAAAACAAGAAACTTTTAGAGGTCCTTTTGGACTTTATAAGGATTAGGCATTTTCAGAGTATTCTTTCGTTCAATAGACTAAATAATTGATTTGATAATCAACTAAAATAAACCATAGATTAATTGATAATAAAGTTAATTCAAAGTTTTGAGTGTTATTTGTGTAACCAGGAGGAACTGTGGTTTTGTAATCCCCTACTAAGCTATTCTGTTGTGGGATATTCCACATTGTGCATCCACTGTGATCGTAGGATGAAAGCAGGTTGGTGTGTACTGTGTTTGTGTGTGTGTGTGTGCGTGTGCGTGTGCACGTGCATGTCTTAGTGAATGTGCGCATGCTGTGTGTGTATGTATGGATGAGGCTGCCTGAGTTGGCTGAGAGGTTGGCTGATGGATCAGAGGAGGATTGAGTGGACAGGATCTCATGATTGATACGCAGATAGGATATGAGGTGCTGCCCAGCACCCCCACCCCAGCCACACCAACCCAGCACCACCTTCAGAATAAGAAATAGAGAAGCAAGAGGTATACCGACTGGGGAGAAGAGAGAGAGAGGGGACGAGAAGTTCGAAGAGAATGGAAAAGTGTGGAGAGAATAGGTCGAGTAAGTGCGTGAGAGGGAGGGGATTGAAAAGATCCTAAAGGAGGAAAATGAAGAGGAAAGACAAAAGCGCAGAGAGAACAGATAGGCTTGAGAGAGGGATATTATTCAGGAGAAATGAGAATAATAACGTCTGCATCAGAATATTGCTGGGGAGAAGATTAGGACCATAGTGGGGCCGTCGTGGGTTGAAGGGAGGGAATATTATTACCTTCTTTTCAGTCTCTCATGTATAAATAAAAATAAAGAGATACCTGAAATAAGAATAATGCTCTATCTTGTGTTTACCATCTATCGTTGCTTACTCTCTCGCTCTCTCTCCTCCTTTTCTCCTTTTTTCCCTGCCCTCAATCAGAGGAGGGCCAGGTCCCCCAGAGGCAGTCAATCTTGCCCCGAAATGTAAAACAGACAAGAGGAGCAGATTACCTATTTGCCATTAATGTTTATTCTCTTTGATGTGAGTAGGCATATCGGGCTTGTGTGTGTGTGTGTGTGTGCGTGTGCGTGTGCACGAGTGCACGAGTGCATCTGCATGTACAGGTTTGTGTGAATGCACGCTCATTGGTGACGTGTGTGTGTGTGTGTGTGTGTGTGTGTGTGTGTGTGTGTGTGTGTGTGTGTGTGTGTGTGTGTGTGTGTGTGTGTGTCACGACTTAATCCGCTGGGGGAGAGCAGAGTGCAGCATGGCAGCAGTGGCGTACAGTCATCTGATATGTACCCAGTCCAATAAAGACGACGCAGCCTCTCATCACAGTCGGATCACAGGCACGTCTTTAGGTGAGCTCGGCGAGCAGTGTCGTACTGGGCTTTTATAGGCAGCCACAGCAGGGGTTAAATGTGTGTGGCTCAGTCAGTCATTTTGTCAGGCCTTCATTCACTTAACAGCTAGCTGTAGAGGCGCTGTTAGGTGACAGAGAGGAATGGCAGGTGCGACAAATCCACCACTTGACCCATCAAAGAGAAGCGGAGGATTTTATTCATTGGTGGATAGTCACATATGTATGAATGCACTCACATAGGTGAGGCGCATTCTGCAGGGCACACACAAATGCTTACATTTTCTTCATTAATATTTCAGGAGTGTGTTGAGTTAGCAGGGCAGAGTGCTAGCGTCAGGGATTAGCCCTGCTAACACTGGGGTGGTTTCATCGCTGGGCTGCTGTCATGGCTCTAAGGAGAGTGAGACCTCTAATTATCCCCCTTTCCCCCAGAGGAGATAGATAGCAAGCTAAACATACCACCGACCATGCTAGGATGGCCGATCAAAGTCAAGACTAGCTCGGTTATCTTGGAGCCATAGAGGCCCGGATGAGTTCAGAACTGATGCTGAGAAAGAGCTGTGGGTACAACATGAGGTTGGCCAAGACAGACAGTTAGGGAGTGCATTTTAAAATGAAAGAGGTTTGGCTAATGTAAGTCAGAATTTGTGACATCCTCAGTGTTTTTTTGTCATAAAAATCTACAGGTAACTTTTGTTAATGAGCCTGAACTTTCTTAAAACATGCTTTTTTAGATATATTCAACATGTCATCACTGAGTTTCAGTATATTACTGAAGTAGAACGATGTGTTGGAGCAAGCGTCCAGGTTAAGACCAAGTTTTGGTCCTCTGCATAAGACATAGGATGTTACAATACTATCGAGACACGTAAGTGATCCACAGAGGGACATTCTGCTGGCCTTGTTCACACAGGTCAGAGGTCAGTGTTGACTAAAGAGCAGCATCCAGAACTAGCTGGCCTCATTGCCTTGGTCTTCTGGTTATGAGACAGTAGACCACTAATCCACTCTGTAACGTCTCACTGCTACTAAAACTAGATAATCTATATGTTGTAGTTCCATGACACATGCTCTGCTTTCCACACCAGAGATCAACGAAGGACTCCAGGCGTGTGTGTGAGTGCATGCTTGTGTGCACGCAGGGGTTGAGTGATGGCCTGGAATTTCATACAGCAATTTTCCCCTTGTATGAGATGAGGTGTCGTACATCTGCTCAATAGCTTTTCCTGCCTAGCACTGACATGGAGCACACAAGGTCATCCCAGCAGCTTAAGGAAAGGCGGAGGGCTGAGGTGAGGAACAGAGGGGAGGAGTGGGAAGGATCTTACAGGGGGAGGATAGGAAGGCAGGACGACTGAGTGCAAGAAGACAGAGGTAGGGTGAAAAAAAATCAGCAATTTTTATTGTGGAAAGCATTGCGGCCTCCCAGCTCTCATTGCACCTGGATCAGCAATTCCCCTGTCAGGTGGAAGGGTAGAAAATTTTTCTGCACATTTGTGTTCGACATATATTTATTCACACAGTTTGGAGTGTGTGTGATGTGGCAGGTGGTTTTGGGTGTCGCTGGCTTCATAAAACAACCCTGAGTGTGTTTTGAGAACATGACAAGTGAAATCTGGTTTCCTCAACAAACCGCTGAGATCTTGCTGTTATGAGAGAACCACAAGGCATGTATGGTGTAGCTGATGGATAGGAAATAAGATGAGGAAGAATGCGAACAGCCCCTGAATCCGTTTTTCGTCTTAAAGTTGCAGCGTCTTACTGCGTTCTCTCTGTCTTATAGTGGTCTTGGGTTAGTCTAGCGTGAACAATACTGGAATTTAAGAGCAGACTCTTGGCTGTTTTTCATTCATCTGTCTGTTATCCTATGAACTCTCAACATCTTTTCTTCTCCCCTTTCTGCAGGATGACATTTAGGCCTTTCTTCCTTCTTCCCCTATTACCTGACTTGCAAAGTGTTGATTTAAACTGAAAGATGACCTGGTTTAGTTCGGCTGCGTCTTCTCTACCCCATAAAAATCAACATGCTTCCAGTCGTGAGATCTGAACACGTTTGTTGTTGTGTTTCTCTCTTTTCCTCTCTCTCTCTCTCTCTGTCTTGCTCTCTTTCTCTGTGTTGTCTTTTTTATTTATCTGCTGTAAAGGCCAGTCAAGCGCTGCTCGGCTTTGTTGTCAGAAACCTTTATTTACCAAAGGGAGGAATAAGTGACTGACACAGACAGCCTCTTTCATCCCCGCCTCGCCGCAAGCAGTGTTCCCCTCTACCGCCAGAGGAAACCCCCCCCCAACCCCTCACTTCTGCCAAGCTGCCAACCCCCAACCCACCCTGCCCCCCCCATCCTGCAGGCTCACAACTCACTAGCCCACTCCCCTGGGTAGCAACCTAGCTGTAGCGTCTACAATGTGTAGTGCGCACACACTCACACACACACACAAAATTCACCTCACAAAAAGCATCACACCAGTCCTCTCACACAGACGATCAAAAAAAGGAGTTAGTCCAATGGTCCCAAACAAAGACTAGTTTAGCATCAATGTGTTGTCCCTTTTCTCTTTTTATCCATCTGGTAAACAAACTGGGAGTAATGACACATGAAGCCTGTTACGTTATAGCCTCGGCAGGAAAGTTAGGGGTTGTGCGAAGGAGAAGAAAGGAGAAATCTCTTAGGCATCAGCTGCCTAATCAGTGCAACAGAAATGACTGAGACACACTGATTTATGTTCAAATCAGAACATAATTCAAACAGTTCATCATTCTAATTAATGTGGTTATAAAGAGAGGCAATTCTGTCAAATGTTGTAATTTAGCCAAATTTAGTAATAAAGGGAAAACATCATTACTGTATCTTTATTTTAAATACCTACAAATTGTTTTTCTGCAGACATTGGAGGCGGGTAAAGTCCAAGTCATTTGTATACATTTTTCCCAAGCTAACCTACCTGTTAATCCAGATGAAGCGACTGTCAAATATGTGCGATGAAAAAGCATCTTACAGTAGTCATTAATCATGTTCAAGATGCAAAGAAACTGCTGAGATGACAGCTTTTACTCTCTGTATTTTTATCTTTTTTTCTCTACACGTTTTTGAGTGAATGTGGGAAGATGAAAACTTTTTTCTGTGTTTTTGTTTTTCAGGTTTTTCAGATAGCATTTAAAGTTATATACAAACGAGAGAGAGACACATTTATTTATGAGTAGAGTTTAATTTACTGACTCGTCAAAAAGGAAATTAGATTAAAGGTCATAATTAAATTAGATGTAACAGATAATGGGATGTGTAGTAGTTCAACAGTAAAATAATTACCATTTCCAAACTTAATTACATACATAAGAACATAATTCTTATCCAGTGCTGAAACGTATTTGAAGTTGCATTGTATTTTTTTTTCAAAGAAACTCTATTCTATATTTCTTATTACCGCATGAGTTTTTTAAGTTTATATAGATTTTGTAATTTAACAAAAAGTATAGCTTTTTTTTTAAAGTTTAGAGCTTTAATCGTTGAGAGAACTGGGTAATATTCCTTTTTGAAAGCTGTGTAAATAAATGCAAATCTTTGTGATCAATTTAAGTATCATAGAGCCAAGACTAGATACTTTATATCTGTATACCAAAGACAAAATGTTGCTGTTTGATTAATGAAACCCAGTAAGTACAACACTCCTACTGTTATTTCTTTGGTGGAGACCCACTTGCACTTTTTTTTGCAAATAAAACCTCCACAATGCCACTGACTAATTCCGTGCAATCAGCCCTCATTGTGCTCACTTTATGACAGTCTCTTCCGTCTGGCCAGACCAAGTAAAAGACGGACAGAAAAACGCTTTTAGCTCTGGCATAGACAAATGAACACCAAATGTATCTCTCTCTCTCTTTCCTCCTGCCTTCTCTCTGTCTCTCTCTCCTATTTAAGCTTCTTGAAGTTCTTCCAAATTGGGTTTTAAATGCCAATTAGGAGGTTGAATGTAGTAAAATAAAAGCAAATGCAGGCAGGATGGCCTCACCTTCTGGCTGGTTAGGCTTCAGAGAGAGCCGAGCCGGACCTTTGGCTCCCAGCGAGGCTTTGAGAGAAATATCCTGCCTAATGAACACATTAATTAGAACCATAACTATTTATAAGATGATAATTAGAAACGAAGGGAGGTAAACTGGGCTTTTCCTGCAATTAATGGAGGATTAATTACGGGAGCTAATGAAGTGGATTTTTGAAACGCGTGGAGGTGAAGTACAGAGATGTGCAGCTCGCTTTGTGATCACTGGCATAATTATTTTCCTCAGCGCCAAAGCGTTTGAGGCCCTGGTCCTCGCCGGCTCAGGCCGGCTAATAAGCATCATTGCATCGTTATATATGCACTTAAAAAGACTTGCCACTGAAATGACTGTCTAATTATTTCTAATTGGCAGGCCCTGTGTGTTGTCATTGAGCTGTTTGGAGCCGCAGCGGAGCCCTGGGTCTAATAACGCTCTGGGCGGAGAAGGAGGGGGAGAGAGAGATATAGAGACAGTGATACATGAAGAGAGAGAGAGTAAAGGGGGGGGGGCGCTCTACCAGTTGCCTCCTGCTTTTAGCTGGACTTGCACATTGCCCCCCCGTGCCACTCGCCCAGCAGGACAGCAGGTCCAAGAATGACGCCTGGTGCACTCAGAGGTCACCTTGCCAAGTAGCCGATTAGCAAAGTTTTATTTTATCTGTGCTTATTTCTCCCCCCTTTTAATTAACAGCTTCTGCTCTTAATTTATGCACAGATAAACGCCACCGTCTGTCCACTGTTCTTCTTTTCACTCTTAAACATGCATCACACACACACACACACGCACACACACACACACACACAGAGGGAGGAAGGTATGTTCATGTGCTGTGTGTGATTCAGTGGCCAGCTTTTGAGCCAGTCCGTAGAGACCCCAGCTAGCAGAGCATGCATGGACAAACCTCAGTCAGCCTTGTTTACCTTGTACTCTGGTTATGCTCTGGCACAAACCATATGGACACCACCATTCTCTGGGACTCAGAGGAAGCATGTGTACACTTATATGGTTTGACTTGACAATATGCTGGCACTGTCATGTTCAGAATGGTACTCAGTGTCGACTTTTTAGCACACATTTGTCAATGAGGTGTATGTACAAGTAAATATAGGTTGCGCATGTTTAGAGTATATTTACATTTTCATTATTTGAGGCATTGATCATCATTGAGGCCGTGTCCTATTCGCATATACGACCTTGTGTGTTTGAAAACGCATGTGTTGCGATAGTGTTTGAATGATGGCCTGGGATTATGTGTGTGAGCACCTCACTTAACTCGTCCTAAGCAGAGCCATGTGCGTCGTCCTGCCAAATAACACTCGGCCTCCCTCTCCCTCCTGGACAACTTGAGAGCAAATTGCCAGCTAATGGAACCACTGCCTGCACTTGTCAGTTCACTTTTGGACAAGTGAAGGAACCACACACACACGCGCACACACACACACGCACACACACACACACGCCACACACACACCACAAGCATGTGGTTTCACTCACACGTTCAGTAATTTATTTGTGGAAAAGAAGAGAAAAATGAGAGAGAATAGCAGTGAAATGAAATAAGGATCATGTGCGCCTTGACTGAAACCTTGACAATCTTTTTGAAAGTAATGAAACACTTTCTCGGCATGCGCATGGGTTTTTCTATTTGAAATTTGTCTTTCTTTTTTTTTATTCTGTCTATCCATTTGGGGTTTTGGCAGAGTCGAGGACATGAGGAGGAAGTGGAGTTAGATGGATCGCCCAAAGGATACGTGGCCAACTGTCGTATGATTGGCTGAACAAAGAGCTGAACGCTTCTGTGACTGGTTGAACAGAGAACTCGATGTTGTGATTTTGGCTTGAAATAAAAGACGGAAAGATGTAATTATTTTAAATGCAGTCAACAGTTTTGTTGGTGTGGAGGTTTGCCAGATTTCTCTTTAAACTCAGAGATATTGACATTCAGAAAAAGTGGGATAACAAAGTGTGCACCCTGCCTCTCTCGTGCTACTGCAGATGTGTTATGAATGACATGCAATCTCCGTAACATGTGGCATCATTTGGATCCTACTTTCAACAGCGCATAGCAAATCAAATCAATCTTTTGACTCCTTTATCCGAATAAATACTGTTGCAATTTCTGCTTAATAAGTAAGTTTTTATATATTTCATATAATAAGTAGAAAATACAACAATATTAAATATAGATTACATAAAGTACATGAAAAATATAACAATATAAAATATACGAGAAATGTATATTTGAAATCTAGAAACCGTATTGACCTTGGCTACATCAGCACTGACTTTCTGCAGAAATAATATTTGCCGATTTTTGAAAAGCTGTGTATAGTCATGCTGTAACATAAAATTTGTGAGTTTCTCTTACTTTTTTTTAAAAAGAATGATGGCAAGAGAAGGTCGATATGCTTACAGGTCGGTGTCACAGACGTCAACTGTGATTGGTAAAAGAAGGCCTTCTAAAACTTTGCATGGGGCATGTAGACAATGAGAAGCGACAGATGTGTGGAGGGGAGAGACTTTTTTTTATTCCCCCTCAGAGAGGTGAAGTGTTTTCTCTTTCTATTCAGTTCTTGATCTCTCTATCTGCGTTCGTCTCTCTCTGCTTCTTCTTGTTCAATCTTGACAGCAGTTCATAAAAAAAAGATTTTTCGAAACTTCTTTATGAGACAAGCCTCGGTTCTGTCAGAAGGCAACTTTACGTTATTCGACTGAAGAGGGAAAACTAATAGTGCTATGTTTTTTACAGGGCACTATTCCAGTTGTGTCTTGGGTGTTTAATTAAGTGTAGTTTCCCTTTAGTAGTGGAATGTGTGTCTGCTTTTTGTCGGCCCGTTCCTCTGTGCCTTTTACAGTCCACCCACATGGTTTGTCTCAGCGTTTATGATTTTTCTTATGCCGGAGTTGTGAGGTTCCTAAATCACTTAAGCACACAGGGCCGAGCGGTCCACATTTAAACAATAAAAGGCTGTTATGCTAAGGGCCCTCAGATCTCCTACCACTTCATAAATACATGCGTATAAAAGGCAGAAAAATACATCTTCCCTGACCAGAAAGAGAGGGAGAGCGAGCGTCTGAGAGCACACCTGCTAATTGGAGCCAGCTTGATGTGAAGCACGGCTGTCTGCTCTGTCTTCTCCATAAGTCCCAATCGTTTTTTTTCTTTTCTTCCCCTCTTTTTTTGTTACCCTGTACGTCCTTGACTCCCCAACTTTAATAGCCTTATCTTATCGCTACTTCTCCCCCCACAGTCTCCTGCTGTCCTTCATGTATTGTTTCTCCTTGTCCACCCTGCTCTCCATCTCTTCTCCCTCTTCTGCCTTCAGCTTTTGCTTTCAACCCTAAAATATATAGAGGAAAAGGCAACAGAAACAACTCTCTCCTAACTTGGCCTAACTAATTGTTCCGGGCCGTGATGGATGGAAGACAGGTTAAAAAAGTGGGGTTTCAAATGCATGAGTGGCTGTGAGCGAGTTGGCAAGTTAGCACCTAGTCCGATTGTGACCCCCACTTGACCTTGTGTCTGGGCTGAGTGGCTGAGCCAGGGCCCCCCTCAGCTCCAGCTGCTAATGGGTGTCATGTCGAGCTGCGGCTGCACAGAGGTCAGAGATCGCGGCCGCACACCAGACGGCCAAGTTTAGGATTGCGATGAGGAGGCTGAGTGACACTAGGCATATGCGCCGATGAAGACGCGGGGTAATCAACACGTGTGCAGCGATGCACACACAGCCATGCACATATACACATGTGCGTGCACACACACTGAAACCACATCTCCCTGCAGAAATTCATCTTTTCCCTCATCGTGCACTGGCCGTTGTTGGTTCATATAGATCTGAGCTGTCTTTGAAGGCCTTTGAACTCTGCTAAATGACTTGACCTTGTGGCTCGTGGCTATAACCGTATGTGTGTGTGTGCGTGTGTTTGGGTGGGTATGGGGGGTGGTAGTGAGTGGGTGGCCTGCATGGGGTCTCATTTCTGCTTCACAGCATAGCGGGGAATTGCAGACGTTTGTGTTGACGACTGCTAAATTAAAAGCAAACTGAAGATTATGACAAATCTAAACATTACTTTTATGAAGCAGAGGGGAACGAAGAAAAAACATCTCTGTGAATCTTTCATGCTCTGTCTTTGCTGTGTTAATTGTGCTCACAATCAGCTACTTTGCAGTGATTCCTTGTGTGTTATTTAGTCTCCATGTGTGTGTGTGTGTGTGCATGTATATTTATATTTCTGTGTGGGTGTGCCTGGTGAATGACTGAGTCTGTGTGTGTGCTTGTGCGTGTGTGCTTGCATGTACTGTGAACCAAGGGAACAGATAATGTGGCTGCTTGGAAGGAGGAAGCAGCTTGGGAAATGATTTCAACAGCTCTCATAATTAGAGGAATATCATAAATTAAACTTGTGTCTGCCGTTGCGTTTGAAGAGCACTCAAAAGCAATAAATTCTGGATGGTTAACATATTTGCATTCCATTCAGCAGGCAGCGTCAGGCAGGAACAGCTGTTTTCCACGTCTTTTGGCAGCAGGAAATGCACATTGCTCACTCAAGGTGCTTTTAGACACATTGAAATGGCAGAAAAAAGAAAAGTGACTTTTAACTTGAACATGAAGCTGCTGCTGTGTGCTCTGTCACTGGAAATAACTCGGTGGGGAACAGCGCATTAATGAAGTTCTTCAAATATGGATATTCTCACTTTCAATAGGCCCGTTTCTTTTCCAATCTGTCTGTTGCTTGGAAAAGTCGACTGGCAAGCTTTTTTGTAGTCTTTGTGTGTGTGTGTGGGTGTGTGTGCATTTGTGTGTGTGTGTGTGTGTGTGTGTGTGTGTGTGTGTGTGTGTGTGTGTGTGTGTGTGTGTGTGTGTGT
>JAQMCX010000054.1:2230939-2258985 GCA_029814765.1 Acanthurus leucopareius | reverse complement strand
TGCTTTTTTGTAGTCTTTGTGTGTGTGTGTGGGTGTGTGTGTGCATTTGTATGTGTGTGTTTGTGTGTGTGTGTGTGTGTGTGTGTGTGTGTGTGTGTTGGGGGGGTGTAAGTGGCTGGAGAGTACTCCAATCTAACATTTTACTGGTCGTATAGTAAAATACATTGTCGATACAGAAATAAAATGTAATATTTGAAACCAATTCAGAGTTTTCAAAATGCCACTGCAGGTGTTACACAGTATAAAACAGAAATTTCCTCTGCGTTTTATTTGTTCAGGCCAGATAGCATCACTTACACGAATCAACAAATTGTTAGGACACCTATCTCTCTGTGTGTATTGTTTGTATCGGTGTCTACTGTTGGCCCCCCAGCCTAAACTCACAGAAGTTGTGGTTGTGTAAAAAAAGAAAACAAAAAAACAAAAAAACCCCGAAACATTTTGATAAATTGACAAAGAACTCATATTTCTCTATAAAGTAAACTAGAATAAAGCCAGTTTGCTCAAAATAGAATATGCACATATAGGTTGGAATCACATTTGGCTTCTTGGAAAGTCTGACGAAAAGACACACAAAATGCTTTGCACAGTTGTGGCGCAGAGGCTTGCTTGGAGTCCAGCTTGGAAATAGAACAGCACTGTGGCTTCTGCACATTAAGATGGTCAAATAGATGATAAAAGGAAATCCCACTTTAGCATCCTACTCACATTATTATAATCGATCATAGTTATTCCTTGTCATTAATACGATAGCTAGCCAGGAAACTAAGAAGGTCATTTTTAAACATAAAAACACGATGGTATGTCTCGGTCCCACGGTAACTCCACTCTAGCTTTTAGTTTGTTGTCGGTAAGGAGGACTGTGGTCAGAAAGGGGTCACTGTCACCAGTGTCTACTGAAGTGCAATGGGGTTAAAGTTACACAGCCATTAATCACTGCTGTGGCCTAATGGACAGGCACGCTGCTTGAGGCATCACTGAGAGCATCACCCAACAGTTACGTTGGCATTTTTTTTTTTTTTTGCCATGGTACAACACAGCACGGGTACAAACTTTGTTTTATCCTCCCAGCAGAGGCTGGTGGCTGGGGAAAAACAAAGAAACAATATGAATGTCCGTCACTGTTGCTCCAACAGGAGGAAGATAAGGTTAAAGGAACAGTGAGGATGATTGGTCTTTGTGTGTGTGTTCATGTGCTTCCCGTCCCTACACTGCGTAGTATGAATAATGATTTGACCGGGGTCAGATTCCATTGGAGACGTTCACCTGTATCTGACACTAGTGGTATCGCGTAGCTGCCATTAATGTCCAATTTTCAATGAAAACAGAAATAGAATACAGACAGATAAGGGTAACACACCATCCAGCTTCACACCCGACCACATAATTACCCCAATGGGCTGTGGTGAGGGATCATATCCTGGCGCGCACCGGGGGGTCAGTGGCGATAAGCTTCAGCCGAGCTCCCAACATGCAGCATAATTACTCTATTGATAATTCACCAGGAAAATGGTCCCAGCCAATTGCAGAGCTCCGATTTAATGGATTGGACGACGAAACGAGGGAGGAATGGAGGAAAGAAGGCTGTGAGGGGGCAGAGCGTGCGTGTGTGTGTTGGGGGGGGTTTGTACGTGGGGGCGACCAGCAAGGGCCTTTTATTAGAAATGAAAATATGTTTAGGCCATAGGGGGACCCATTTTCCCTGGAGATAATAAGGCCAATAAAATGTAAAGCAGGGGAAGGGCTTGGCATGGGGTCCAACTGTGGCTGTTTATCTGTGTGTGTCCTGCATTAGCCCATTTATCCCCAGCCTCAAATTAGCTAATCATTCTCCAAGGGGAAGGACTTGGTCAGGAAATTGACATTTAGCAGCATAGGCTCACTCTATTAACTACAGTAAATTTAATTTGCTGCACACCCCAGAAGTGGGCTGTTTTCTTTGCCATCAGAGGGAGAAAGGCACAGGAAAACAGAGAGAGAGAGAGAGATTGTGTTTATTGCATCTGCTGCTTCTGGCCACAATTTGCTTGGCTGAAAATATAAGACTTAGACTTGGAACACTGCAACTCTGTTGTATTCCCTCTCATGTACTGTTGATTACAAACATACGCAGCCATTGTCAACACATAGACTCAGTCAGTCCAAGGTCTGTTTGGGCCATTGATGGATTATCTCGCCTAGAGACTCCAAACCCCAAAAATGCCAATGTTTTTCTTTGCCTTTTTTCCATTAGCTCTGATTCTCTGACTATCCTAATCGTAGCTGCAGTAAACACTGTATCAAACATGGTAAATCAAATGTCCCGTGACTGATGACTGCTTTCACCTCTGCCTCTGAATCAGATGTTTCATAATAATCATTTCTGATAAGCACTCCAGGGTGTCCGCTTTAGTATCTGTTCTGCAGAATGCAATGAGACTGCCTTTACTCGGGGAAAAGTCATTAATGCGGAGAAAAAGAGCGCTGCTGCTCTAACAACTTAAGTATTTTTGTACCTTGAGCTAAATGATTAGTTAATTAATCAATAATCCATTTGACAGAACATTAATATGCCACTATTTTGATAACAGATTCATCATTAAAGTATTTTTAATGGAAAAAAACAAAACAAAACAAAACAAAAACGTACTTGTTTTGGACTAAAACTGCAACAGTGGCTTATTTAATCAATTAGTCGGTCCACAGAAAATAACCAGCACATATTTATAATTATATAATAATATATAATTTGTTGTTTTCCCCAATTTCCAAGCATAAAGTCCAAATATTGACTGTGTAAAGCTTCTCAAATGAGATGACTTTCTGTATTTCTTTGTCTCATGTGATTATAAACTGAATATTTTGGGGCTTTGAAACAAAACAAGCAGTTAGAATTGAGCTTTGGGAAATTTTTGCCAGCACTTTTCTGCCCTCTGACATTTTATAGATATATGGATGCATGTCTAGTTTCCGCCATTGTAATGACTTTCTTATAAGTATGAATTTGTAAATGTCATTGGTCATTGTCCGACCTTTGCTTATGAAACAGTTTGATTCTCATCCGTAGAACTTCAAATAGTTTTCTGATTTTTTTTCAAAGGGAGATTATCTCTCCAAGACATCGAACCAGTGCAGCTACTCTCCAGTGATCAGGATCGCCTCATTCTAATTGATTGCAACAGTTGTCAGAGTGTTGTCTGTTAGGATGGTGACAGGCATCTAAAGAAAATGATTAGTTTTCTGTCAGGAGAGAGACAGCTGTGGATGTCCCAAACTGCAAACTAATAAAGAGGGGAAAGCAATAAAGCTCGTGGACAGCAGGTTTGACTGTTTTTATAGACAAATCAATAAAATGATAGATGATGGAAAATAACGGCATCTCAGCTGCCGATTTCTACTGGGGTTTCAAATCACAGTCTTTCATACAAACACACACCCACACAGGCAGAGAAACACATACACACACGAATGTAAGCTGACACAGTACAGGCTCACACACCCACATACACACTCATTTCAGCAGAACATGTTTAAGGGGGTTTCGTTAGCACCTTAGAACCATGTGTAATGACACGAATATCTGGTTATGTGTTGGTATTTTGTGTCTCTGTGTGTTTGACAACAAATTGAGGCATGAGTTACACTTTCAATTCTTTTTTTTTTTTGGTGTTTAAATGATGTGTGTAACTGTGTGTGTGATTGTGTGTCATAACTAACAGAGCAAATCTCTGACTGTAAATCTTTTTGAGACCAGAGGGCCAGTGTCAGGATCAATACCGAGGACAGGCCTTCCTCTGAGCACGCCACTAATTGGCTCCATTTCTACAGCGTCCTTGTATGTGTGGTTGTGAACGTATGTGTGTGTGTTCCACAGAGTATGTGATGTGTGATTTAATAACTGTGTTATTATACTCATCCAATGGAAAATTATTTTGTCCACTCAAATAAAAAGAAATGTCTTAAGTTTGTTTATTTTCTCAAGTTTTGTTTCAGGTTGTGATCATTACATTGTTTCTGTGCGTAAATGTGAGGTCATTGCTGTGAAGATCATCTCTCATTGGGCTGGGTGTCAGAATCCAGATCTGCCTATAGTTTTTGTTTTTCATTTAAAAGCTGTTAGCATATTACAACATTTTATCAGAATTTCATGTCATTAAAATGATCAAAAATCCCAGTATGTTGACTGCAAAATAACTTTTTGTAAGCAGATTAAAGTAGCCATTAAATGTAATGTTAAACAAAAAAAAGTAAGTAAATATTTTATTAAACATTAGCTGATAGTTCCGGTTAGTGGCTAATTTATTTTACAGAACAGTCTTACAATCTTACAGGGAGAGCTCCTTTGTAGTGAAGCCATGTATTTTTCCACAACAGGCAATAAACTGAATCACTTTTACTGCCGTGCATCCATAATATGTGTTTTTCATAGTGGGAGCACTCTCCATTGCCCCATCGCTCCCACTATTCCTATCCTGTTCCCTGTCACTGGTGCACAAACATTTAGAACAGCTAAGTGAAACATTCCTAGCCACATTTGCTGGGACTGTTCAAAAGGCTTTCTGGGAAATACAGGCAATGGTTGACTGAAAAAGAAGTTGACAAGGCAGAAAGTAAATGTAACGTAATGTAACAGTAAAACAGGACAAGGTGATATTTAACACTGCAGTAACCTTTGAAATTCTATATCTGGAGAGACTACTAGCATCTCAGTTCTTATCCATTAAGAGAAAAAGTCGGAAAAAAACATTCCTTAACCTAACCTAACATAACCTTTTATCTCTTCTAGGTCTCATTCTCGACACCGGCGGTCTCGCAGTAGGAGCGACAGCCGCAGCCGGCGAGGAAGCCGCAGCCGCAAAAGGAGCCGCAGCCACAGTCGCAGGAGGAGCCGCAGCAGAGAGCGAGACCGCAGCCGGCGCAAGGGCCGCGACCGGGAAAGGGAGAAAGAGAAGGAGAGGGACCGCGGGAGAGACAGAGACAAGGACAGAGACAAGGACAAGAGTAAAGACAAGGCAGACAAAAAGGGGTAAGTGATGAATGTCTTTGTACATAGGTTCATACATATACAGGTAGATGAACACAGACCACACAAGTGTTGTCCCAGCTCAATCTAAACCACAGGCTCCACAGGAGTACGGAGTATTTTGGTCAGTACAATACAGACTTAAATATGGAGCTCAGTCTCTGCTCCTCAACCTGTCCATCCATCACTTGATGTTTTCATCCATCAGTCCATCATTCCTTTTTTTCTTTTATTTCCCCTTGCAATCAAATACTAGGCTACATGAACCTTGCAATGTGATGTAATTCCCTCTTGACAGAGAAGATGTCATAGAGATGTAAGAATAGATGGTAGGTAGGAGTTGCACAGGTCCAGTTTTTAGGAAAGTTTTGGTCACCAGATGATGTCTGATGTAATTAACTCCATTTTTTACCCTCTGGGCCCTCTAGCAATAAACCTGGAAACATAACATGATCACATGCATCTCTGATGTGCTTATACAGGAAGAAAAGCAACAAATGAGAGCTTCTTAATAAGGTGAGAAATGTTAGCAGATTAAACTGGAAGCTTTTCTCTTTCAAAGGCTGTAATACAAAATAGAGGTTCAGAGCAGTGAACTTTCAAAAAGTGGTACATTCCTTTGCAGGTCAAACTACCTTAAAACCCTCTGTCTGCCTTTGCTACAACATCACCCTCAATTCATCCCCATCACTGTGTGCTCTGATGTAATTGGAGGTCACTGTAATATAACTAGTAGTGGTTTTTGTCGGTCTTATTAAATGGCTCAGGTGTGACTATGGATCCAATAAGTGGTGCAGACCAGCTGCTGCGCTACTAATTAATGTGAGACTTAAGCTGTACAGTCAATATTATGCCCTTGTCAGTAAACAAATAACATTGCATTTGAGTTTAAAGATATAAAAGTGTATATTACAACCCTTTTGCCAAAACATAATACAGAATGTGATCAGCTGCTAATTCTTTTTGACATATACTCAATTGAAAACAGTACAAAGACAATATATTTAAAGTTTTACCTAAATGTTTTTTTATAAATATATGCTTATACTGCTTATAAATATAAATATATAAACATAATAAGTATAAATATATGCTTATAAAGTGATGCCAGCAGCATATTTCAAAGCAGTTGGGAAGGGGACGACAAAGGGAAAGTTATGGAATGTTCCAAAAACATTCCACAGGTAAACAGGTTCACTGATAGCAGATGAAAGTATCATGATTGGATATGGAAGAGGTATTGATAGACTCAGTCATTCACAAGCAAGGATGGACTTAAGTTTCCCACTTCATGAAGCAAATTGTATTAGAGATATTACTACACGGACTCAGTAACACTTCATACAACTATTGTTAGTAAACACAATATGTTTACAAATGATTGCATTCTGCATATATTCCTGTTTTTATTGTGATCAACTTATTTTTTGTGATAGAAACATCCAGGAATTAAATAATCCACTTAATCCAAGAATTGATTAGGCTACAGTTTTTAAAGAAAGATTAATACGTTGAATAATTTGCACATAAACTTGTCTGAGAAAAAACATTTTAAAGCAGTATTTTCTAGGCATTTGGCTGGATTTGCTAATAGAATTAAGCAATAATAGCCAAATTTTAATTTATGATTTTAAAACTGTTTGATCTGATTGAAAATGATCTCCATTCCTCAGATGTATTTCTGATGCAACAGTGCAATTAGATGATGAAACTTCTCACTGTACTAATGGTCATGAGACAGAGCTGCCGTTTATCTGAGAATGTTTGCTTGTGCAATGCTGACAAACTGTCACAGCACTTCTGGAAATGATGTGTCTGTGTGCTGTATCTTATTAACAAATGTAAAAGCTAATTGTAGAAAAAATTTATAATTGATTAAGGATCTTAAATGAATTCTCTTTTAACATAATGCATTCCATGTATTTAGCAGGAACTATGCATTGATGTAACAGGGAAATGTGCAGATTAGAAATTAGGGTTAAGCATTTGCACATTTTTCAAGCTATGCCTTTTTGATTAAACTTACTCAATTTGTGGATGGTCTTTCAAATAATGATATGTTTATTATAGTTGTTTTTAGAAAAGATAAACAAACTTTGTGGAGTAGAATAAAGAAGTCTTATTTAATACAGTTTTCATACATTTAGCTCTATTTTTTTCCTCCTCGTGGAGGCTTTATAGCTCATCAAAGAGGAGCTCTGGGCCAAGATTTCAAATGTCAACAGAACATGGTGATTTGCTTTTAAAGGAGAAGTATTCCAAGCTATTACATATTGCCTTTCTTAGATCAGTATCAGGAAAACAAATAACGCAAACAGTGAAATGTAAGGCCAGAAGACGACTATATCTATTTTCTTATTAAGGCTTCAATATCCTTCAGTGTTGATAGGAATCTTTTATCTCTGACCCCGCTTTAGCTTGTTTGTGTGCACATGTGTGTGCAGAGACATACATAGTAAGTTTGTTGGTTTGTGTTTGTGTGGTGTGCATTTCCACCTGTGGCAGCGTTAATATATATTTCAAACAGTCTATCCTTTGATCTGGCCTTCCAATTTACTTTAACCTGTTTTGGTATGTTGGAATAAATTTGACTGAACCATTTGGTGCCATCTGCCATCATATGAGGTACAGGTGATGTATAAGAACATATATAAAAACAAAATAGATAATCCCTATTTTGATTTCCTTAAATCTGAAATATGCTCTTTTTGGCTCTAAAATCAAATAATAATCTCGCCTATAAAATTAAAGTATGCAGGTTTTTTGTCACTTTAGGTTGCAATGAATGACAGTTTTTAGGTTTCCTATATCTATAATTGATAATTCACTTGCTTGAAAAGAAGAGGATGTAGAGGATGGATTGTTAAAAACTGTAAACATGTTTTATTAAAATTTTACAATCACTGGAGTCATAGATGGTAATCCATGAAGAACTCTGCCCCAGGACTTCAAAGTAATTTGATTATTATATAAAAATTTCACAATATTCCAGTTTGTGGTATTTAATTTTAAGATAATGTATTCTGTGATGTGATGAACTTAGCTAAAAGGACATTTTTTTCAATTTATTTTACTTTGTCTGTATCATAACACTTACAGAAAAATTTATAAAGTGCAAACTAAGTTTGTCTACCTGTGGACCTTGATATGACTTTATCAGCGTCCAAAAGGTGCCTGACATGGATGCTCTTGTTATTCCCCAGGTGCTCCCAAAGGAGTTGAGGTGCCTAACAAGTCCTCCTTTAGCAAAAGAAAGGCGTAAGCTGAGAGATGTTTCAGATATATGTAAAACAGGGCTTTCTGCAGTACATCCTGTCTATGACAAGCATCTTCGTTTTTCTCTATTCTTCTTCTACTGCTCTTAATGGTGATGGGGGCAGGGTCTTTATGTAAGCCACGATCCTCACTACTTACACGCAAACACTGACACATGCACACTGTAGCACCCAAACCTCATTTGCACCCAGGTTTCCTCACTGGGTGGTAGGAGAGGAGTGAAGCAGCGTGATGTTGATGGCGGGGCGGGGTGGAGAAGAGGCTCAGGAGCTTTATAGTGTCTGTCAGGATGAAAGAGGGGCCCCTCAGAGCAGCACCCTGACACTGAATCTGTGTGTGCGCGCTTGTGTGTGTGTGTGTGTGTGTGTGTGTGTGTGTGTGTGTGGTGTTGTCGTCATTAAACATTTAACACTCCTCTAGTATGACAGCAGGCAACTTGGTACTCCAGCAGCATGTTTTCATGCAAAATTTATTGAAAAAGACGAGCTGTTGTTAAGAGATCTTGTTGCCTTTCACTAGTGGCAAAGGGTAAGTGGGTGATTGTAGGGTTTTGTGTTTGAGTGTGTGAGTGAGTGTGTTGTGTGTTTATGCAGACTAGTGTAAAGGTCAGTAGGTCAGCTTTGCTCTGTGTAATCCTCTAGCTTTTTATTTACAAAGACAACAGAAGAGCTCCCTTTAAGGGTTTAAGCAGCTCTAAAACTATTTGTTTGTGTTTATTTTGTCTTCATTGATATTTTTTTCTGCAAGAGGTTTATTTGTGTATTGTTGTAAATTTAGCACCAATTTAAACACCTCAGTGGTTTCCAGCTGATTTTTTAATCTGACATAACCTCTTAGACAGTTGTGGTTAAGTACCCCTTATCAACACAATCTATTCACTTTGATTAATTTCACACTGGACGATACTAAACTCTATTATTTATATAAAACTAAATATAGAGGCAGTACTTTTTAAATACAAAACAGTATGATTTTAAAAAAAAAAAATTATACTTACATTTTTAATGTTTTGGTTTAGTGTCTTTTCTTCAAGTTAAATTTGCATTCCTAATTTCACCATCTGAAGTGGAAGAAACTGGACTCCATAGTTTTTAAGTAATCCTTTTTTTTAATTTCTTTGCAGCTTGCCAACTAACTTGCACTCTTAATTGCTAGAATGTTGTAAAATGTGTTATAACTGACATTGGTAGGAAACTGAGACATACTGGCAGTTAACTTACTAAAACCAGCAGCCCTTCTTCCCTGTTATCCTCAGTACAGATATTGTAGTATAGTGCATTATTAAACAGTTACTGGTTCAGTTACTTTTTTATTGATTCCTTGTGGCTCGAGTAAGGTCGGGTGGTTTTATGTTATTATTTTGTCAGTTTTTTTTTCTTCAACTGGAGCAGGAGAAACAAATAATGTTAACAAGTGCACATCTGCCCCCAAGAACATAATTGACAGAAGTATAATTTGAATGTAACAGCATGTGTCATCCAATGTTCTGACCCAATTCCCACCTGTAATTAATGAGCAGAAATGCAGAAACTACAGTTAACAGATGGCTGTTCCTGCACAGAATGTTACAGGTTAAAAAAATGTTTTTAATTACAAGTCAGTAATTGAGAAGGTTTTGGCATCATTAAGTGCTGCAGAGGTTCCGGCTTTGATCAGGCTTGAAGGAATTTGGTTAAAGTATGGATGGAGTACAGTCAGAGCTCATAAAGTGAATGCAGACATACACATGGGTATATGCATTACTCTCACTCTCTTCCCTTCCCTTTCTACGTTCGTAACACTCCTCGAAACTCTACCCCTCCATTAAAAAATTCGTCCGTCTTTAAGAGAAGTCTTCACCTCTTTCCTTTGGGCGGCGTTGATCCTTTTTTTAATTTTTCTCCAACTGATCACCAGGGTAGTGCCTCGCTCCATACTCTCAACAGAGAGCTCTGCCCAATTAGGCTGATCTCCGTGTCTGTGCTGGGTCATAGGAGGATTGTTGGTCCATCAGCCTCAATTTCATGTCATTTGAGTGAGAAATGGGCAGAAGTCGGGCAGCGGAGGCTCAGAGGGCAGTGTGGAGACCTGTCATGGCAGCAGAAAGCCATCCTTTCCCTGTGCATGTAAAACCCAACTTGGTATAATGAGCTTTGGGTTAAAAGAAATGAAATGACTGCCTACCTTTCATTAAAGCCTTTTTTGATGTCTTTGTCAATGAAGGAATATTTTGGAGGTTCTCTCAGCAGGAGCAGCACTTCAACAGCTTCCATTGTTCATGCGTGTAAAATAGCCTATTTTATGAAGGTGGAATTTATTTTTTAAGTATTTAAAATAAAGCATGTTTTCCTGACATTTTTGTCCACAGTGCCGTCCCCACCAAACCGCCCATTCCCGTCTCTTTCCGTGAATGTGATTGTTTAGTAATTCCTCTCATTACTGCGTTTTCCCTAGACAAGCTAAACAGAACCCAGCCTCACCACAGGGGTCTTGTCAGGACCTGCAGGCCTCCGCTTGGCTAGCTTTGCTCCATTGCTCAGCCTTAACCTCTGGAAGCCTAGAGGCTCTGAGGCAGAGAGAAAATAAAACAAGACCCCAGACACAAGCACACACACATTTGCACTCACTGCTGTTGATTTTCTCTCCCTCCTTGCCTCACTCTGAGGAAATGATTGTCTGCTTCTTTGCCTCTGTTGAACATCTATCAGCTCATTAGTGTTAGTAATACACAGAGAAAGTAAGTGTGTTTGTGTGTGTGTTTGCGCGTATGTAGCCCCTGCCTGCGGCATCCTCTCAGCCTGTTGGGAGTGTGTGTATGGGTGGTGTGGATGGGACCACTGGCTGCTCCTGCTGCTGCTGCTCCTGTTTTTGTGTGTACGTGTGTATGCGTGTGTGAGTGTGAGGGAAAGTGTGTGTGTGTGTGTATGTGTGTATGTGTGTTTGTCTGCACTCTTGCAGGACTGTAGGCTGTGTCTGGCTCTGGGAGCGGGTCTGGGGAGGTAAGAGAGACTTCAAACACCGTCCTCGGAAGGTTAGGATACACTCACATTGACTTAAATCAATGAGCTGTAAGTGTGTGTATTATTTGTGTGTGCATCAAGGGGGGTAGCCTAGTGGCCAGGAGCAAGAAGAGACATTGGTGAAGTAGAAGAAGAGTAGGTGTGCCTCTGTTTCTGTAAGTGTGTGTGTGCGTGTAGTTTGGGTAGCGGCAGGGTGATTGGATGAGGGTGGGTGAAATAGGAGTGATGCCTACATGCAAAGGATGGACAGTGTACACACATGCACACACACACACACAAGTCCCAATAGATCAACACATGCGCACCAAGAGTGGTGCAGCTGTAGTGTTTCTTGGCCCATGGCTGTATGTAGTCATTAGCTGCTTTTTTTCCACACAGATAATGAGCCTAGATTGGATAGAAAACAGCCCGGCCTCATAAACTTAATCTTCACTAAATGGTAATTTATTTACACACACACACACACACTACACTCACACACTTACACACACACAAGACAAACCAGTGCCCAGTTAAGACATTTTACCTGGTGTCATGACTCTGCTCCAAACCCAAGTGTTTAGTGGGAGAAAGTGAAAAATACAAGAACTGCAGGTTTAATATAAATTTGAAATAAACCAACAGTTTTAAAGAACGCTCATGTAACTGATTTATGAAGGTTTGGACATAAATAAGATATTAGAGCAGGCCGACCAAAGTGGAGTTTGATTTTGCCGATCAGATGTAATGTTTTGTGAGGTAAAAATGCTCTAACTAATAATTATTTTTCATTACTGTATCGGTCAAGAACAAAGTGTTAACAAAGTTCAGCTATGAACCATGTTTTCCTTTGCTACAGACTCTGCTTTCATTAAACTATAAATAATAAGTGGTGTTTAAGGTTCAAGCTCTGTTATAATTTTTTTTTTAAAAAGCAGTACCAGACATCAAATATTGTTCTACCAGAAAGGGAGTAACCTTATTTTAGTTTTCCACACAATGCATTCAAAATGCATAACATTTGGCCATAGATAGAAGAGGGATTACACCCAGTATTACAGCAGGTCATAAAACAGTCATTAAGTTATATATATTTTATTAAAATACATAAGCACAGATTTATTATTCTTGCATTGGCCTGAACAAATAACCAGTATTCATGTTTGTATAATTGAATCCTACAGATTAAATTTGGGTGTATTTCATGAACAGACTTGTTTAAACTTATAACTGAGATCACTATCTTTCACTCACCTTAATTAAAGCACATCTGTTTTATAAAATGATATTTATTTTATAAATTAAAAGATGTTTTTTTTTTTTTTTACCCTAACCAAAGTGTTGTTTTGCCTGACCCTAACCACAGAATGAAATCAGGCCTGGGACTCTGGAGTCCTGCATTATGTACATTATGCTCAGCAACCACCCTGCAACTCCAGCAAGGTGCATAAATGCAATGTATTCTTCAATTTTAAAAATGTGGTACAGGCATGAAAGATAGTCGTGCTGAGTGTCACGAAAAACATTGAAATTTTTTATTTATACAAAGTATACGAACCTTGTGGTTAAAATTTTGTCACAATTCAACGACATGCTGTGATTCTCTGTTGTACTAACAATTTGATGTATATTTTGTACACAGTTTAATGTTTTAGAATTGATTCACACTAAAATACTTGTCTATTTAGTAAGATTGTATCAGTGAAGCTTAAAAGCAGGTGCAGAGAATAATAAACTTTTTGTCACTCTGACTGTCAGCTATTGTGGGAAATGCTGTATATGCCTGAGAATGACCTCGCTCTCTCTGCTCTGTGTGCACATTTGTTTGTGTAGAGAGAAAGAGAGAGAGAGAAATCTGGCCACTTTTAATCACAGGAGAGACACCCTGAGCGAGCGATAGAGAGCTGTGACAATCCACTTAGTGCGCTCTGTAATCTGTTTAACCATTTAGTGAGTTGTTAAAGGAGTATGCAAACACTCACACACACATAAAAAAAACCCACACTAGACGCCCTGCAGGCTTCAGCGCTGCACAGGACAGTCTGCCTCCTGGACTGGGTAGCGATTCTGTGCTGTAACACATTTAGAGTTGTGTGTATGTGTGTGTGTGTGTGTGTATGTGTGTGTGTGTGTGTGTGTATGTGTGTGTGACTGTGTGTGTGTGTGTGACTGTGTGTGTTGATGTGTTTGAGACCTGCTGTAGCCACTGAGAGAAGCCAGGCCTGGAGCATGATGACAGAGACCAGACCCAGCCAAATAGAAGATCCCCCAATCCAATTACCCTGTTCCTCTCTTTTATTTCCTCTCCTCTTCTCTCCTCTTCTCTCCTTTCCTTTCCTCTCTTCTGCTTTCCTCTCCTTTCCTCTCCTCTTCCCTCCTCTCCTTTTCTTCTCTTATGGCCCTGTCTTAGCAGGAGCTAGTGATGGCAGTCCTGGCTGCTGTTGAAGTGGCTGGCTGTTCTGCTTTATGGATCAGAAGAGGATGCAGGCAGGATTATAAGCAGCAGGTTATGAGCAGCAAACATGACAGGCCAGCTCCGATTTAGGAGGGTTATGTAAATGTGCTTGTCGACAAAATATGTTTCTCTGCCCTCAGTATTTTCTCTCTCTCTCTCTCTTTCTCTCTCTCTAGAAAAGCTGGGTAGTTTTGGTGTGCAGGAAGCAGACTGTTGGTGAAGGCAGGGAGGGGAACTAAAAGAGAAGATTGTTATGGAGAATGATGTGTAAAAGAGACACACCGTTAATGTTTAATTTTCTCCAGACTCCAGTGCTTATTCATCTGCACCAGGGGCAAGGAAAGGTGTTGACTGAAGTCTTTATGAGAAAGTCTGAGAGTGAGAATACATTATAAAGAGAGGTGTTCTTTCTAGTTGGCAAGAGCAGACAAAGTAATACAGAGAGAGAAAGATAGAGAAGACAGAGAGCGGAGAGGAGGTGAGTTTTCAGTTAGCAGAGAGCACCTTTCGTCATGTGTTTTAACCTCTGCCGCTCTAAGACAGAAATACAGCTCTGCAGGTCTTCCCTAATGGCATTGATCATTACAAGAATACCTCCTTCAGACTTGGTAAACAGCACTCCAGACATACAGTTAAGTAGGATGACTCAGTTGTGGAAGTAAATATCGCCTGAGAGAAGCATATAATAATCATTCTCAGCGGAGCTTTCAAATCAGCAGTCATTTTCAGAGTTATTTTCTGTCAGAAATTAGCAGAGAAAAAAAAGAATTATGAGCACAGTTATGGATCACAACAGCTTTAGTATGAAAAAGATGTTATGGAAGTATTTATTTGTGACACTGATAGAGGTGCTGGTCATATACAAGTCATATTGAACATTGAGTAGCCACAGAAAAAGTTATAAAGCCTCCCTCCTCATCATACCACCTCTCTCTGTGAGCATCAGCAACACCGACTCATTCGTTTTGTTTCTGGCCTTTAAGTCTGAGTCAGAAACTTTGCTCGTTCCCTCTCCCATGCACTTTCCCGTCTTTGCAGGTTTTCATCCATCTTTCTTTCCTTTCAGTATCTCACTATCAGTCATCTCCCTTTTTTTTATGCACCGCTGCCTCTGTTTCTCCCTCTCTCAATGCCCAGATCTGACGGCATGGAAAGTATGTTCAGTTGTGTATAAATATCTTGGGCACTGCTGTCTAATTAACAGAGGGAAATGTTTCACTTCTTTTTCTCCACACACACACACACACACACACACACACACACACTCATACACACACACATATTGATGCAGACCGACTGAAATCTGTCAGTGTTGAGCTCTTATGTGGAAAATGTTTTTAGGAAAAATGTTGCTGTATTTCAGAAAATAAAGCTGAGTAGCAAATCATGTCATTGAATTGTCAAACACATATGAATCAGGCTGAATTACGCTGTTGGAGCCAATTACATTGCACGCATGTTTTTGCAGGTATACATACGTCACAAGTGTGTGTGCTTGAGGAGTTTTTATTCAGCTGTGCTGTGTTCAGGTCGCTAATGAATAAAGTGTGTATGAATGCATTGAGTGCTGAGTGACATTGTTTGATTTAACTGTCGATAAACTACTTTTTGATACCTTTCTTTCTAATACCCAAATAAAATTGTCTGAACTTGGCAACATTTTAATATAAATCAGCACATATTTCATCATAAAGTATGTAAACAAGATTCTGACAAGAGATTCAGTGCCAACTCTCCACATGTTTTCAATCGCTGGTTCTCTGTGGTTTGGACGTAGTGTTGAGGTTTAACACTCAGGCTCAGTGTTATCAGAGTAGTTTGGGTCCTCACAGTAGTATTTTGTTTGTAAAAGTGTCAACATATGAGCTGTGACACTTAAATCTGTCATAATTGCATTAGTGTGAGACCTGACCTGACTTTCCTTTCTACCATTTTTCCTTGAAGTCCACACACAAACAATTACACAAACACACAAACGTACATGCACATATGCACAGACTCTCTCACACACACACACACTCTTCTGACATCTCTCCCTGTTGGCCAGACTGCAGAGCGCTTAGGGCCATGTTGTTTTGTCTTCTGACGGACAGACAGACAGAGAGAAAAAAGAGCGACTTACCCCGGCCAGTGATTACGCCAGTTTGACACCACAGACATTGACGAGGGGAGGGGGAGAATCGGTACATGAAGAGAAGTGAAAAAGGCACCATAGAAAACGGTGTGTAGATGATATGAATAACAATGTACGCGGTGTGTCTCCCCGGACTCTGATAACCTGCAGACCAGAGCCCGCTGCCTGTGACAGGCTGGCCTTTGTGGCCACTTTATCCCGCCTGTACACTTGTAAGGTAGAGCCGGGATAATCGCACCTAATCTAATTAAGGCTAAAGAGGGCCATGACTGAGGCTGGCCAGAAGCAGACTGGGCTCTCTCTCTCTCTCTCTCTCTCTCTCTCTCTCTCTCTCGCTCTCTCTCTCTCACACACACACACACACACACACACACACACACACACACACACACACATACTGAACAGCCTCAGGCTAATATCGCTGAGCTAAGAGTTCACAGTACTATGAGACTATTAATGTATTTTCGTTTTCTACTGTTGCACAACAGCAGCTGATAGCATAATGCTCTAAAGTCAATAAATAGGTGCAGCTATTTAACCCTTAGATGTGCAAAGCTGTATCATATATGAGCTATTGGTTGACTCGCTCCTGTTCTGTCTCACATATAAGATGAAAAACTCCTCAAAAAAATAATAATAGCACATGATGCAACAGTTTGTGTAGGTGTGATCCGGAACAGAATCCACTGATTACCTCGGAGGCTAGTGCCGCAATTGCACATCACAGATATCTTAGAATAAAATATAGCAATTGACAGCCGCCTATAAATGTATGAACATCAGATTGAGAAAAAGGAGCTTTCACACGAGGAAAGTGGCCATGTGACCTGAAGGGTTAAAGCGTTGGACCTGATAGGAAAGAGTGGGTGATGGAGTTTCTCCTCATTATGAGTATTACTGAAGGGCCCTTGAGAGCCATAATTCACTGCCGTTTGCTCTGATTAAGCTGCTCAGAGAAGACCGAGCCACATGTTGTGGGATGAATAAAGGATATTCAGAATAAACAGACAAATATAATACAAATATAGTAGGACATGTGAATATTTCCCTCCATATCTATCTTGACATGTTGTTAATTATTTAATACAGGATTGAAGATTATCAATTCAAAATGATTTGCTTTATTCCAATAAGATTTTATTCAAATCAAAAATAAATGGTAAGCTTGGAATTCTTATTTTATTCTGGTCAGGAAAATCACAAAATTGTGCCAATCAATATAACATACCTTGAAAAACTATAGCTCTATTAAAATTTTGCCCGTGAACAAGTAAGATTAGTTGTTTTTTGTCTACAGCAGTCCAGTTTAATGTAAGGAAAACATCCCTGTCCTCTCTTTCTCTTGTCAAAGCTTTTTCGTTTCTACCTGGAGGGCATTCTTTGAAGCCAGATCTAAGGTGTAGGCAATGTAACATCCAGGGCCAACTGGGCTCAGGCTCCCTCAGTCAACATGTTCTTTGTATTATCTGTCACCGCCGTAGCTTGTTTCTTCTCCATTTCATCCTTCACATGTGCATCTTGCAGAATTTTTTGAGTATTCTTTGTTCATGTATGCGCCATATTGAACTTTTTTGTCTGCAACACACTGTGTTCTTTGTGTTTGTGGCTGTAACTTGCTCATTATCTGGTTAATGCTACATGCTGTGCAGCTCTTAGATAATTCTGATCCCTCTCAAAACTCTCTTAGATGCATTTTATATGATCTCCTGTCTGTCTTATGTGGGTATGTAAATGCTGCTCTAAGTGCAGCTCTAAATTAAGAGCGAAGAGCACACAAGGGACACCACTGCTGCAGATGTCAAGATGCAGATAAAACGGGAAAAAAACAACCCATACCATCTGACAGAGCAAAACTCAGAACAAGAGGCAGCCTTTAGCAACACTCCATGACCACATCTAGCTACACACTTTCTGAAAAAGACAACAGCTATATGATGAGGTTCCTGCCTCCTGAAAAACACTGGGTTCTTTACTGTAGGGGAAAAAGAGGTTGGCTAACTTTACTATTTTTTCATTTTTAGCGTTTAAATGCTGTTATTGACATTAACTCATCTGAAGATATTGGAGCCCACTGGGCTTTTAAATTTAAATTTAATAACATTTAAATTAATAATATTTTAAAGGGCTAGGCAAATCACACTTGAAAGGCTTTGTGCCTCGTAGTCGTGACAAGTCTGCATTTAGTCAGCCGATATTTGTTAATTTAACAAACTGAACAACTGAACCTGTGGCAGTTATACAGAGGTAAATATCTCTTGTGTTACTGTGCCTATGTGGGTGCAATGTTGCAAATCAAATAAACTTCAAATGAATTCTTTTTGGCAATATTCAGACATTCCCTCATGCTAGCAATAGGGCTTTAGGTATAGCAACGTCAGCCATTAGTCCACTGCACTACCACTTTGGTCAGGCAGTAGGTCTGTTTACCAACTACTGGAAAAATTGCCATAAAATTTTGTAGAGAAATTAAAGATCCCAAGAGGATGAAACCCAAAGATGTTGTTTATCCTCTGACTTTTCTTTAAGTGTCACTGGATGGTTGACAGTTTTAGTTTCAAGTAAATAATCTTGACAAACTTTAGGTCAATTTCCCGTAAAATTTGCTGCTTGATCCAAGATCCAAGATCCGTAGAGGATAAATTGAAATGACAATGCTGATCCCCGTTTGATCTAGCACCACCGGGAGTTTCAAGTTTTACTTGGCCAGACACTCTGTTTTCTGACTGAATAATGAAAAGATATTCACTATTTACATCAACCTTGGGTATACTGTCTTGAGCGCTAAGTAAATGTAGAGGAAGCATGTTAATACATAATTATAAGCTAAGAGAGTGATGATGGCCAACATGGTAAACATTGCTTTGATTTCAGGGCCAATTTACCTTCTCCAATATGTTGCATTGAAAGTGTGCAAAGAGCAGAGGTAATTTCTTCTCAGCATAATGATGACATTAGTAAAAAAAAATACATTTTTCTTCTATACAGGTACAATGCTACACATATCAACTTCTTGCTACATATTGAAAAGTAATAGACTCTTTGTGTCCATATCACATTAAGGTTTGTTTATTTGACAAGGACATAGTTTATTTAATGTTCTTGCTATCAATATACATACAAAATTGCAAACTATTAAACCATCCTTACCATAAATTCATTGAAAAGTCTACATATTTATCACAGTTTGATGGGCTTAATACATTTCTTGAATCCAAGAGCACCGCAGTCATAGTGTATCTAGCTTTTTAAGATATCTGAGGATTTATGGATAAACACAAAGTTAGTTTTAGGAACAAAGGGCAGACATTCAGTATTGCTTTTGCACACAGAAATTTTCTGAAGAACAGCTATAGAAATCTGTGATTGCATGATGTATGTTCTGCAGTAAAATCCTCTGTTTGATGTAAAGATGTTTGAAAACTTGGACAACAGTATGCTCCCTCAGCCTTGAGCCGTTTATTTAGAGACTACAAAATAACACATTTAAATTCAAAACTATAGAAAAGAGATCGAAAAGTCTCGGACAGGATGTAAAAAATAGACATGGGTGATCACATTACAGCTATAATTAGAGTTTTTTTTATTGACAGTTGCAAAGTCCCAGCTGTCCCTCGCACTGAGCGCCAGACAAACAAGCATCAGCACACAGCATGCTGCTGGATCAATGTCTGTATGAAGAGCTCAGTGTAATGTTAGACGCCATCCAAATTATAGATTCTTACAGCTTAGTAAGGCTCGACTACTTGTTTCGCTGATTGCATGCCCTTTGCAGATCAATCTTAGATATTCCTCAGGTTTGTGGTAGAGGAAAAAGATTTCACAACTGTATTACCGATAACATGTTATATATAAAATCTAAACAGGTTTTTCAATTTCTCAAAGGCATTTAATGGAAATATAGATCAGTTCTTATCCCAAAAGTTCATTCTGTAGCATTTACTATTATATGTTCCCAGTTGTGCTTCCCACGGTTAATTCTTTTATGGAAAGAAAACTCAATTCTAACTGAGTTAAGCCGAGGAATATAATTTTTTATTTCGTGCATCTTGTGTCTAAGCAAATCACATTCAGATTCAACTGTTTTATTCTTGTCAGTTAACACTTAGATTTGAACAACAAAAAATAAAAAGATGAGCAAATACTTATTTTATTTTATTTTTTTAACCATGAACACACAGTGTTGCTGAACTTGTTTGATAAGGATCACATAAATTAGCTATGAGTTTTGACAAATTATGCAGAAAAGTGACAGGGATGTTGACAGTGAAGCTAAGAAAATGAGTGACTGAACAAGAGTCCAGAGAAAACTTTGGACAGGCTTTTAGGTTTTGGGAAAAGCTCCGTGAAATAAAAAGCTGCAACACAGATGCTGAGCTAGTCTCAAAACTACCAGTTTTTGCATAACTTGGCTCAAGTTATATATCTGGCTACTTCTACATGGATCTCAATTTTCAATTTTAAAATGAGCCATTTAGAGAGAGGATTTTTTCTGGTGAAGTTGACAGTCACTGCTTAGAAGTAATTAGGCTGACCAGATAATAATTGATTAATTAAATACAATTGGGATGTGGTGGGTGCCGTCTCCAGTACATTACATTCTTTTCTTTGTATTAGTACATTGATTTTAGCTTCAAAACAGAATAAAATAGATGCAGAAAATTTAGGCTGAATCATTAAATTCCTTTTAAAGACCTGACTCATACATTACTCAGCTTGATAGAAACCTTGATTCACTCGATCTTGAAAAGCATGACTTGTTTGTGCCTTACATATGTGAAACTTTCTTCCACCTCTCTTCCTCTCTGTTGATCTATTCAATTCTAAGTCTGTCTTTTGTTTGTCTCTAATCCTCCCCTCCTATCCCGCTATAATCCCGCCATCTAGGGATGCTCTGGACAATAAAGCTGTCAGGAGTCAATCTCGCCTGATAAACCAGCTCTTCCTGCTTCACAGCCAATGGGGGACTGCATTTCGCTCCATTTCATTGGATGAGCTCCAAGAAGTGTTTGGATGGCGTTTTGTATATCAAATCCTGCTCTGGGAAATGGGCTTACAGTGCTCGACACGCCATGCCAAGTACCCGAGCGTGCACATAGACAGCATCATGATCACATGCACACGCATATGCACGCACAGGGGCGTTTGCAGCACTCAGTACTTCATGCCAAGAACACAGGCACATGCTTCCTTTTACACACTGGATCATTGATGTATGAATACATGTGCTGGGTGTGAAAACTTCACTAATTTCAGGCATAAAACAAAACAGCAGGAAATCTTTTAGTGACAATATGATGAAAGTAAGGGATTGATAACATTCTTCAACAGTCTCATAGTCATGCTGTTTCTCTATATGTACCAACTTTTGTGTGATTTTGTTTGTGTGTGTGTTTGTGTGATGGATGTGTCTCATTTTCTCTGTTGAGCTGCCCCTTTGGTACAGCGGATCAAACAGCTATATACACAAACAAGGACAACAAATAAAAAGAACCACCAAAAGGCAACCACAATAACATTATCAACAAGAGCTATGACGATAACAAAACAGCAAAATCATTAGAGGAGACAATAAAAGCACAAGACTGGATGTGGAGCTCACTGTTGTGTATTTTTTGCTCATTTTAGCCTTCATCAGTCAGAAGCTGGGTAGTTACATAGAGCCAATTTTCCTACCAATTATATTTTCAAAATGTAAACACTTTATTTTTCAATGGATACTATGCATCATGTTCTGTATGCATATTGTTAGGCTGATGGGTATGCTTTTTAGGACTTATATAAGTAACTCTTTTTTTCCTTTGGCTGGCTGGTAAAGGGCAGAGCTTATCAATGCATGCAGTGGTCAAGGTGAGCCCATAAGGGTAGCAGCATCCAGAAGTAATTTTGGCACTGATCAACTGTGAACTTAGTTTTAAGGCCTTGAGAACTGAAAATCCACTATATCTAATTTGTTTATTTTGGACCAACCACCACTAAAAAAGTTTGAACAAGAACAGTATACTGATGCTGTCTGAACTAGCCTGCATGCAAAATCAAGGTATGGAGTTTGAGGAAAGAGACTGACAGATGATATCTAGATACATTATTTGGACATGAGGTATCCAGTACTTTTAGAAGACAGGACTTGTTGGCCTATTAGGATGATTCTTTTTAGTGGTCTGTCCTTTCCAAGTTTTAGAAAAAAATGAAACACTGACAGGTTTGAAATTACTTAATTGCTTAATTGACAATGAACCTGAATTACTGTTCACATTGTCTGAAGCATCCGTTAGCAACCTCTTTTTCTTTTGGTATTAAACAATGTCTTCTTAAGATCAATTTTCACACATTAAAATCTTTTTACAGATGTCTGGGAGTACTATTTCATAAGCTAAAAAGTTGAATAAAACCTTTTAAACCTCAAGAGAGAGTTGTCCAAATTCTAATTAATTGCCCTAATTGATGTCATATGAGTCAGTGTGAGTAAGAACTAAAGGTAACAGGTGTGTTTTGATCACCCAGTAGATCCCTGCAAGGTAAACTGTGCAGGGTGTTCAGCCATCTTTGAGCCCTGTTATGTAGGATTTTGGCTTGGTGTGCTTTGGCTCTAACCAAGGTCTTAGTGCAACAGCACTGAGGTAAAACACACATGGGGGCTGTTCTGCCTCCCCCCTCACAGGCAACATGCATTTGTTGACAAGTAGGGTGTAGTAAAGCAGGCAAAGAGATTGTGAAAAGCCAAATTACCATGTTGATTGAACAGGTAAAGTTTTTGCACTATTTTGACTCTGCTAGCGTCTGGCATTACAGCCCACTGCTTACAAAATGTATGATATTATGAATATTTTAATTTTGTCATGATTTGCCTTACCATGATTGAATGGCTACGTTGCATTGGAGGGGGTAATTCATTACATGCTGATGTTCGTCAAGATGGGCTAGACAGGTTCCAAACTTTCAAAGATCACTTGAAGAGGAAAACTTTTTGGGGTAAGATGGATTAATTTTTTTGTTGGCTAGTTGGTTTACTTATTTATTTTTCACCAGTGGTTCAAGATAGGCTGATTGGGTTAAAGATAAAAAGATAATAACTCGACTGAACTATAAAGTGCAACAAATAAGACACAGCACTTGACACAAGCATATTGCCACTAGCAAGTTTGTGTCTGACTTGCATTCAGGGAGCTCTCAACAATGTGTAAAAGCCTGCCCTTTATTAACTCTAGTCCTTCCTGCTTGTTCAATCTCTTTTTCTCTTCCTCAGTATTTCTCTCACTTGCATCTCTTATTCTCAGCCATTATATCAGACAGTACTACAGTCTATTTGGCCTTTATTTTGAAATTTGTGTAAACTAATGCTGGTGTTGTAAAGCTGTGAATACTTCCTGCGAGAGAACAACGACCCGCTGCTAGTTACATAATGCTGAGAGCAGATGACCTGGTGCCCTGTGGAAATGGGATAGTGCATAACTTTAAACAGGGAGAACTGCATCTAATAGACTGACTTACACACTTCTTATTTTAATATGGATAATTTACATATTGTTGCTTTAAGTGAGATTCCAAACAGAAGGGGGCAAACCTGTTCAGTTCAAAGAGCTCTACAAACTACTGAACAATGGATCTTCAGTTCACCAGATGTTGATAAGCAAGATTACTTTAGGTCATTACACCTTTTATGCAGCCGCATGGGGTGCTTGAGATCTTTTAAATTCGTGTACCAGTCCTAATTATTAAGGACAACAGAATATAATTACTCCGTAATGATAATAACAATGATACATAAAAACAATCAATCCTAAATTATCTTGTAATTTTTTACAAAATGTGTTTAATGCGCATATTAAACAAGTGGTAATTATGAATGACACCTTACATTGTGTAAAATATTAAAATTACATTTATTCAAGAATAACATTGCAGTGGAAGAAGTTGTGATGGTATCAGTGCAAAATTTCAATGGCAGCAGCAGCTACAGGTATCTGCAGGACAACACACAGAGGAAGTGATGTCAGCACTGGTGATGTTGCAAGGTGTTATGAATGAGGCAGTACTGTCAAAGGAGATGCTTTTTACTGACACTCCCTTCACTGGGAGAAGGGAGTTACAAGCATGGTTGAAGTAAACTGTGGACTGGAATGAAGGTTACATATTTTAAAAATAAAAGAAAATAACCTGGTAGTATGGCATTAGAAACGCTTACCAGATGTCTGTTGTAGGGATTTGCCTGAAACCGGATACATAAAGTGGCAAAGCACAAATAATGTGATTGAGATGGATGTTTTTTGTCTACTTTATTATCACCTCTGTCCCATTAGTTTAGTTTTCTTTTGTTTCTGAGTGTTTATTGTCTTGTACTTCCTGTTTTGTTTCGTTAGCCCTTATCTCTTTTATTTCAATATGCTCTGTCAAGTTTACCCCTTTGTGATTACCTGCCCTGCCCTAATGTGTTTCAGCTGTGTTAATTACCCCACCTGTGTCTCATTGCACCAAGTGTGTACAAAGTCTTTGAGTTTTTCTTTTGTCTTCCCGCTCTCCTTCCCCTTGGCCAGTTTGTCTGTTGTTGTTGTTCCCTGGGCCCAGCAATACAAAACCTCTAATCCAGATCAGAATTATCCAGATTTTCATCCCAGATCAAATTGATCCAGTAGATTTTGTCCTGGTTTTTCAAAGACTTCAGTCAGTGTTTTATTTACCATTTTTGTTTTTTCTATATTTATTCACATGATTGTTGATGTAAAAGATTGTATCTACCTTAATTAATCACTGATTTATCACCACATCAGTGTTTGGGAGTCACAAGTTACATGAACTTCAGTTTAAATATTTATATTGCAAAAGAAATACATCTGTAACTAGTTGCAGTGGCAATCCATCATGGGTAGGATGGCCTACAAGGAGCTGTCTCCACATCTAGAAGGGCTCATTTAAAAGGTACTATGCTCTTAAAATATGAGCTTAGCTTTTGATTGGTTTTCTTGTTTAACTTTTCGTTGACTGTGCACAGATTATTTGGACTTTGTGTTGTACAAGGCTCACAGCATGACATTCAGACAGATGACTACAGCTACTGTGAACATGTGTTTGTGGCTACAGCTGCTCTACAGTTGATGCAATATTATTTATACATCTCTGTGTGATCTGCTTTGTTGATGTTTTATTCATTGACAGTTTTCATTTTTGTTAAATATTGTCACAGCACCACCTGTGACATCCAGCTTGTTGCCCTGTGCTGTTTCTTCCTCTTTTCTCACCTCAACTGCTGTTTTTGTTTTTGAGTGAGTGGGCCTCAGCCCATTTGGTGAGATCTTCAACCATGACACCCGCACACTGGTTGCCACCACCTGTTTGTGAAAGTTTAACCGAGCACACGCACACACTGTTTGAAAACTGTAAAGCATCATTTCCTTGACCTTAATTAAAATTATTCCATTTCTCTTCTTTAATATTTGACCTCTTAGGTAGGTATTGTGGACACTGAGCTATGTTTTAGATTGCAAATAACAAAGATAAAAGTTTGTATATCCCTTTAAAGCCAATGTTAAATTAATATTAACAATCCGTAATGTTACGTTGCCAATGCTATGGGTTAGATTTTGGTGGGTCTAAATGATGAAAGGTAGGAAACACAGCCAGTATATGTAAAATGTACTGTAAATATAAGAAAATATAAGAGTAAGAGAATATATATTTCTCTTACCGATTGTAAAAAAGTGTAGATAACAGTTCTCAAATTGACTTTAAGGTGGATTCATAGTGATGTATGATAAATATCAAAGACTGACAATATGACACTTCTGCAAATGAATACACAGAGTAGAAAATGAGCCATGTTTTCTGTTACAAGTGTCACAAGTTAATCTGTACCCACTGCACTGATCCCCAGTTATCAGAGTCATCCCTGCAGTACATTCAATGCACTCCCTCAGACAGTTTCACTTAACAGCTGTATGGAAGTACAGACACATAAAAAAACAATTGTAACACAAATTTATGACTGACAACATGAACATGTGGACAATTTATGAACATTTACAGTGTTTTGACAACAATTACATTACAAACTGTCATTCCATTTTGTCCCCGATACCTGAATCATTGTATAGGACAATAATGCACAAACTATATTTAGAAGAATTTGCAACAACATACATTATTGGAAAAAAATAGAGCAAATAGAATGCATTTCCTGGTTAGTAGACAAGTGATTGTTGAGCCATACCACATCTGGGAATGTCACCAGCTAATATGACCACCAGTTAGACTGTCACAGCTGCCGTGGAATTGCATTGATGGTAAAAAATACAGATTTTTTTAATAAGAAGGCTATCTGGAATTTTGAAAAAGCTGCTGTCTCTGGTTCTACTACAACACTTTGACACTATTTTCCTAAATTGTTCATGAAGAGTCTGACAGTGTCAAGAAATAATAAGTTACTGGAGTACTCATTAAGAGATTTCTCTTTCCAGTGTTTCATTTAGAAAATGTTTTGAAGCCCAAAATGCAAAATTGTAGAACAAGAAAGGATTCATACATCAACCTCTCTTGTGACCTCTTGCAGGGGCCCTGACCCCCCAGGTTGGAAACCACTGATGTACAGTGAAGCACTTCATCCTGGATGTTATTCAGTATTCTGCCAGTGTTTAATGTCTCAGCTTTATTCTGCTTCTCTTAAAGATGTGAAATGACTCAGTGAATATAATATTAGAGTCCTATTCTGTTACTGCATTATGGCCACTTTTCAGGAAACACATTTCAAAGCTAACTGCTGAGTTTATATTATCAGTCAATGAAATGAAGACATTTATTCATTTTCAAATGTCCTGATGTGTTGATCGGAGCCCTGCATGTGACGGCTTAATGTGAATCTCCTTGTATTTCCAGCCTTCCCACATGTGCTTACTTTGGAGAAAGTCTGTTTTTTGAATGGCAAAAGCATATAAATATAAACACATTTCTTTATGATTAAGACGTGTGGATGGGAAGGATGGCTTTAAAATGTTCCATTTCAATACATTTTTTCTTTTTACCACAATATACATTGCAAATGCATTTCAAAACAAATGGAGTACTTATAGCTGACTGTTTTGCACATAAAAGCTCAGTTTTAAAGAACTATTTCAGTCTCATACTTTAGCAATATTTAATTTACATACACAAGCAAACGTCAGTAATTCAAAAAGTTTTCAGAATGTGATTGAATAAACTTTAAAATGAATGTAATTCCAGTCATTTTCACAGCACAAGCAGTGATGTGCATGCATTTCAAGGTAGGAGGAGTAGATAGTTAAGGCTATGTTAAATCTAGCAATTGAGACTTTAATATTTACTGATAAAGTTGTGTTCATTTGTGCAGGAAAAACATGATGTCTTTTTGTACCTGAAATACATATAGAACTCTGAATCACAGGATAACAAGAACTATAGCGGTGGGTAAACAGATGTAAATAACATCAACCAACCTCTCAAACTCTTAATGAAGCATAGACTTGCTCTACTATATGCTATACTGCTATATGCTAACAAACTTTAGCTGCACACCCAATCAAATATGGGTGAAACATTATTGAAAAGCCATCAGTAAGGGTGAAGTAGTGTCCCTGGAACTGAAAACACAGTAAAAATGAAGACCACAGACACTTACAGAAAGCACAACAAGATGACGTTGTGTGTCAGGACCCTGTTGATACTTGACAGTTGGAGTTTACTTGAATTTGCAGAAAGACTCACTCTATTAGCAAAGCATTCACATCTACACTCATAAGCATTCATTAGTATTCTAGCTCATAGCCCATATTGTCAAAACATTGCAACATTAAACTTCAATTCATAACTATGAATCTAATGAATGACTATGAACTATGAACTAATGAATAACTAATGAATCACTAAGTAAACTTCATTTCACCTTTTAAAACTGGGCTACTCATACTTCCAGAAGGTGAACAACTTTCATGTCATTCCCTCTGTAATACAAACTACACTACCAGTTTTCTTCTGATGTTTAACTTGTTTATTTAGTATTGGTACTGTAGTTACTTATTCAATCATCACACATACAAAAAATACAAGCAGTATGGACCGGCTAAACAAACCTATACTGTATCTATGTATTGAGTAGCATCTGAACAGGCTCAGGCAGGAGCAATTCAATTCAATTCAATTCAATTCAATTTTATTTATATAGCGTCAAATCACAACAAAGTTGTCTCAAGACACTTT
>JAQMCX010000054.1:2209646-2229646 GCA_029814765.1 Acanthurus leucopareius | reverse complement strand
CTGGCACCCACTGGCAGCTTGAAATAGACCTGAGCGCCAGGGCCTGATTTGCAAATGAATTACCTCTCGCCCGGGCCTCCCCTTCCCCCTCCCCTCAACTCCCCCGTCTTCCTCCCTCTCTCTCTCTCTCCCTCTTTTTTTTTTTTTGGTCCATTTGGTGCCAAGATCATCTTTTTATATTGTGCCATGACAGATGCTGTGTCGGGCTGCCATTGTTCCCCATCAGTTTTTCTGGGGCTGCAAGGAGAGCCAAAAGATTTCCACATGTGATTTTAACACAAGCGTCCCCCCTGCAGTACAGCCCAGTGCTTTATTCTTTGTGTACCAGTACTGCAATCTACAGAGTTTTGGAGCAGGCGGAAATGTTGGGGAGCGTCATTGTCTCCGTCTCAATAATGGAGAGGTATTTCTCTGATTAGGAAAGGTTCTAATTGGGAGGTATGAAAAGGAGCGCCGGCTATTGAAGAAACCACGGGGAAATTGATTGCTCTCCATGTCTCCCTTTTGCTTTTTTTCTCGCTCTGCCTTTGTCCTGCTCTCCCTCTATGTAACACACTAAAAAGAAGTCAATTTTCTTTAAAACTTGGCCCTAGCATTTAATTCCCCTCAGCACTGAGTTGGTGTGTATAGGCTGAAAAAGGGGGAGATATGGGCAGTCTGTAGGGAGACCCCCTCGCTCTGTGATGTTTAATGTGTATGTGTGTGTGAATTGATCTGTGTCTCAATTCAGTTCTTTCTGTCTCAAAGTGAGTTGAAGATAGTTCCTCAACCAACATACTACTTATGCATGATTTATACTTAAATTGCAAAATAAATGTGAACATGTGCCAGGTCCTAAGCACAGGCACACGGCCCCATCTGCCTACTCCTGCCTGAAGTAAGCACCTTTTTTTTCCCTTTAATATTCAAAGTGCAACTGAGAACATATTGTAATGCTGTTGCTTAACATCTAAGAGTTTGATTTGTTTATTGATATTTATTTTGGTGCCTAAGGAACATACTGGAGTGTAAAAATGAAGTTTTCAGTGCTATATCTCTCTGGGTAAAAACCATTAAACAACTGTAACTGGTGACAGCGTTTTTAAATGACCAAAAACCTAGTTAAGCATTTATCGTCAGCCCTCTCCTTAGCCAACTGTTACATTGATATCAATACATCTGCAATAAGCTCATTTGGGTCTATAATATCTAATCTGCGAGAAAGATATATTGGTCCACTGTAGAAAAAGACAATAATGAGGTATTCGCAAGAACATAAAGGTGTGTTTGTAAAGGTGACACAAGGTTTAAATGATGTCAGATTCTAAGTGTTCGATCAAGAAGTTAAATTTGATTTGGGAAAATGTTTAACATTGGATATAAAAGTAATTTTTATTGAAAAACGCTCTAAAAAGTTAAGCTTTGGTCTAAAGTGACAATACACCTGTTTCCTTATTCAAATGATGATGTTCATCAAGGCACACACTCTACTTTGTCAGAATAATACATCTTTTCAAATTGTCGATAAATTTTGTCCTTAAAACCCACTTTCTCTGCAAGTGTTTCTAGCACTCTCCTTGACTTGTGTGTTCTCAATAACCAGGTGTCAGATACAGGCCACATATTAACAGGTGTGTGTGTGTGTGTGTGTTTGTGTGTGCGCACATGCATGCGTGTGTGTGTGCATGTGTGTGCATGTGTGCGTGTTTATCACTCAGAGCAGAAAGGCTGGCCATAAACCGACTTCTTCCTTTCTTATTCCTCCTTTTCTGACTTTTTTATTGACTGCACTTAACCCTCCCTCAGAGAAACATTAAGTGCTGAATTTGTTAGCCCCACTTTTAATGGACTGCTTTTCTCCACCATTTCTCTACCATTTTGGGATTATGCTAAAGTAGAGCCCTCTCCATTGGGAAAGGGGGCGAGGGGGGTTGCTTGTGAACCTGCAATTGTAGGCGTGCATGTGTGTGTGTGAACACATGCTGAATTACATAGAAAGCATAGAAGCATAGGTCTGTGTTTTGTTCCCTCTTGTATATACTGCATGGGAGAGTGACAGCCCCTGACTTACCCCTGCATTATCCCTTCCTGTGAGTGTGAGTGTGTGTGTCTCCCCTCAGCCCTCCTCTTAGCTGTATAAAACCCTGAGAGGTAGCTCTGATAGTACACACACAAGAATACAATTTCAATTTCAATTGGCAGTCCTGTTAAAAAGGAGCTATGGAGATGGCAATCAGGCCTGGGGGAAAGCTGAGCTCCTTGTATTATTGTGCTTGTGTGTGTGTGCGTGTGTGCATTTGTGTGTGTGTGTGTGTCTGTGTGTGTGCCTGTGTGTGTACCTCTTCTGCTTAATTTCAAGCTTTTGCTTCTATTAGTTAAACAGGCAGATGTCACTGATGTGGGCTGTGTATTAGTGCTTTGTCTGTTTTATTTTTTCGTGTGTGCGTGCGTGCTTGTGTGTATGTGTGTGTGTGTGCCTGCATGCTCCTGATCTTGTGTCCCCATCACATTGACTCTTTAATAAATATGCCTGCCATTCTATCAGCAGTCAAACAACATATGAATGCTCAATGACACGCTTGACAAGGCATGCAACTGTGGCAAATGGGGTTCACACACACACGCACACACAGAGACACACGCACCCACACTTATGAATGATGTCTCTTTCATAGCGTTAGTGTCCCATCTTCCCTTCGCTGCTCCTGCTATTCTCCTCACTATCTCTGACTCCTATCATGTCGAGGGCTGAGAGGCAGCTGTAGGCCAAAAATATTATTTCTGTAACTCAAGTATAAATAAAAAACAAGATAAATACCCTTAAGTAGGAAAAAAAAAAGATGAGTAGCACTTAAAACATGGTCATAGGTTTGTTATGGCTGTAAAAACTCAAATGTTGTCAAACGCAGCCCAATAAACAACTGATTTGGAAAATAATAGCCAGATTATTTGCTGATGAAATTAATAGTTGCAGCTCAGCATAATGGCATCACACCTGTTAACCCGAGAGAAGCTATTTTTGAAAATGTCAAATTTAACATCAACTATAACCCCGAGGGAAAATATGTCTTTTTGTCAAGTAAAATGTAGAACAACATGAATGCAGACGCACAGGCTTGTGTGTTTAAAACATGTATATTTGTAGTCTAAACAGTAAACCTAGGGTATTTTTTCTCTGGCTAATAACATCATCAGCCCCTTTTAATTGAGTGAGGAAACAAATTATCTGCTGAGTCATCATGAGCACTTAACAGTGTTGGAGAATTATTCATTGTTAGACCTGGCCTTTGGCTGTCCGGGGGGAGAAGAGAGGAAGAGGACACTGTAAAATATCTCAAGCTTTACACTTAGCTCTCAAATTTTTATCAGAAAATTTCCATCATAGAAGTATGACAGCATGTAGAGATTTGTTACAATGAGTTAATATATTTAAAGGAAGATGTTTTAAATGTTGCTTAAAGGTCATGGCAAGACCTTCTTGCTCAAAAACCAGGTATGATGGAGCCATTACAGAAACAAAAACTGTCAGTGTTGTGGTATTTCACCACATTTCCACAGTACAGGGATGTGAATGTGGACATAATTATGATTGAGTAGTAAACCTGCCCTTACTGCCCACTGACAGGTAAGTGGTTGCTCTCACATATAGAGGTCAGTTAAAGGGGTTAATATGGTCAGTGAATGAGAGACGGTTGAACTATGTAAAGTATGATGTGGTAAAGCTGGCCAGTAGTGGACGGTGAAAGGGTTAAAGCTTCCACACTCAGGACAGCAGGCCTGAGAGGTAATGCATGGCTGATGAGTTCTGGGCTAATGGGCAGCTCTGTTAGCTGGAAATCAAATGACTGCCTCTGCATTTTAAGTCCCTCTGTCGCCTCCATTGACTGACTAAAGATATTTATCTCTGCCGTGTCAAGGGGTGGGGGGTGGGGGGTGGGAGAGGAGGAGGGTTCGAGTAAAGAGAAGAAGAGAGAAAAAAGGAGAGGAGGTGAGGGACAGACGGGGAGGGCATTTCAGAAAAACCTGAAGACCTAATGCAATTATTAGAAACTTGACCACAAATGACAACTCATCTGGTGCTGGCCCTGTAATTAATTGTCTGCTAGCAGGAGCGCAGGGGCTTGGGAGGGGTGAGGGGTGAGGAAGAGAGAGCAGAGAAAGAGAGGCAGGTGGGTGATTGGGAGAGGGTAAAATGACAGGTGAAGACAGACACAGAGAAGTAGATGAGGTAAGATGAGGCAACAGCTTAAAGATCCTTGTTAAAGTGCGAGAGACAGCGGAACAGAACATGCACTGTGAGTGATGGCAGCTTAGAGAATGCACAGGTGAGACGGCAGTAGGAAAAGTGTGTGATCTGAGTTGGTAAAAGGGGAGAGAAACAAAGGAGATTAAAGTGTGAGCATGTGAAAGGTGAAGACAGTGTGATAGATCAAGTGGACATGTTAAATTGGTCACATTGACCTCTCAAGGACTCAGTTTAAAACTCACTCTTGTTTGTCTAGTTTGATGTAATTGACCTTGAATAATTAACAAACATTTTGTGGAGCAACAGCACATTACTCTATATTTTTCTCTGTCTCTCTGAAATTATTTGTGAAGCATAAGATATTAACTAGATTTTATGGTAATTGAAGACAAGGAGGAGAAGCTGAGAAACAAAGTTAATTTATCTACTTCAGTTTCAGGGTTCTGAAACGTGCACCTTTGCTGTTGTTAAAAGTAAAATACATGCTTTTCCTATTATAGCAAGTCAAAGTGTCTGCTGTGTAAAGGACCTATTGTATCATTATTTTCCCAGTTGAAATCAATGGTTAAATGGTTCAGCATTACATTCATTTTGGCAGACTTTCTTCAAAAGCAACTCACATTTTGAAGAGCGTTTGAAGTGTCTCCAAAATGCATTTCTTAGTGCCAAGGAAAGGGACCCCATGACATATAAACACAGTTTGTACAAAGTTTTAAAAAATGCTTATTTGTAACAGTAATGTTTTTTAAGGACTATGCTCACATTCAAAAACATTCCTTGAAAAATGCTTGATTTCAGTCATAATCTGGTGCATCATCTACAATCTAACAGCCCTGAAGTTAAATGATTGATTCGTTGGTTTAACTGTCATCTCCTGGTGGTGAAATTAGCAAATATTCAATAGTCATGTTCAAAACATACAATTACAGTACATTAACAGCTAGAAAATAAACAAAGTGATGGTCTATTTTGCATTGCTTGTTATGGGTACAAAGGAATCCCACAAACTTGATTTTTCATTCTGAATTTATTATATGGAGACTGTTTTGTACTTAAACAGTGCATAAATTTTATGCTTAAAAATCTGCACAAACCCGTGTAATGGGTAAAGCCACCAACCAAGCCACCGACCCTTCCAAGCACCTCCATCACCTGAGCTTTAACTACCCGCAATAAAAAAAACAACTAGGATTTTTCACTGAGAAACAAATTTTCATAGTCTTACTGTTGCAATGGTATCAGCTTTGTAGACTATATTTCTCGCTTGCAAAAAAAAAGCAATATTTTGACTGTTTAAAACACTAAGATTTTTAAGATACCCCAAGTTCAATTTCTTGACTGAAAAGAAAAACAACAAAAGATGACATGACTGCCACTCATCACACATTGAATGACAAATCACTGTCTGTCTGTTTAATTTCTTTCCTGCCATGTCCTCACTTTATCTCTTCTTTCATTGCTCCCCAACCTCCGTCCCTCTTTCCCTCCCTCCCTGCTGTGTGCCTGTGCTATAATGTGCTCCTATAGTTGTAGTAAGCAGGCCACAGTGTCTCTGAGGCCTTGTGCTACACCACCATTACTATCTGGCTTGCCTCCACTACAAATTGGATGAACAGGCACTGACACATTTTCAATATTATTACATTAAACCAAGTGGATTTTGATTGATAACCTAATATTGGCCTAATGCAAAACATCAATCATGGCAAGTATATTAATTATTTAATATTGTGGCGTAATTCAGAAATCGATGCCGCCTCTGCGTTGAAGGAAAAGAGAACGGAGGGAGGGAGAGGGAAGAGAGCGATAAGGAGAAAAGGAAAGCTCTGTCCCTGAAGACCTCGGCAGATTATATGATGTTTTGAAAAGAGAGATGATGTAAAATTGTGTGTGTGTGTCTCAGCTGTGCGTGTGTAATGGATAGAGCGATCCCTTTGGCCCTGGTGCGGACAGCGCCGGACAGCTTGCCCTTGATAAAGTCAAGACAACAGATGACAGAGTAAATAGATTAAATGCAAGTGAAGAGCTTAATAAAGGTTGGATCATGAAAAAAGGAAGTGGTTACAGAAAAGGAGTACAAGGGGAGAGAGGGGAAATAAAAAAACAGAGGGAAACGAGTAGAGGAGGAGGGATTGAGCGCTGTGTCTCCCCTGTGTTAGATTGTTTCTCACTAATTGCGCTTCATTAGCGGATTACACACACTGTCACCACGGTAACAAATGTCTTGCTGTCTGGTTGCCGGGCGCCCGTCATGTATAATGAATGTGGCGGGGTGTTTGTCAGAATGTAATGTAATTACAGCTAGATGAAGTTTGCCTTAAGTGGTTGACTTGTCTGCATGTGGCTCACTGACAGAGCACTGAATAAACAAGCAAACATCCTGTCTTCATGACTCCTTTTTTCTTCTGTTACAGCCGTTTCTAATATTTATGTTTGGAATTACTGTCATTCCTTCATGCCATTATTTAGAAATGTTGATGATGTGGGACTGGCTTAGGCTTGTGGTCACACTGGGTATGGGACCCGGCCTGACGGTGGGGGGGCGGATGGATGGATGGATGGATGGATGGATGGATGGATGGATGGATGGATGGGTAGAGGGAAGCAGGGGAGGATGGGATGGATTAGACAGTATGTAATTTTAGAGATGGTGTAGATTTACACTGTGATGCCGCTGGCTGCATTAGCAACTGAAGCCTGTCGATAAGCCTTCCTCCTCTCAGCACACACACAGACACACAGAGAGTAAAACGCCACGGCCAGGGTGGAGTTGTCAGTAATGGGGGCCAGAGTTGGATGGGGAGGGGGGTGCTGGGATCGGGGATGGGGGCTGTTTGTGTTCTCTTGATCTGTTGATTTCCACTGCTGCTAATTTGAAATGTGCCAAAATTGCATCTATTATTTACTGCCAATTTGCTCTTTTTAAAACCGGCTGCCCCCCCACCCCCTCCTCGGCTCGCTCGCCATTCTGCCGTTGCTACCCTGATAATCACACACACATTTTTTATTAATTCGCAGATAATAAGCTCCGAGTTTTCTCTCTGTACTTGGAAATTATTATTATGACTGCCAGCAGTGTGGCGACAGTATTAGTTAACCTCTGTCTGGTGTTGATGCAAACACACACCAATGCTCACAGCACATCCGTCCAAAAGGTTACAAGTAGAATAATTCTTAATTGATGTTTTTTTGTTGTTTTTTTTTACTTTTAATCAAACAAAACTTTTGAATTCATCAAGATCAGTTTCTTCCATTACCATTTCAATCATGCTTCACTTCCATAAAGAGAAACATTGTGACAAATGCTGACTGTAGCTCAGCCAGAGCTGAAACAATTAGATGTTTCCTCAACTAGTCCTTTAACCAACAATTTATTGGCATGGACACCACAGATTTTGGTCTTATCATTTTGGGCTTTTTTTGCTATTTGCTGACATTCTGTAGACCAAACAAAGAATTAGCAAATTTAGAAAATACAGAGTAGATTAATTAATAATGAAAAATGTTGAAAATTGCTCTCCTAATTTCAGTCAGAAATGTTTATAAAGCACATTAAAATAGTTTGCTTTTCTGTTTCTAATATGTGCACTTATATGTGTGTGTTTTTCTGTGGCAGTGTGTGCGTGTGTGTCTGCAAAATGTTCTTTTATTAAATGACGTTTTGTGTCAGCACTTTATTTACAGTGGGGGAAATGTGTTGTTGTGTTGCAGGGACGCCGGGAACATCAAAGCCGGATTAGAACATCTGGTAAGTTCTATTTGACACCCCTCTTTTATCCCCCCCATACTCACACAAACACACACACATGCACACACACATGCACACACTTTGATATCTGCATTCCTAATGAAACCTCCGGAATTGAAGCTGAATACCTGCAGCTAACAGGCAGGGAGAGGGAGAGGCAGAGAAAACAGAGAAAACAGGGATGGAGGGAGGGTAGTGTCTCCCCGCGGGCCTGGTCCAGCTTTTATATTAGTGTTTCATTTATCCTCAATTCTCCCCAAACACACACACACACACACACTCACAAGCGCACAATATCCGCTCTGTCTCATTTAGCTGTGGATATTTGCAGGAGTTTTGCACGTGTGCATACCTGTTAACACATTGGTAAATGAGAGAAGAAATTTTTTTTTTTTTTTTACCAATCGACTGTTGTTACTGTTAGAGCCACACACACACACACACACACACACACACAAACACACACACAAACACACCCTCTCCTTCTCCCTCTCCCTCCTTATACCAGCATGAGGTCTTTCCTCAGTCATCTCCCATCCATGCATGGAGGGCCTGCTGGAAACGCTCTCCTGGGACAGCCCTGAAAATTTAATGGCTAACGTTTCCAAGGTTTCTCTTGCTACTTGCTTTAATACGAGGTCAGAGTGCCGTGCAACAAAGTGAAAAGGTTCTCACTCCTCTTTTTGGGCGGAAGGAACCAAGGTTTGATGTGCCCCATCTTCCAGGGGATGAATTATAGAGAGGGGTCAGCGAGGGTCCCGGCTCTCTGTGGATGTCACATGCCCTCCCTCCCTTGCCTCGCTGCATACTAAACCACAGCTCCCAGCACCCTACGCAAATGACCCCCCGCCCCGCCATGCACTACGCAAATGACCCTGAATATGCCACACAAATGACTGACCCCGAAATTCAAACAGTTTGCAGTAACTCTCCCCTTGAGCAAGAGGCAGATCAGACAAAGTTGGTTACAGAATTTGACATTGTGAAGTTCAGTCACAGAGTTTTCTTTAATATCATTATTGATTGTATTCAGAAATGTAACTGAAGTGAGATTAGACAAAGGAAAGAAGTGGGTTTGCCTGTATTTTGCTCATATTCACATCAAAACTGTTTGGAGTTGCAAGCATTTTGCTTTAAATACTGACACTCACAACTGACAAACTTTTTTTTTTTACCTAGTTGTAGGAATTTTGCAGTGTACTTAACAGTTTAGAGATTTCTCACTCAGCATACAGACACTTGAATAAAATGATGGACTCTAAATATAGTGCATGGTATAGTAATGGTCTAGTTGGGGCACAGAGACGTTTGTGGGTGGGTCTGTAGGTGTGATTGATGCGGTACTCTATAAAAGGTGGTGTGTGAATAATTCAAGAGAAGATTACATGCATAAACAGCATTAATCAATATGTGTATCGACAGTTATATCTGGGCAAACATTATGCAGTATGTGTCTCATGTTGAGATGAGTCTTCCTCTCAAAGATAAGTGATGGAGTGTAAATCTGACTCATTTATTTGCCAAAGTTGCCTTGAGTTGTGTGTAACTCTTTCCTGTATTATAATTTTATACTCATTTACTGTATGTAAACACAACAGTTGTCATTTAGAGGAACTAGATTGTCTTTTACACAATAATGTCCCAGCTTGGATTGGTGTTGTACATGTGATTATATTTGCTCTAATGTTATGTTTCTTGGCAGGCATTAATGCAGCCACTTTGCATTCGTTTCATATGGTTTTCGCATTAAGTGGACCTATAGGGACAGATTAGAACAAGTTTGTGTTTAATTCTTACTAACTGCTGTGTTTTTATCGGGGTAGCTCAGGAGTTAAACATTGCACACACAGACACACACAAACACACATTGGTATGTTTACCAGTGCATTTTATTTGTATGCACGTCTCTGGGAATTTGAATACCTGAATACTGAGTGTTTGAATTTATGGGCGTGTTTATGCTTATGGGGAGATTGCACCCCAGTAGTCAGCTGCCTGGAGAGTGCAAGACTCTGATTACGATTCGGGACGGAGAACCGTAAATAAAAAGACTTGTCTCCCTCTGAGGTAGAGTCGCTGCGCTGTTCGGAATGTTGTTTCGCTCTATGCTTCACACATATATAAACCTGTAGATTTTCAAACAGGCATTTATGACTCTGTTGAGTTTTGATGCACTGCACTTAAGATTAGTGCATTTACCATATTGACCTTTACCATGATGTTGCTCAGCACAAGACATATTATCAGCTAACTTGAATCTGGCACCTATCAAGTAATCCCTTTTTGTTTTTAGGGATGATAATTCACTTAATAATAATTAAACTAAATCATTTGCACTATTTGTCTGTAACTGTTCCATTGTTTATTCATAACAAAAATAAAGATTTTCACACAGATGTGACAATCAAGCTTCTGTTCAAATAATTTTTATGCTTGATTTTTCATGATGAATACTAATGTTACCTCCTCCTGTTAAGTTAACAGCCTGAGTGAATGACTGCCGCAGTAATTAGGTGGGCAATTAAGATTTATGTGGTCTGAGGTTTGTTGTATTATTTGTGTTTGTTTTGTTTCTGTTTTTCAGCAGATTGACTGAATGCGATCAGTGGCAATGCACAGAAAAAGACCGAAGCTAATTGCTCCCAGCGCTCTGCGTTAGTTTCTGCTTTTGTACACACACGCCTATACACGTCCAAGCACACACATACACAGACACACATGAAGCATGCACACACAAACGCTGAAGTTTAAGTGAGAGGAATCACGTTGCTCTGGGAGAAATGGAGCGATAGTGAAAGAGGTGGCCTACAGCAGCTAATCAGTCCAGATGCACAGCTTCTTAGAGAGAACTAGAGGAGAGCCAGCAGCTCAATCAATACATGAAGAATCAGCCTCATCAGGATTACTGGCTCAATCAGCAGCTGTACCCATCATTCTACTGTGCACACTGCCTGAGGAAAGATAGAAGAAGTGAGAGGGGTGTAGAGGAAGAATAGGGGAGATCCGTTATCAGTCCTGAAATGGAAGCTTTAATAGACGACATGGTGGAGATCAGGAAAGGCTGTTTTACAGGTCAGTTCAGGGTTGCAGGTTGAGTTGAGGTCACCAGTCAAAGCTAGAATCACACATCTGTGTGTCACTGGAGAATTTCCATTAGGGATATTTTGTCCTTTTCCAAAAGCAATAACAAAATCCTTTAAAGTTTTTATATATCAAAAGTATATTTTTAATTTTGTTACCAAAAGCCGCATAATTTCATTTTAACTGTTAAACATAAACTACCCTTAATGTAGGGAAAAAAATAACCATAGTTCCAAGAAATAAAAGATATCATGAATTTGAATTACAAGACACCTTAAAATGTCAACAATATTTTGCCAATTCATGTTACTTTATGAATCTTTCATACATTAAAATCATTGTTATTTTGCAATGCAGCCATTAAGTGTTTCTGCAACAGTGTTTCTGTTTCAGAAACTTAAGTTTATCTTTAACTTTAGTTTAGTGACCACCATTCTTCCTGCAGGATCTCTGACCTCCACATTTACCAACAGAATATCCAGTTCATTTCTCCATCTGACTCTTACATCTGCTGCCTGAAGTTGTTTAAACTGCAAAGAGAAAAATCAATCGCTTTCCTTTTTAGGTGTTTGTCCCACTACTGATGCTGTAAGCTAATGTTGACACCCAGTGCGTCAGTATTTTGAACCGCTATTGCTCAAATGGCCTGTAAAACCTTCCTGGGTCAGTGAATCTATTACTAGAAATGGTCAGTAATTTAACTAGATGTCCTTGCAGTCAGGGTAACACAGACAGAGTAGAGTAGTCCAGGGAAACATTACATAGCTACACCCACTCAGAAAATTATGAAACACTCTCATGAAGTTGCTCAATATTGTTTTAAATTCATGATGATTTAGGAATACTGTCAGACAACGAAATGGAATTTAATTTTTTTTAATAAGTAAAAATACTTAATAAAGTTAGAATTTTTCTTTTGGAGCATTTGCTTCTGCAGGCACTGACAGTTTCTCTTATTTAATGTGAAATATATTATACAACATCAACAAATTATTCAAACAAAGATGAAAGAAGATGGATTTGTATTATCCTGACAGGTAGCATCACCAGATTGCAGTACACATGGCTTGCTTCAGGGACGGCTGATGTCGTCCAAAAGTCCCTTAGTGAGTTGAAGAGTTTATGGAGGCAAAATACTCTTGTTGGCCTGCTGACAGATAGGCAGCAGCAGCTGTAGACAGGACAGCACACTCAAGCACCAAGAATGTGACAATCCTGGCCTCCCTGAATATGGCAGTGAGTAGACCTTGAATCATGTTGGTTTAAAATACAAAAAGCTGAGAAAAGTTAAGAGGTCTGAAAGATAAATAATCATTTCTTTTCTTTATTCTGCTTCCGTTCGTGTTGTTAGACTTTGTCTCATTGTCAGACATTTTCTCTTTATGTCTCACTTTGTCTTTTTCTATGCACTTCTGTCTCTCTTCCCCTCTAATATGATTGTATAGGATAAAACAGCTGAAAACAGCTCTGAGAGAGAGAGATTTTGGGCAGATAAAAGATGGGAAAGGGGGGTGGATGATAATCTGCAAACAGATTTCCATGCTTATTACACTAATGATTTCATGATATTTGATGTGGCGGCGGGGGTTGGGAGGATGTGGAAGCTCGGGTGGAGGGGATGGGGTGAACTCTCTCTCTCTCTCTCATCCCGACGTAGCTGCTAAATGATGGAGTAATTTGAGTGACCTCTGGCATGGGGCAGGCCCAGATGTAATTGCATGTCATTCTGGCATGGAAGGAGGGGGGGGGAGGTCTCCACAAAATACAAAGTATCCCCCCCGTCTTTCCCTCCTTTCTTGTATATCACTTGTTTTCTGCGTCCCCTTTTCACGTGCCCTTGTCGCCGTCTTGTTGCCTGTCTCACCATGGCTGACTCCTCAAGTGTTTCCAAAAAACATAAAAAAAAAATGATAAAAAACAGCCCCCCCACACCCAAACAAAAGAAAGATTGCATTAATTTTCAAATGATGATATTACATTAAGCGCGGAGATCTCATATATCAAAACGTGAGAACTACTCCCTTACTGTATGTGCTTCATCTTAATGGTATCGCTGGATGTCAAGGGCATGGAGGAAATTAAATCGGAAAGTGCAGATAGACCAAAGAAGATATTATCTCTGGATGATTGCAGTTTTGATAGGTATTCCAGTGAATTTCATTTTCTCCGGATGGGGAGAAGATGAGTTAGCCTGCACATTTGCTCATTTTTCTTCTACATGATTTATGTGAGTTGAGTATACCCCCCACACACACCCCCACCTCCCCCTTTATCAGGAAACATACATGCATGCACACACACACACACACACAGGTTTGTAAATTACTGCCTTTGAGTTGTATCTTGGCTGGGGCAGTTTACATCGTTGCCTACTCCTTGTATGGTTGTATGTGGGTGAACCACAGTATGTGGGGTTGTTGTGTTTTTGTTTGCACGTGCATGTTTGTGGTGTGTGTGTGTGTGTGTGTGTGTGTGTGTGTGTGTGTGTGTGTGTGTGTGTGTGTACTTGTGTGTCCGAGATAGCAGCAGAGCCATCAGCGGGAATGATTCCAGGGAGACGGGGGAGTGTCATTACTCAGACTTGTTTACATTCTAAATACGTAATGAAATCTTGTTGGTAATAATGACGGGAATAAAAGTTTGGGAAATTGTAAAAGTGGTGAAGTTTGAGAAATGAGCCCCGGCCTGTGAAATAGCATTTGGGGGCAGGAAACGACATTATTATGCAGTGCTCCTGCCTGCCTGAGACATGAAGATGAACTGCTGGCGGGCCATAAAATGCTGTTAGCCCTAGCCTGAAGTATGGCACATTGTAAAAGAGCCCTGATCCCATATTGCCATTATATATAAAAGTATAGCCATACACAACATTATTTTTCATATAAGATGAGCTCAGATACAGTGGCTCGGGCCCCTCAAATACGTACACCGATAGGCAGATTTTTTTTCACCTTCTTATAAAAAATATAAATAAACATATTGCCATGGAACCCATCTCTGCCCTGATCTTATAGACCTCGATATTAAAAACAGAAATATTGCATTTTCTAGGGGCTCTGTTTCCCCCTGTCCTCTTTTTGGTATGGGATATATCTGTGTTTGTTTGGGGAGCACAGAGTGGGGGGGGCTCAGAGGAAGAGGAGGAGATGAGGAGGAAGCCAAGGCGAGATGCAACAAATGAAAGAAAATGGAAACAGATGAAGACCTTAAAAATATAATGAGATGAATATTGAGCGTATCAACTTGAGCATAAAGAGAGTTAGTCGGGGTGGGTGTCTGGTGTGTGCGTGTGTGTGTGTGTGTTTGTTTATTTATTGAAACCTCACTGACAGATATCTCTACTTACAGTGATGTAATTTAGATTAATGTTAAAGTACAACATTTTGTCATTGATGTCTCATGAAGCTCAAGAAAGAGTTTTCGAGTCATTTGAAAATGTCCAGTGAATTTACTCAAACCCTCATTTCACTTGTGTATCATTTGTTTATTCAGTCACATTCTTTAGATTTAGGTGAATCATAGGAGCAGGATCAGGAGCAGGAGCAGCAATCATAGCAGGAAAAGAGGATAAGATGTGCATTTAGTTCTGTCACACTTTTTTTTAAAGATTGGTTTTATAAGAATTAACAAATTTAAAAACTTTTTGTGGGTGAGGGGTTTTGTTTTTTTAATCTTGTTTTCCTAACAAGTGTCTAAAATGACCCACAATACTTTGCTTTGCGTGGTGGGCCTCAGGCCCTCTAATAATGATAATAATAGCCCCTCAAACCAGAGTATGACTACAAATAGATGAAATTGCCTGCATGCAGAACCTCATTATACACAAAGTGGCATTGTTTTTACCAAGCCGAGTGAGTGCTATTTATTTTTTTTTAATGGGATGTGTTTATTTTTGACAGAAGCGACAGACGCTGGGCACTTAGACTCAACTAAGTGTGTCTCATTGTGTATGTCGTCACTGTGGTAAAGTAAGCGAACAAGCTGGAAGCCTACTGTGAGCATACTGAACTTCCTGTCGCATTTAGGACAAGCACTGGCCTGAGTCAAGCAGGCATGGGTATCCATAATAGTTACTTAAGTAATATTTTTTTGGAAGGTACTTGAAAGCAGAATATTTGTTAAAAAAAATGGTTTTTTACACCTTTACACAGAGAGAAAATAAATACATTGCCCAAGTTGTTTATAATAAGACGCACAGCATGTTCAAATTTCTCAAACACTTAAGCATTCATAAAGGGCTCCTACTGTCATCAAGTGTTTTTGCAATAAGGCACAAAAGGCAGATAACTTAAAGCTTGGAAACATAAAAAGCTGAAGTACCCACTGCTTGCTTTTCTTTTGAGAGAATATGCAGGATTTGAGCCTCTCTGTCATGTGTTTATTTTATTTATTTATTTTTTTTACTCTTTACAAAACTACTACTTGTCACTTTTCGTGTGTACAGCCGAAAGCAACATTATGAGAATCCCTGAAGAGGAACAGTGTGAAATGAAATGAAAGTCAGCCCTGGAGCATACACTGGTGCGATAAGAACAACCCAAAATTATAGAAACCATCTTTGTGAAAAAAAATGTTTGGCTTGTACTTTGTTTATTAGTTTGCCCTGTGTCTCATTCGCTTACATGAAGAGACGGAACTATGACCTATACTGTGGCTAGACACCAGGGGGCTATTGAGATGTTTTGGCTTTACCTTCTAGGAGCTATTTTCCTTTTTTTTATATAGTAAATGGGCATGATTAGTCAAGTAGGTGGTCATTTAATCGCCCTCCTTGTCTTCATGTCAACATGTCCCTGACTGAGACACTGAGAAACTGTTTCTAATGAGCAAGCCGGCCAGTATCACTCTGTATGTGTGAACGGATGATTGTAAGACATTGTAAACTGCTTAATTCCTGTTGTTAGGGAAACACCACTATAGTATAAAAGTAGTCAATTTACTGCAATGTGTTACAGTCAGTTGACTACTTTACTTTTTCCATTTACTGTATAGTATTTTATTACAAACCAACTTTTAACAAGGAAAACGGTCACTACATTGCTAATTTTTTATAGATTCCTTCTTAATGAAGAACAAGAATACAGACATAGAGAGACCCAGAGACAGACAGGATGAAAAATATTTTTTTAAATTCCCTCCTCAACTTCTCTTCCTCACTTTCCTCCACTTTTTGTCTGCAATATTTCTTGAGTTTGAGCTCTGAAGAAAACAAACGCAACTTTGTCTGTCTGCTTTGTCTTTTGTCCCCCTCTGCCTGTTTCCCCTTTCCTCACAGTGTGATCATTTAAAGCCCCAGTAAGGAAAGCGCTGCTGGTTTTCAATACACACTCCCACCTTGTTTCAGCAAACACACACACACACACACACGCAGAGTCCCTCTCTCTGTGTCTCATGTTTGTTTGTGTCGGGAAGGCACAGTTCTAATCACGGGGCAAAGCCACTTCAGATGCAGCGGGTGCCTCTCTCCCAGTGGGGGGAACACAGATCTGCCTCTGGGGAGCACAATTAACGCCTTTTTATTGTTTACTAATGAATTACACACTGAGAAAGCAGGCATGCGTGTGTGAATTAGAGAGAAACATAGAGATTTGTTGAGAGACAAAAAAAAAAGCAGTGCACAGTGTGTGTATGTGTGTGGGTGTGTGGGTTGTATATCTTTATGTCTGCTTAGTTGTGAGAAGACTTTTGAGTATTTTCACTTGTGATGATAATTTGACATAAATGAGTCTGTATCAGCCTCCAATGACAGCAAACACAAACCTCTGCTGACTTTTCTTCTTCTCACTTTCCTGCACTTATTTAATGGGTCATTCAGTGCAGAGTCACACATACCTGCATCGTCTCCTGTGTTGTTCTCTACTTTAACTGAAAAACATGGCCACACTCCAGTCATTGATGTTAAAGCAGGTGTTTTTCCACAGTTGGAAAATTATTGGAAATAATTATTTTGACCAATTAGCACCTTTAAAAAAAAGAAGTTGTTTGAAATTTTCAGCAGTACCAGTGAATGCAGCAGCCTGTGATTTAGTGTTGAATTACCCACAGCTGGCAGTGCTGTGTGTGTGTATATGTGTGTGTCTGTGTGCGTGTTTGCATTGAGGGTGCATGGATTTAAATGTGCCTTTAGGCCAATGTAAACAAATGCTAATGTAATTACCGAGGGGGCGTTGTGATAAACTGTAACTAAGATGATTGCAAAGCACACAAAGATCAAGTTAGTTAAGCTGTGATGTGTTATTGCCTAAAATGAGGGGTTGCACCAAGACTGATTTCTATGTTGTTCTAATTGTTCAGAGCTAAGCCCTTTACTGTGTAACTATGTTCAGATCCTGCCCAGGACTTTTACTCTGTGGCATGCAATCTTTCCTTTTGCTGGTAAAACTGTTTCCATGAAGGAAAAGATGCCAAAAAGCAAGAAAATAGATTAATTTTGCCCTTCTAACTTCTTCATAAAAAGAAACGGAAAGTGTATGTGTGTGTGTGTGTGTGCGTGTGCGCAAGTGTGTGTGTTAGAGGGAAGGCCTCGAGTACTCTTCATCTTCTTGGGCATAATAGTGATTAGTAATTTCAGCAGTCGAGCTGTGCCAGTCAGTGTGAGCATGATCCACCTTGTCACCTGCTACAGGAGGTGCACACGCACAAGCACATACCCATGTTACATTAAGTGTGCACCAGTCTGTCTGCAGTGCCTTGATGTGCGTTCCATCTAGAACACAGCACCCTGACATCGCTACATTAAAGGGGGTCATTATATTTCCCTGGCTGCCACCGAAAAGTGACGTTTTTACAAAGTGACACGTTTACAGTTTGATAAATCAGATTTTTGCTGTGGGTGGGGTGGGGAACCAGGAGGAGGAATGGTGGGAGGAAAAGCAGGGTTGTCTGTTGAGGAGGAGGAGGAGGAGAAGGAGGAGGGAGGAAGCGCTGCCTGTCAGCGACGCCCCGGCCCTGTCGTCTAAATGATGCTCCCAGGCAGCAGATTCAGATCCCATCCCCATTAGCATTTAATTTCTCTCTAATCCTACACACAGTCTGCACCGCTGCATGGTAACGAGGGCCGCTGTGCCATGGCAGCACCGAAAAAAAGCCTCCGAGAGCAATCTGCGAGTGCGCTCGCCTTTTACAGCTCCGCACCCTGTCGTAGCCATCATTCTTTCTTGACAATTAAGACCCTCAAATCTAATAGCAGTGATATTGGAATTACAGCGAGCCCCTTTCGAGGGCATGTCAGGAAAAAAAAAGGGTTGCCCCTCCCAATACAGCTGTCAAAGCACAAGGCCCTCCTCCTGTTCATGCCCGCTAAGCGTTTCTGATGCACACACACACACACTAACACACTCACACACACAGGATGGGAAGGGGAATATGTTGAGTCTTTGGCTGTGATCTTTGTAAAATGTGCTCTCTGTGCCCTCTTATCCAACTCTCCAAAGACTTGTTACAGCAGCTTTTGTTTTCTCTCTTCTCCTCTCTCTCTCTCTTTGTCTCTAAATTTCTCTTCATCTCATCCTCATTGATTCTCCCTGGTGTGTCAGGGATGTTGTTGCTCTCTGTTTTTCACGAGCAGAGCTTTTACAGACGACTAGACTAGTAGATTGGTGAAGTTGTCCCTCGGTGCTCCATAAGGACAGTTTCACTCTAATGGTTGCAGTTAAAGATTATCATGGGTAAAATATATTTCAGCCTCAGGGATGCAACAGTTTTAGAACTAGATTACACACAGTGGATAAAGCCGTATCAGGCTGTCTGTCTTAAAGCGCACTTTTTGATATCTCAGGCAGCAGGGTGGTATGGTAAACAGATAAACTGTCCTTCAGGAATGTTTTGTGCCCTTTAGGGCCACACTCAGCCCCTACTAACCTGAGGTTTTATTCTGTAGTTGTACCTGACCTTTGTCCAAGAAGAATGAGAAACTTCAAATAAAAAAAAGCAATTAAAATTTAATCTTTTTTGTTCTCTCTCTGTTTTGCTTTATCTGTTGCAGACCCCAGCAGAGCAGGCTAAAGTTCGGATGCATATGGTCTTACAAGCTGCCGGTAAGTGGATGAGTCTTCTTCTTTTTTTACATCTATCTTTTTATCAGAGTGGTTTAAACTCTGAGGTGGAGTCTGATGTTTGCTGATCCCTGTTGCTCACTCACTCAGTAATGCTAACTTGGAAGCCTCTCTTTGCTGTATTACAATTTTCAAGGCAGAGATGGGAATCATCTGTCAGTATACATCTTAAGCCACGCTTGCGGCATGGCTCTAGAGAAAATTTGATCCATTAACGTACCATTGTGATATCACCTGAGGCTATGCAGTATGGCAGGCGTTTACAAAGCATTGGAGGCAGTATATTTGGAGATACAGTGCAACAAACTGTGAATTTAATGCATTTTATGACGTGTTATTTCATTATTTACTTTTTTTGCAAATACATATGTTACAGGAAACTAGTCCAGTTCTGTGGAGACATTTAGTGAAAATATGAGTATCACCATTAGTGTACCAAGGCCTGAGGTCAAAGGTCACTACCGACTCTCCTCTAAACAGGACAGCACAACACGTGTACCTCACCTTGCAAAACATATTAAGTGTTTTTAGTGGTTATTTTTGCAGTGATCTGTTCTAATGTAATGGTATGAAACTTGGTTAACCTTTGTGTTACTGCTTAAAACAAAAAATCCTAATGAACCATGACAAAAATCTAATTGTAAAGCCAATTTAGAGAAAAAGACTGATAGAATAAAAATATTAAGGCCTCACTTTTTAGCCATTTTTTGCAGCAGACATCAAAATTGTTTATGAACTGATTTTTAGTTCTGTACTTGTTTTCTCACACAAACTCTCAAAAGCACAATTTCTCTCATTCACACACACACACACAAACACACACACAAACACACACACACACACACACACACACACACACACACACACACACACACACACACACACACACACA
>JAQMCX010000054.1:2168228-2207415 GCA_029814765.1 Acanthurus leucopareius | reverse complement strand
CACACACAAACACACACTACATGCCATATTTTGAAGATAAGCTCACTTGCTAATTTCATCAATAATAATATAGCTTATGAAATTTCATTGTTTGTTACTTCACTTGTTCTCATGTACATGAATTTTATGTAAATAAAAAAGGCATTGTAATATAGCATACATTTATACATTTAAAATACATTAATAGGAAAAATTTTAATAATTCATTTCCAATTTTTCGTCTTTTAAGGATAGTTATTACTGTAAGAAAATCAAAAGTAAAAAGAGTTTTCTAAGTGACTTAACTTTTTTGTTTTTCTTGTTCCTGCTCACTTTAACCCGGCTTGTATTGGCCGGACTGCAGGGAGAGCTTCTGTGCGTGTAAATGTCACATATGTTACAGCAAAAAGCCGCAGTGACCCTGATATGTGGAACCAAATATTCAGACTTATGTCAGTGTTTGTCACTGACTGCACTCATACATCGCATGAATTGTAACAGTTTGCATTCTTTCAAAACCAAAGCATTTACATTTTCATTCATTCATATGTACTTCAGTGTACACACACACACAGCAAACACGACACCCTTACTTCTCTATTATACTCCTTTCTATTCAGCCACTTGCTAGGTTCTTGGCTCTTTTCAAAGCAGTGTCCATTTCCACTCAAATGAGCATGAGCACTGTGGCGGCAGCGGGCCTCTCCTTATCCACATGTCAATAGGGAGTGTTTGCAGAACACCCACTAAGGACCTGAGGGCTAAGGGTCATCAAAACCTCCGTCTTCTCCCTGTTTGAACCTTTGACAGCAGCAAAACAAACAGTCCTTAAGCTCTCATCAGAGGCTTGAACTTGGCAGAGGCTCACTGGTCTGAATTAACTTTCTCTATTGGTTTGTCTAAGTTTGTCACCTGGCTGGAGTAAGTTTGAAAACATTTTCTCATTTTGTATTTTATTAATTTAACTATAAAACATAAGTGTTTGACTGATAAAATTAAACACTTAATAGTGCCAAAGGTCTAAAAACTGATCTGATTACAGATGAAGGAGTATATTGGAAAAAGATAGTATCTCTATTTAAAGTAGATAATAAGAAGCATACATTTATTTATATGACCTAACATTAGTATGAATAATGCAATTCACTACTTGTATTCAAAAAAATAAAGGAATTTTGAATTTTGATGCATTATTTTTGACTATTACAGCATACACCTTTACAAAGTGAAAACCATGTAATAATAACAAGGCAATAATAAACCTTGCTAACTTTATACAAACTTGTGTTCCATAGAATGAATGTGTTCAGTTTTAAAAGTCCACAAATATTGATTTAAAAAAGCCTAAAGCCAATCTTGAACATCAATATTAGTCAAGGTCCCTTTGAATTCTTTCATACCAATGTTTTTTTTTTTCAACAGTTTGAAGATAGTGGAGACTTGAGAAAAACTAAAAAAAGTTACAGTCCAAATGTCCCCTTGCTGGGGTTAATATGGCATGTACATGAAGCTCAGAGCATCATGGCCCGCTGGCCCACCAGGACACCCAATTTAATTAAGCTTTCACTAAAAATTGCCAGACATGTTTGTGCCTTTTCTGCTGGGTTGTGATGGTGCATGTTATGAGCATGTTTGTCCGAGTATGTCTGCATGTTTTTCTGTCTGTTTATGTCTCAGCTCTCTGATTGCATGACTGAAATAAAGAGCCTGGGGGGGCGAGGGGGCAGCCAAGCTAAGCAGCATCATGCAATCGAACTAATTCTACCACAGAAAATGTGGGGTTTTAAGGCTTCTCCATCGCAGCAGGGGTCCTGAAGAAACACACTCACTCACACACACCCTCTTTTTCTTGAGCGCTCCGCTTCTTTCCTCCGTCTTCCTTGTGCTTCCAGTACCCGCTGTCCCTCCCACTGCTCCAGCCCACCCCCTTAGGCCCTGACAGATGTGTGCTGAACAGACCACATACATGGAGGGTGTCACCTTACCCCCTCTGGAACTAAAGGGCTAATGCGCCACATTTAGGAGGCTGCCGCCCTTTGTTCTGCCAGGGTAAGAGGTGACGGGGATGGGAAGACTGGCCTAGCTCTTTGCATGGCCCAAATCTCCTTTTATTTCTTGGTTTCTCTGCATATTTTTTCTCAGTAAACTTGTTTTCCTCCTTTCTCATTCTTCAGATATTCTCTCTGTCTCGTCTGTACTTTGATTGTCATCTCCCTGAGATTTAGCAGTCATCTGTGGAATGCAGCACTAGATTTGTTAGCCAGTTAATTACGGTTATCATATGTAATCTGTATTCATCATTGTCATGTCACTTTGGCCGTGGCATCACTGTTTGTGTGATGTGATCGCCACAAATACCAGTCAGGGGTCATTTCAAAGTAAATTTCTCAGCAAAAACACAAGGGAATTTACCAAGTAATAATTGCATGTTTTTCTTTACTGAATATGTTATTGTAAAAGCAGCAGCAGCATGATGCTGGACTGCAAGTTTGAACTGAAATTATGGCTTTTGCTTTTAATGAGAATGGGAGATTTCTGAGGCAAAAGATAGTAAACAACTTCATGACAGCTTTTCATTTTTTTAAAGACACAAGGTTGTTTTGTGAAGTTGAGGGATTCTTGTTTTTTACAATTACTGCTGTTAACTTTGAATTTACGGATTTAACAGAGAGATCCAGTCAAAGATCAGAGCAAGAAAACAGATTGAGAATAAAACTGCTTAGTTAAATGTTAAAAAGACTCAGGTCTATAGTGAAGAATTAATAATCTTGTTGCACTTTTTACGCAAAAACTTCAAAAGTTTTTAAAAAAACGTAACATATCAGCAGGGAAACTTTCAGGTTAGCTCACACTGTAGGCATTTAGTTTGATTCTTTTTTTCCTTCATGCTTAAATGCCTGTTAAAAAATAATTAAGCATAAAGCTGGAAATGTGACCACAAAGCTTCCACCTTATTTCCATAAAAAGAACAATTACACACCAACAACAGAAATCCCCTTTGCATCTGTACAGGAATGTGTCTCCTGTTGTCCTTTGGGAGGATAATGGCACAGGGGTGTCCTGTAATTTAGTCTCCACAACCATTGATCAGTTGGATTTATGTGCCATTACCTCACTGTTCCAGTCAACAGTCGTAATTATGTCTCCCAGAGAGAGAGAGACAGGGAGAGCGAGGCCTCCAGTAACACGGGACCCAAATACCTGAATAAGCTTTTATCAAACAGCCCCTGCAGCTCACTTTGTAGCAGATTGACACTGGTGGCACTCTGATGGACCTCCGGATGAGAGGGGTGAGTGGGTGGATGGAAGGGTTTGCCCAGCTCAGTTAGACCGCTGTACTTCACATAATCAAAGAGGTATATGTACATAGAGCCTTGTGTCTTAAGTTTTTGCTGTCACTGTCTCAAAAAGAGTCGTCACCACTTAAAAAGTGTGCGTGAATTTAAAGAAAGGGTGTGTTTGAAATGCATCCCCGTTTGCAACAAATAAATTGTATTTATTTCAGTAGGAAATAACCCATCCAGTTCAAAGGTGTCTGTCAATGGCGGGGCGGGCTGAGTGACCTAAGGACTGCATGGATCACAGTTTTATGTACAATTGATTTTTTTGTTTGTTTTATGGGTATAATAAACACAGGTCCTGCAGCGCCCTGGGTTTCTCTTTGCTGTAGTAAGTGAAAGACCCCTCTCATCCCCTCTTATCCTCCCACCTGCAGTGCTGCAGTTGCAGAACATAGATCAGGGACTATTTTGCAAATGCATCTAAATTTAAATCTGAAATGATTTTTGTTGATAGTCGTCCATCAAAGGATGATTACTCAGAAAAATACCACTATACATAAAGCTAGACTGATGCTGATGTGTTGTGAACTTTGAGTGGTCACTAAAACTAGAAATGCTCTTTTTAAATTAAGTCCATTTAACTTTTTTCATAATGCTAAATAAATCACTGGTACCAGGTTCTCTAATGTTAATAGCAGTTGTTTTTTGTAGTCTGACAATATTATACTAAAAATCTTTTTGTGTTTAAACTGGGATAGACACATATTTTATTGGTTTCATTTTGTGATCTTTTGTAGAAAATAAGCCACATCTTCATTTATAATAATAAAAGGTGTTTAATTAACACGTTATTAAAATAAGAAAATTATGTTAAGCCAAAGCAGTTTGTCAGTCAATTAATAAGAAGGTAAAAATTAAGCTGTCAACTACTCATATACAAACATTTGAATGATCTTCAGTTGAAACAGTAATATTCAACAGTATCTAGTTTTAGCTTCTCATATGTGGAAATTTGCTGTTCTTACAATTTTTCCCAACTGTAAATTGAAATTCTTTGTTTTTTTCAACTATCAGAGAGTCAATTTAGGAAATTTTATGACATTTTCTTGGGCAGTTTTCACTATATTCTTCCATTTAATTCACTTTAAAGGGTTGATTAGTGGAGAAAATAATCCTTAGTTACAGCTCTAAAAGCAGTTGTTACATTTGTTGAATGAGTAGGTGTTGTTTTGTTGCAATAATCTATGTTTCCAGATTTTGTTGTCAGATATTTTTATTTTTGTAATAGTTGTCATTCTTCCTGAGATTGAAGGTCTAAGGTGTATAAAGTACTTGTCAAATTAGTGTACAACTTTCCTTTCCTTGCTTTAGTGAATAGTATATACTTTACCAGAAAGAGCCACTTAGAGGAAATTCTCTGATTCTGTGTATGTGTGAGAAAGAGAGAGAGGGAGGGAGATTGAGAATGCTTTGTTTTTCTTCTGTGGGCAGATTTCAAACAGCATCTGGTGAGCTCTTGAAAAAGACCGTTATGAGTATGTTCAAATCCAAACTGAATCATTTTTGCACCCTCCTTCCTCCTCCCTCCTTTTTCTCTCCTCCTTGTTGTCAGTGTTTGGAGACACATGGTGATATGTTTCCCTCCTCCCTACTTCTCCCTCTCTCTCTCTCTCTCTCCCCCTCAGCCTCTCTCTCTCTTTCCTCTCAACATGAAGACATTTCCATAACAGAAAAAGAATATTTTTAATTTGCTGCTTTCCATAATTTTGCAACATATGGTATAAATGATTTTGATGCAAATGTATGTGCTAATTATTTGCAGACGAGCCTTAAACAGGCCAGCCATTGAAGTGGAATGAAAGCAAATTTGCAATCACCTTAAATTTTGCTAACCATTTACTGTTAAGTAAACTTTGCTAAGTAATTTAATTACCTTGGACCGCTGGCAGGCGCTCAGGGCTTTTTTCGGAAGGGGATGGTGAGGGAGACTGAAAGCAAAGAATGCAGACTGAGAAAGATGAGAAGACACTGGATACTGCTAACAAAAGTATTATTAAATTCTCACCATGTGGAAAGTATTGCTGTTCCTCGGGCACCTTTTGTAAGGGAATGAAGGTGTGGAGATGAGAAGGTTTTAAAAAATTTGTCCCGTGAAATCTTCTGGTTTTAAGACCTCTGTACATTTGTGTGTGTGTGTGTACATGTTTCTACATGAGTGTAATGGATGCAGCTGTCTGATCAGCCGTGGACATAAATGGATTGCAGCAAAGAGTAGACCTGTACATTGCTGACCTCATTATGTTTTGTAATAATTTCTACCCTCTTGCACTTTACTCTTCATAATAAAGACAGGGTTGCTCAATAATGCCAAAAATGTAGTTTCATTGTGCCAGAAACTGTGGTGTAGTGGTCAAACATGATCTTTGACAAAGGTTTCGGTGAATGTTTAACAAAAATTCGGGAGGAGATAATAATGATTCTGTGGCCCCGTGGCTCACAGGAAGAGGTTTCCCCCCTTGCAATTACATGTTTTATTAGATTAAATGTAGCTTCTGGTAACAACAATTGACAAAAAAGGCAATAGGTGATCAGAATTTCTGTGGTAATTTCCACAAAGTGTTTTAGTTCCAAATATAAAATACACTTTACAAGAATAATGTATAGGACTCACTTGAATCTTTACTGGTTTGTTTGTACCAGTTGGGTTTAGAGGTCAAACACTTAGTCATGGCTACACTGTGTAACGTCTGTGTAAATATAGCTAAATCTTTTTCTTAGTCCCTCAGATACAAACACTTTGGATTGGTGGCTTGTTTGTGCCTTCAGTCCAACTCCAGAAGTTACACAGCATTGGTTTAAATGTTGGTACTGATAGCTATCATGATAAAGAAGAAAAAACAGCTTTAGGCTAACGCTGGTTAAATATATCAGACAGTAACATTTATGTCCAATGGTGAAATCGGTTCCTGTGCATGCTGGGACAAGCCCTAGCTCCCCTTTGACCCTGACTAAAAATAAGCAGGTATAGAAAATGAACTGATGGATGATCAGCATTCCTGTCATTGATGGATCAGGATTGGTTACTGCAACAACCTTGGCCTTCATACGTGAATCAGACTGGGTTTTTTTTTGATGGCTCTTTAGGTGATTAAACTGATTGGTTGCATTACTTTAAAGGACAGCAATAGCTCTGTGGCTTTTGTTTGATATCATTTGGCTTACGAATTAGATATCGCCTAATTATAGAGCCTAACACATCCTGACTTAAGTACTACCTGTTTTCTTGCCTTTTTGTCTTTATATCCCACATTTTGACTGATATAGTCCTCGCATGATTCTCAGTTTAAGACTTTTTACAATGTTACTTACATCCTCATTTACACAAACTTTACCTTATATGTGTGCGTGCAGCTCAGCTGTGATGAGTCACAGGGAATGGCAGATGTAAATGTCGCGAATTAGGTGGCCACGGTGTGTGATTGCTTGAAAGGCTTTACTTCAAAGATAAAGGAATGCTTGAGTTAATGGTACAGTTCGTGGAAGGGGCAGTATGTCATACATCAGAGTGAAAAAGTGCCACTTTTCTTTTCTCTTTCTGTCATACACATATAACCAACTGTCATCTCAGATTCACCCATACTTCTCTCAAAGATTTTATGTATTCTTAATTATTTTTTCGCTCTTCGATATGACCTCCTCCAGTAGTAAAGTTGAAACCTCTTCTTTTCTGTCTTTAAACCACTGAGGCTCTACAGACGCGCACGCACACACACACACACACAGGAAAGCAAGGGCTGGGGTGGAATTGAAGTAATAAAAACCTCTTTGTTTTAGTTTGTATTGGACCATTCATCATCACTTTATTTAATACGAGGCTGTAATTGTGCCATCCCCAACCATCACTAATGGCTGTATTCGTCTGTGTTTGCTTTGTTGATGGAAATGAATGAAATTAGGATAAACAACCGCAGAGTCGCGTGTAATCAAGCCCTGATTAATGTACCAGCGTTTCAGCGCCGTTTCTCATTCCACAACACCTGATATCTTTCCCATAAACAAATTCTGTTTGTCTAAATGAAGAAATTAAATGACGCATTTGATGAGTTTATGATTGACCCGGTCCGGCTCGTGGCTCATTATTCTCTGTCTGTTGAGGCCAAGAGGTATGTGACTAATGCTCTGTCACTTCCCACACAAGGATTTATCACCACCACTGATTAATGGCAGCCAAACAGCATTTTAATAATTTTATGATTGTGGTTTCTGGCAGTCACAGAGAGAGATCGAGGGAGAGAAAGGAGGATAGAGGGTAGTGGGAGGGAGGAGGGGGGGGGGGGGGGTTCGTGGGGAGAGGGTCCAAAGAGAGAGAGAAGGCAACAGAAAGTGTTCATCCTAGATTAAATGTTTTATGCCATCGCAGGCTGTGCAGACGGGAGGCATGATTATGCGCCTTATGAAATCCCCATGAATCTTCCTCTCGCACTTGAAAAGTATTTCATACACATGTTTAATGAATTTCACCCGCCTCATTATTACATTTACTTTTTCCACTGGAAAGCAACAAATTGGCAACAAATCTGTGTGAAATACCTCAACAGTGAGCGATTGCTTCCCCCCGGGGGGTGAAATGTGGAGGTGGATGAGGAAACATGGCTGATTTACAGGTTAACAGAATGAAAGGGTTAAAACGTTGGCGTGGCAGGTGGCGATTATGATGTAGCTTGCAGGTTTTATGCCACAGGCTGATATCTCACAGCAGATACTGATAAAATAAATCTCTAATCTTATGGGCTTGAAAAATGAAAGGATTGTCAAGCGCATTAATGTTCTGGTCCTGACTTCAGACCAGTTTAATCATGCCAGGCTTAACTCCAATATTAGTTGTCCCTCTCTTTGTTTACTTACCAAAAGTCACTTACTCACGTTTACCTCTCCTGCTAAATGCCCTGGCATATCAGGTATCTGATTGCATTTTTGTATTGTGTTACAGACCTTCAGTTACAGGCCAAATCTTAAAATTGGATGAATGCAGTAATTTGTTGTTTAGCATTTGAAGGTAACTTGACAGATTTAAGATGCAACAAAGACTTCGCTATCAGCACGTTTTCTAGCAAAAAATTCATTTGATGCACATTTTTCATTCACAATTCCCTATGTTTTAAAAACTTAGAGAATAGGGTTTTGTATTTGTTTTATTTTAGATACTGACACTTTGATTAATTTGGTTTATAGTTAAAATCAATCTTTAACTGCTCTTTCAAACATGCACCAGTGTGCTAACACTGTTGAACAATTGATATGGCAGCCACACTGCATCACATTCCAAGATGATGTAAGGAAATATGAATGTTTAAATGTTTTCGGATAAACTAGTCAAAAAACTACATTAAAAATTTAAAAGAGGTGAAAAGAAGGTTAAAATCAAACAGCCTGTTTGCAGTTCATGGTCAATTTCTACACCAGCATTTATTAATATTGGCACTGGCCTGAAATGACTGCGCTTTGCTAGTAATCTGTAGATTCCTGAGCGACTCTGTGTGTTTACTGAGATTAAAGACATGACAAGGTTGACAGATGCAAGCATATGTTAGTTTGTGGATGCATTTTTTTTTGAGAGGGAGTTTGGGTACGTGCCTGATTACCACAGTGGGGGGCTTCATGATTAGCCTACACTTTATAATTTGTTCTGTCGAGTCTCATTGTTGGCGCATAATGTTGTTCTTTATTTCTGTAACACACTGCAACACAAGAGCTCTCGGGGACTTCTCAGGTGCAAATTAGATACAACAAGAATGCCAAGAAAGGGTGAAATATGGAGAAAAATAAAGAAAATAAATATAAAAACCTCAAAGCTGCAACAGGCATGTGTGCATGTGCTGTCTGGTCTTCACTTTACCTCATGTTAGAAAGACAATTCCTTGAAAAACGAAACAAAAAACAACTCTGGACGTACTCGTTGTGTATATAGCTCAAGTCATGCGTTAGGTCTTTAGTCTCGTGATGCCTGACGACTGTACTTGGAGTTATTAGTTTTGAAGAAATAAGTGTAAAAAAAAATTACACATAGGTTATGTTAAATCAACCATTCAGCTAACTGTGACAAACCAATAGTTGGTTTACCAATGTAAGTAGAGCCAAAACCAGGAAACAATGTGTGGCCAGGGCTTTCATAGAGTTTTGGAATAAAAGATACACTGACCACAAGACTCTGAGGCTGGAGACTCAACTGCAGCCACACACGTCTTTCCTGGTTTTGGCTCTGTAAACATAATTTTATTGTTTGGAGTGCCAAACATTCCCAATGAACCAAAGTAGTGCATTATACCTATCGCTTATTACTGACATATAACTTACTTCAGATCTGGATTTAATTTGATGCCAGCATACTTTTAACACTCTCATTATTTTAGTGTTTTTATGACCCTGTATTGTAAGATTGATGCATTAGCATGTGTGCACGTGCTTACATTTGTGTTTATTCTCATGGGGCTGAAGAGTGAAGTCCTACATGCCAAGTCAAGGCACATATTGTACTGGCTCCAGTGGGTTTGAACAGCATGTTTTATTCTGCCACACCAGCAACCTTTCAAAGTGAATGTTAGTTTGAATTAGATTAGTGTGGGTCATTTTTCCTCCTAACTCAGAGACACAGGAATAAACGCACCCCGGCTGATAAACATTTAGACACCTGTCGTCTCCAATCTCACGTTACCGGCCTCAGGAACAGATGGAAGTCATGAGCTGATTCAAACTTCTAATGGGGTCCTAATTTTGTACAGATTGCGCTGTTACCCTGCCTCAAGCAACACACACATGAACACACACTTGGCTTATTTCTCTCTTCTCTGTTGTCTCTCCTGTTACATGCTTCTGTCTCTCTCCTGCTTCCTTTTTCAGTTTGTCTCTACTTTGACAGCCTTTAGACTTATTGTTTGCATGTGAAAGTAAACAAGTGTTCAGTATGGTTGCATCTTACTCTGAAACATGCACGTTAACTTTTTGATTTTACCGCTGAATGACTGATGATATCCAGGACATCCTTTACAACATGTAATGTAATGAAATTTAAAATCCACTTTTGCATTCAAATTCCATGCTAGAAACAGGTGACCTAAGGACCACTTAAGACCATAAAAACCTGTGTGAAGTTCCACTTACATATTCTTTCCAATATTGCATTAATTTTTTTTTTTCTAAGAGATCATGGAATAACAGACTTGTGTCATAACCAGTATGTAACTGAGTAACTTCCGCACTTTCACAGTTCAATTTGACTTAACCGCCATTATAATGGCAGTTTTGCTTTTCATCTCCGCTGGCCATGATTCTATGTGGTTACTTTTTGTATTCCTTTCTTCTAAATATATTTATTCCCTTACACTTTCCCTTCATGTCTTTTGCCTTCAGTCTTGGCATTGCATGTGCTATCCTCACTCAGACAAAACAACTCCTCAGCCCTCCTCTGTGCAGCACAGGGGGCCGATGACAGATACATCCAACCTCGCTCATTCAGACGGGCAGCACAGCCACAATATGTAAAGTACAGCACGCACACACGTGCATGTACACACACATTTACACGCATCTAAATTGTTCATTTGTGGAAGATGCCACACCCAACACTTTTTCCTTTCTTTCTCTCTCCTTTTGCAGCCCAAACCTAGCAGTTCCAACAGAGGAGTGAAGTGAAATAAACAGTTAGTTAATCCTCCATTGGCCCAATCTTGCATATCTCTGCCTAATTAGTAAACCAGGCCCCTGGGTACCAGTCTCCTCCCAACCAGGGCCCCGTCTCCTAGACCAGAACCCCAACCGTGTGTTTAAGGAGAAATAAATTTTAGAAAGTACATTGCTCCTCTTTCATCTCCTCATGCTGAGAAGAGGGAATTGCAGTGGGAGAATTAATGTTCATTTAATTTCCCTTCTTTCTTCTTTCTTCTGCTCATATATTTACGTTCCTCAGGTATTTCTTGTCTCTCCATGTTTCTCTTACTCTCTCACTCCCCCTCTCTCTCTCATATACACACAGAAAGGGGCCTTTTTCATAGCTACTACATCTGCAGGACACATGTTCAGTGAATGTACATTTGTGCGCACCATGAATTAGTGTGTGTTCGCATAAAAGAAAGATCTCTGGGCCTGTATCTGCTGATGGTGAAAGTATGTTTTTCTGATGTCGAGAACGTCATTCCTTGTTACCAAAGGCTAATCTGTCTCCTTCAGTTTGATTCATGCCTTTTTAGAGCCAGTGGACAAAGCCAAAGCCAATCCAGGCTGCAGACTCCAGCACAGAGATGGATGCTATCAGCTCTGTTCATACTCAGAATAAACCTATCTTGATCTTAGGCTTTGAGGACACGTTTTAGCCATCTAGTTCCCAGATCTGAGCTCCACAAGTGGCCAAGCGGCAATGGTGACAGTTACATACCTGAAAGGTCACAGCAGCCATTTGGTCGTCTTTTGAACCCTAAGCTGAGTCTTGAAAGTCTTTTAAAAGCTGAAGAAGGTCATCAGTCAGCAGAGTGAACATTTATATTTCCTGCTGCTGTGTTATTCATTTAATACAGTGTTACTGACTACGATACAGAATTAGGCTTTGATTTACTCTTGTGTTTTATGTTAAATGAACATAAATCAGACCTTTGGCAGTCCTTCATTGGAGCTGTCATACATTCAAGCTTGTAGTGCACGTTCACTCTTCAGTCATTTTTAGCAAAGAAGATAAAACAAAGTTTTTTTAAACAGTTGATATAACATTCCATCCTCATTTAGATCATATCAAAAGATAAGCAACAAAACCTAATATTAGACTCACTAATCAAAAGGAGTAAGTAGCCACTCTGACTAAAAACAGATTTATTTTTAGAAAAAAATATCAAGTGGCTGCTTCTCTGGTTGATTTTTAAGAAATTAAGGACATAAAGTTTGAGTAATAGATTAATGTGTTTTAAAGCCTTTTGGGTCAAATCACTGCAATTTTTTGTAAATATCAGGAAAGATTTCACTGCTCTTGAAAGTTATCTGTTGTGGAGGCAGTGGATAAGTAAACAATAGATATCCAGCACTTAAAGTGCAGCTTAACTTCTGACCCTCGCCCCATGTAATTAAATGACCAATGCACCACTTTGCTGGATGACACTGCATCGGTGTTGTGACATATATAGCCAAACTCACCTGTTTGGAACCAGGTAAACAGGGTTATTGGTGATAGTCTTATGATTGGGTATTATCTGTAACTGCACGCGTATACAGTCTGTATACATTCTCTCTGACCCGAGATTAGTTGGGATGTAGTTTTCAGTACACTATTTCTAATGGTGACAAAACTTTTAATCCCCATTCAACCCCTGGTTTTGCAGAACCAGGTATAACCTTTGACCTTGGGTTAAAAGTTATGGGAGTCTTGATTACTCCTGCTTGGAACAGTTTGTTTACAGTGACAAACAGACAAGAGGTGAGAGAGAGAAATGGACACGCAAGAGGATCCTTAATTTTGAGAAATTGTGTAGTAAATTTGTTGGAGTGTTAGAGGTGAGGGGGAGAGTGTGAGTGTGTGAGTGTGTGTCTGTGTGTGTGTGTGTGTGTGTGTGTGTGTTGTGTGTGTGCACGTGTACATGTGCGTGTGTGTGTTGGGGGGTGTCTCCAAATCAGGTCTAATCTACGAGATCAGCCTCAGTGAATTGGCTAGTCGTTGTTCTGAATCGGCCAGAATATGTTGTTATATGATAGAGAGCGAGGGTTTAAATCCCTCGGCCGGCATTGTTGGGTCTCCTATACAAGTTGGGTTTTTTTCTCTTCTCTCTCTCTCTCTCTCACACACACTCTCTCTCTCACACACACACACACACAGACACTGAGTATGAGAGAAAGGATGAGCATTCATGATAAATGTATAATCCCCACGCACACACACACACACACACACACAGACACCATTAAACCCAATGGATTACAGCTTGGGGAATTACGGCAGGGATTTCTGTTGTCTCTCTTTCTGTCTTGCTCTTTCCTCTCCTCCTCTGCTTTCACTGCCCTCGCTTGTCAACAGCCCCACTTGGCCCAGGCATCCAAAGCTTTGATGAGGCAGTGTCAGCTATTTGTTTGGCCAAACACAAATGCATCTCTGAATAGAAAGAGTGTGTGACAGAGAGAGGGAGAGAGGGAGAGAGACAGAGAGACAGAGAAAGAGAGAGGGAAAAGGAAAGCTGAAGGAGAGGGAGAATGGCCATACTGGCATGTGATAATGTTGAGAAATAATCTGCCACCTTCTTCCTCCTCTCTTCCTCCTTTCTGTTGTCTCTCTCGCAGGTCTCATTCTCTGCCTCTCTCCATTCTTAACTCCGTCTCTCGCTCTTTATCTCTTAAACACAGACTCTGCCAGAGTCGGCTTGCAGCTGATTACCAGTGTAATCACTCACATTTTAGATGATCTGATAGGAGAAAAGGCCTACAAATCATCTTAACACCCCCTTGAATCCTCTGAACTCCTTCTCCTGAAGATGGTGGCCAACAACAACTACTTTATTTTTGTCCTCAATATTTTTTTTTCTTAACAGTAGGCCAGAAAATTCCCTCCGAAAAGCCAAGTTAAAACAATGCCTGAGTAAGCCCATTCTGCCAATATCCGCTGCTTATTTTAGTGTAATGTAAGCTTCGGATTTGCCAGTGTAAGTAGATTGGGGCACAATGTAAGTGCAAGTGGAGTTGATGCAGCTAACTTTGTACGGTGTGAAAGCTTGCTGTGGCGTAGGGAGGGCCCTTTGTCATAATTGAGTTTTTTAAGCTTTTAGTGACCGAAAACTGGCTGTAGCTGTGAAGTTTTGTTTTTTTTTAATTGCAGAATCTCAAACTTCCTTCATAATACATTTTTCAATAATAGTATTTGATCTGACATAGTGCAACCATTGAGTCTATTTATTATAGCCACAGGACCTTAAAGTTCATATTTTCCATTCAATTCCATTTTGCTCATTGTTGTCTACTAAGGTGCATTAGACTTTTGCCTTAGTTAGGTGCATTGTCATTTGGCAGATCTTCTTTAATAATATTACAGAAAATAGAGCCAAATAATGATCATAAAAAGCTCAATACTTGGCAAATTCACTTTATTAAAGTAGTTGAGCTAATATTGGGGAAAGATGCATGTTATTCACTCAACTGAAAAGCACCATAAATTTTCTTTTGTATGTTTATGTGTGTATGTGTTGCAGCCTGAGAACTGTTAATTACACATGAAGGGGTCCCCTAGCAGCAGGTTGGGAGCCCAAGGGGCCAGTGGTGGGGCTGGTGGGACGAGGGGAAACAGATTACGGCGGTCTCCGGGCACCAATAGATGGCCAGATGAACCAGCAGGGGCCCCTTTCTTTTATTCATTCCCCCAGTGGACCCCTCCACAGGTCCTGGACATGGGACCTGCTTACGTTAGGCCAGAACTGCATTTTAAAGCAGACAGTTCTGTGTCAAACTGTTTGTAGAAATAATTGTTATAATGTGAATAACACAAAGTTAAGGATGTGAAGAATTTCAATGGTTCTGTCATTGACGGATGAAGCTTAAGTTTGCCAAAGTCAGCAGATATGGTTTGTGTTTGTGTGTGTGTGTGTGTGTGTGAACAACCATGGCCTTGAAGCAGTCGTGTGTGTATGCATCATGTAAGCGCTGTGACATACTAGTGTATCGTCTTAATGAGGTGTTGGGGTGTGTGTGTGTGTGTGTGTGTGTGTGTGTGTGAGGGGTGATAATCCTGTCACCTGTCTGCAGAGCCCCAGTGAAACCACGCTAAGCCACTTCATTCACTTTAATCTAGTTTTGGGGGACAGTTTAATTTCCCATAATGCTGTTGATCAATGATTTCTTTTCAGCACTGATGTAATTAGTGTTTTTAAGCCAGTTTTTTGCTCTAATCAGACTGTGTTGGGAGGGGGGACACACTGGGATTTGTTATTTAAAAATCATTATCAGCTCTCACTGAGGGTTACATGAACATATGAACACAAACAAGAAAGGGTGTGTGTGTTTGTGTGTTTTAGTAGTTAAAAATACTGAAAACCACAAATCTTATCCATCAATATATTATTCTGCATTTTTTTTAACCTACACTATTTGGTGCAGTTTAAATAACTGTGAAAACCAGCAGTCGCAACAATCAAAATCTTTAAGAGGCTCTAACCCTTAATTCATCAGATTAATACATAGATCTGGTACAATCCTATTAGGAAATTGTTGTTTTATTAATTAACTTGATTAAGTGGGGAGCTTGAACAGGGTGGCCTGATTGCAAATGGTCAAGTGATTAATACAAACCATTGTTATCATCCTCACTGATGTTCAAGTGCTATTAGGTCCTTAGTGCAAATGAGTTAAACCTTTAATTTTATACCAACATTACAGACTTTTCAGCCAGTGCAAAGAATCACAGCCAAGCTGTTTTGCATGAAGCCTCACTCTATCAAGTAGCGTTGATATGAGTGATAGGTTGACTTTATTAACTTGGTTTGTGAACTGTGATGTAACAGGTGAAAACTGGACTCACATGTCTAGTTATAAATGTTAATGAAAACTCTGATTATACTTAGCATCACATGGGAAACATGTGAACCGTTGTATTTCCCTTTTGAGCATTTGTTTGCCCATAAAAGCAAGGTGCATGTTGTCAGACACATGAACACCGAACAACATAGTTTTCTGGTCTACTTTAAAGAAATTATGCTTGTTTGTTCTTCAGTCTTGTCCAGTGTGGATTATAGAGCCGTCTACAACTCAAGACAACTCCCAGAGCCTCATACCTGTTATTTGGTGGGCAGGGTTGACCTCCTCTTCACTGGGCAACAAAGACACACGCACTAACAGACACAAAAACAAACACAGGGACCACTAAATGCCGACCTGTGTGTATCTGCTGTGTTCAGGCACACGCAGCTCAACTGGTGTCAGTCAACTTCATGATGTAAGTCCATTAAGGCATTTAACTTAAGTGCAATGACCTAGCATTAGTTAATTATATTTTAGCTGGTGTAAATGTTAATTAAAAATTAAATAATACTCAAATGGTTAAAAAAAAAATACAGCAGGGCCGTTGTCTTAAGTGTTTTTAATTATATATTTTTGCATCATTGTTGTTAAAACATCACCAGCTGTCCACCAATTGTTAGAAAGAGATTGTTTATTGATTGGCCTTTATTTTTAATGGATAAGAAATGGGAGGCCATTTATGTTTTTAGATTTAACACACTTAACATTGTTAAGCTCAGCTTAACTAAACCTTAAAAATAAGGATTCAGTAAAATAGTTTGGCAGACTTTTAGGATTCAGATAGTATTTAATCAGTAAATTGTTTTTCCATCATATTTGCTTAAAACCTAAGATGATGTCTGCGTGTTGCCTGTTCTGCACAAACACCAGTCCAAGACTGAGAGATTTTAAGTTTAGAATAGTCTAAGAAAAATACAGTTTTCACACATGAATTTAGTGCACTGTACACAGAAGCATGTCGAGACATTAAGTGACATGGCCCTTTGATACATGTAGTAAACAGCAATGCTTATCTACATCTGATGTGTATCCACATATGTAAAGACTCAGTTGTTGCAAGGAGTCTTGTGCAGAGCATGCAGGAGGCGTGTAATGTTTTGTTTACAGTATGATAATGGCACATGGGATTACAGACCTTTTGTAATAATTACAGTTTTTTAGTTGACATTAATTTCTCATGTATCTGGATATATCCGCTGTATCAACCAAAAGAGAGAAAACAAGAGAAAAAAACCACAGGGCATCTTAGATCACACTGAAGAAAAAAGGCTGCAGTGTTTGTGTCCAACAGAACAGAGAGAGCTCACTCGTGTGACTTCCCTGGAAGATGACCTGCTCTATTCACACAGTGGCACGTTACACTGGTTTAGCACTAGAGAGCTGGTAGGTTAAAGTCTGGGCCAAATGAATCAGTTATTTGAGTTGACACATACAGTTTATCTGGTGCGTGGCTGCAGACTTTAAGGTTAGTGTGTATGTGTAGCAAATCCTCACAATGAAGAAGCTGGAGCAATAAGATGTTTGCTGTTTTTGTTAAAAAAAAAAATAACGGAACCAGTAAGTTATGATTAAAATAGCAACTGATAAATTTTCTGTCAATCAAGTAACTAATTAATCCCCTAGAGTTTGAATATTAAAATGTGTCAATTTTCAATGTTTTATCAAGTGAGAGGTCATTCCACTTGCAGTAGATGTTTCACGAAACCTTATGAGTGATGTAGTCATTTTCAACTTGAGGGTTTATTTCTCTGAATCCTACAATACCTGAGATTAGACATTTCAATTCCCTCTTGACACATCCCTGACAGTGACCTTGTGGTTATTACTGACCAGTAGCCTTGTCTCTCATTTACCTGACTTTCTTTTGAACTAAGCTCTTTCTGCAGGGCTTACAAGCCTGTGTGGAAGGCCAGAGCCTGAAATTACCACCAGACCCTCTGCCAAAGCCTGACCAGGTAGTCATTACTGAAAAAAGCCTTTGAGTTGTTCAGCCTTTTGAAGTGTGTCAGTACTTAGAGAGATAACAATGCTCGTGCCCTTTAACCTTGTCGGGCTCCTCGGCTGTGTGTGTGTTTGTGTGTGTGTGAGTGTGTGTGAGTTAGTGTGTGGACTTCCCTGTTCCCATTTGGCTGACCGATCTTTAAAGTTGCTCACTATTCTGGTTACAGCCAGGAGATGAGGCTTGGCATTGAGTAGTTTCAAATGGAACCAAACTAAGCCTATATGCAAACAAAACCCAGGGAATTAGGGGAACTAAGCTGGCCTGTTCACAGTAACTCCTCAGCCAACGCTGAACCACAGAAGCGAAGAGAGTGAAGGAGAGAAGGGAGGGACTGAATGAATGAGCGAGGCTCTCTGAATTCTCATGAAGGGCCTGTTCTTTTAATTGTGTTGAACAAAACAACAGGGGCTAAGTAATGGGGTTTTAAAGTGAAGCACATTTGGATAGATTGTGTAACGCCCTGTGTGGGTGTGAGGCGGGGAGCAGAGAAGAGAGAGAGGGAGAGAGACACAGAGGGCGAGTGGGCGGCATTGTGTGGTAAGAACAAAAGACGAAAGTTGGCAAACGGAGGCACCCACTGAAAAGCCTGGAACCGAACTGGCCGGCTAATTACTGACATGCATTGTCAAGGAGGAGGAAACACAACAAAACCGGGATAAAGATTAATTTTATACCTCATCCTCCTCGCTGTCAGACACACAGAAACAAATCCTGTAAATTGAAAAAGAAAAAATAAAACGAGGCAAGCAGATAGAGGTAGAAGGGATCAGAGGGATAAATCTATGGGAGTGTAACCGCACAAAGCAGGGCTCGTAAGGCTTCCTTTATTCTGTCGATCCCTCTCTCAAACAGGCGCTATAGACTTGTCTTTATGTTTCTTAGCTGCCTCTTCTCATACTCTACCTAAGAAAAGTAAAGAGTTTTGGGAGAGAACTGGGGAAGATAAATAGGCCTGGAGTGCATGTAAAGTTGCTGCCAGTGTTCGTATTTTTAGGTCAGTTATTAAAGAAACAAGAGCTTCTTATAGTGCCAAAGGTTGCAGAACTAGCCAGAATAATATATAGAGGCTGCAGTTGGGAAACACAGAGGGCAAGATCTTGAGTGGGTTGTAATGCAGCGATATTGTGTAGAATAATTTACAATAAGAGATAAAGAGAAGAAGCGAGAGGAAAAGGTGGGGATGAGTGTTAGGATTATTAATATTGGTGTGGTTTTTTTTTTTTAAATAGAGCGCTAATATTCCCTGACATGTTTGTTCTGCATCCAGCTCTTTCAGACTTTGGTCTGCCATTTTTCTCATTCTTTACTCCTTTTTTTAAAAAAATTCTCTGTTCTGTTTTGACAAGTGTTTCGTAAAAATCGCTTGTCATCCCCAAACTATGCCGGGGTGGTTAACTTTTTTCTTTCTTTTTTTTTTTTTTCTATTATTACCATGGAGGTTTAACGAGCGTGCATCGGCGATTTGGAGATGAAAGGGATGGAATCATCCCGATTCCTGCCCTGCCACTGAGCCGCTCAAACTCCCTGACAAAGCTGTCAGACTCCATTTTGGCTCCAACTGCCAGAGTAAACTTGCTCTGCCATTTACAATCAACAAGAGGCAGCGCAAAGTCCCACTCCAGCCCATGTCAGAACCCTCCAACTGCTCCCCTTTTCAGAAGCTTTAAAGTGTGTTTTCTCCCCTTCTTTCTCTCTTCACAGTATGTCTGTCTGCTTATATTTCTTGCTCTTTTCCCCGTCTTTCTTTCTGTCTCCATTGTGTATCTTGCTGTATTTACTCTGGAGGAAACACTGCTGAGTGTAGTTAGAGATGTTTATAGCCGACTTAAGACATATGCATGGAAAAACACACAGCTAGTCGTACTGTACACACACACTTTTTGATCTTGGTGTTGTTTGTTTTATCATATTTTCATTGTCTTTGCTTATGTTTGACAAATCACCTGCTGTTTATTTTTCTCCATGCTGTCTGCTTTCAGACATAAAATACTTGTGATAATAATGAAGATGCTCCTTTCATATTCCCATGATGTCTGAGAGGTTGCCGCTATAATAGCGGATTATTATAGAGTTATTGTAAGTTAATCCCACATTTTTTCAAACACAGAACTCCCTGGTGGCCTGATTTATTTGCTACATGTCAAGGGATTGTGTGGACATTGTGTGATCATAAGGGAGTATGCAAGTTGACCTGCCAATCTCCATCACTTGAACCTTCAAAAGTGATTGAAGCACATCTTTTTAACACATTGATACCTACCCACATCCAAAATGATTTGTGAATGTAAAAAAACTAAAAACTGTATAGTATATTTAAATGCACAGTATTTTTTGGAGCAAAAATGACAACTTCTATTATTGATGTATTGGACTGCCCATAGTGGAAATTCCCTGCCCCTTGTGTTTACAGTATACACTAATGTTTCATAGTTGTCATATTGTGGGTTTTCCTGTTATATTTTTCTTGTGAGGCACGTCACAGTCCCAAAACCAGGAGCTGCTCCACTCACAGTGTATGAGGACACAGGGGGGGGGGGGCAAGGGACAGCACACACAGACATTTCAGAGACAGGAGGAAGGGGAGGTGGTGGGGGGTGGGCTTGGCTTCTCTCCAGCAGTGGTGCTCCTGGTGTGAGAGGGAGGAAGAGTCTCCTTTCTCTGACTGGGCTTTCATGTAGAGACACCCAGGAGAGAATGAAAGAAAGACATGCACAGAGGTGAGAGGGTGCAAAGAGATGTTTACGAAGAGCCGTTTAAGCTTTGCTCCAGGTTTGCCGCCAGTCTTTGAAATAGAGCTGCAGCCATTATCATTATTAATCCTTTTTGACATTTTTTAAGCAAAACAGACAGTATTGGCTTCATATGATAATTTGAAGTTTTTCTCTGTCAAAAAAAGGTTGTAAACAAGTCTTTCTTTGGACTGCTGATAAGACAAAAATGTGTAAGATGTCACCCTGTGCTCTCAGAAATTATAACAGGAATTTTTCGCAATATTCCGACTGTTAATAGACAAAGGGATTCATTTATAAGTCTAGACAGTAATAGGCAGATTAGTTCATAATGCAAGGAATATTTAGTTAAAATGCTGCTTTGAGATATTGAATAGTATTTAATTATCATGTACAGGCAAAAAAACTGCTTCAGTTTGGCTCTTCTTACATCTATTAGTGTACTTGATTGCAGTGATAAAACTCTAAATTGGTTACTTTCTGAGCTGGATACTTAAGTCTGAAGTGACTAAAGAGGTAAATCTACTGCTGATGCGACAATATCACAGCTTTTCTAGGAAAGTCAGATTTAAGTGAATGTTTATATCAGTGACAGATCGTGTTTGTGCACCTGCACCACGGTCACTTTTTCATTACTTTGAAATAAAATCATTTCCTGTCCCGTTTATTCTGCCTCACTCAGCCCAGCCTCGTACCACCGGCTCGGCGGGTCTCAGCGTGGCCCAGCTCGGCTTGGAATGAAACGGCGCGTCCATAATCTCTCTGCCGGCATGTTAATTTTCAAGTCAAAGGGGCAGCTCCCTTTTCATCACGGCGGAGGCTGTGGAATATTCAGCGCGCTGCAGATGTTCATGAATAATGTCTGTGGCCAAACCCCTGGCTGAGGCTGGGGGAGGAGGGATGGAGGGGTGAGGAGGGAAGGGGGTAGAGGGGGAGGCAGTGAGGCCAGATGAATTACACGTAGGGGGGATCTGACAGGCGGCGTGGAGCTTTGTGATCATTCCAAAGTTCTAATAATCTCTCTCACCTTCTCCATCTCCCCAGTAATGAAAGAGAATAGGTGATTGCACCCCGGGCTATGTTCCCCGCGTAATGACTCCTCCAAAGGCACAGAGCCGCCAAGGAAAAATGAACTTTGAATGAGCGGCGAATTGGCTCTGACAGAGTGATAGACCGTGACACAGATTCTGTAGCAAAACAGACGTAGTGCTAATTGATTATCAATATTTTAAGCAAAGTGATGAAAATAAGCATTAAGAGATGAGAAAGAGGAGCGAGAGGCACAACACTACCTTCGAAGAGGGGGGCTGTCATTTGTCCAATCTCCCTCGCTCTTTTTTCTCTCCCCTGTGTTTCTACGCCTCCTGCGGCCAGGCTGCCTCCACCCGTCTCCCCCATTTCCCCCTCTCCCTGGTGCCACTCTCAGCCTGCCCTCTCACGCTCTCATTCGCACTGTCTTTGCTGTTTTCCTTCATCATTTTAGCCTTAATTGCCAAATATGTCCCTGAACTTGTATTAATTTTGTAACGCTCTGCCTTATTTATTTCTTCGCTCTGTCTCTGACGTTCTGCTGAACCTTGTTATCAGCCCGGCCTTAGTCACCTCGTCCCTCAGAATGTGTAATTTTGGAGTTCAATCACTTATTCATTTTTTCTTCTTTGGAGAAAAAAAGAAATCAAAGAATTTATTCAAATACATTGTTGGCAATGTCGAGCCGTGTCTCTACAGAATTTGTGAAAAGATATCAAAGAAATTGAATACTCAGTACCTTTCAAGAAGTATTACATGCACACGCACACGTACACACCCATACACTCGACTCACTATCCACCAAGTCCACACCAAAAAGCAGGCAGGGTCTAGCTGAGACCACCAAGTTTGTGTGTCTATTCTGCAGTGTGTGTTTGTTCCTGTAATGTGGTCAGTTGTGCTGAGCCCCATTGACGCCGCCAGGGTCCCGGCTCTCCTGCCTTTCTTTTCTAAGTGGCCGCCCTCCTGAACCTCCTTGTGTCAGCACTGCGATTAGCGGCTCCAGTTTACCTTTCATGTGCGGGAGTCCTGATAGATTTAGTCCCCCCTCCACCACCACCACCACCACAACCACCTAAACCACACACACATGAGACACACACTCAGTGGTGTGCCATCACAATGGCATCCAACAGGCTTTCAGCAGGGGAACCAGAGCCTATTCTCCACCATTCAGCGGCATGCTCAAGTGCATTCACACTGGGATAAATGAACAGATACAAACACACACACACACAGGCATAGGCATATTTTTTCTCTGAAATTGCAGCACATGTAAAACTCCATCTAACCAGGATCATACTACTTATTGTGGCCTAAAATTTAAGCAGCCCTTTGGAATTTTGGGAATTACTTACCAATAATAAATCAGTCAGAAAAGTTTTTTGTTATGTTTTGTTTGTCTGTTCACATCCAGTTTGAATTTGCTACATATTTAGGAAATATGCTCGAGCTTTGAGCCTCACATAAAAAAGCAATAGTATTGACCGTAAAATAATTTCTTCCTTGTGAACATGCAAGGTTTTTTTAAACTCTTTGTAATGACAGGCTAACATGTTCATTATGTTACTTCAGTCTAAGCATGTGTGATTTGTACATATGTGCACAGACTGCTTTATTGTTCTCATAAATGCATGTTGAGTATGTGAAGTATTTCCTGTTTATGAGTACATAATGTACAGCTGAGATAATGAGGCTTGAGCCGGGCATAACCATTTTGTGACATAATTCTGATAGTCATAGAAATATGTTCAGGCATATGCAGCAAGTGTGCTTGCAGATTTGCATAACATTGAAGATTGGACTGTTGGCCTTAGCAGAGGTCTGTGCTCTCCGTGTTGCCCTTCTAGTTACTCGATGTAGTCAGAATGAATTAAATAAATGCATCGTTTTATTTTTCAAAGGCAAACGTGATCAGTTAATAAGCGTGTAGTTATGATAATTTGCTTCAAATAATTTGTCAAATCTGGTAATATTCTTATTTTTTATCCAGGTTCAACTCACAGTTTTTTTTACTTAGCTCATCATAATCTTGACCTAAATTTTGTGTCAAAATGTAATTGTTATTATAAATTAAAACATTGCAAACAAATGCTGCAAGGATTGGCTGATTTGCCTTGAACCTTGCAGTCTTTGCAATATAATTAATACATGATGGAACTACAGTATTTGCATTGACAGTAAAGCGGCGTTATGCTGTTGCAGAAGCTACGTGCGGATGCTGCAGGATGTGCAGGAATCCATCTCCAAAACCTGTGTGACACAGTCACAGCATGCAGAAACCCCAAGAACAGTGACTCAGCAGATCAGCCTGCTTGTGTTTTTTAATATGGTTTCTTTGTGTGAAATCTTACCACTGTGAACACTGGTGCACCTTGATGGGGAACCATAAAGCCAGTCTAACATTTTTTGAAAGAGCCCTGTGTAATATAAAACAATACAGTTAAGCATCGGAGAAAGCAGAGCAACAGCTGGCTGAGAGATCTCAAATTATAATGGTTGGATGTGGTGTAGCAAAGGCCATTTGAAGACTGTGTGACCTTATGTTCGTCTGTTGTAAGACTTCTCTGGCTTTGGTTCCTGTCAGTCTGCTTTTTTTGGTCAGATAATTTAACAAAAGCAGCTCTTCCTTTTGTCTAAAGATCCCTGGCAATCCTGTTTTTTTTCACAGTGCAACATGAATATTGATGATACACATTCCAGATAAATTATAATAAATTGCTATGAAAGCTGTCATGTCAATGCAATGTGCTAAACTAGGCTGTCCTAGTTTAAGCGCATAAGGTAACAATTCTAGTTATTTTGTGACAGAAACTAACAGATGCAGTTACTTTTTACCTGTTTTCCATCTGAAGCCGTTCGTTGTTAAACCTCCTCTGTAACAGCAGAGCTGCAGTGGCTTGGACATTGAGTGTAGCTGTGACATCCAAAAATGATGTCTTGCAAACCTTTTTTTTTTTTTTTTAAATTTATATCATGTAGCCTGACACAAATGGCTAAATGTGGGTTGAACTCATTTTTTGCATCCGTAAAGGAATCTGTCTGTAAAAGGAGGTTATCTTCATCACCTTAGTGCACAACCTGTTCAAAAGTAAAAGGTAGAGAAGGATGCAAAAAAACAGTGAGTGTTTAAAGAGAAAGAGGTCAGAAAAAGATAACAGAGGAGAAGAGGACATAATGGAGATTAAAAAAAAAATGGAGAGGCATAAGAAAGAGACAGAGGCTTGTGGAGACATGACAAGGTTGAAGTTGAGGGTGAGATGTCATTCAGAGGCCCCAGGATGCTTAATATTTTACTGTGTGATCTCTGCATTATGGATTTGGTCTGATTGCCCTCTCAAGACCACTTATGCACTTACTCGCTCTCAGAGAAGTTCTGATGATAGATGTATTGTATTCATCTAAAAGGCATGGTCATCCTCCCGATAAACCACTAAAATAACTGCTAAACTGCTCAAACACTCACACTTTAATGTAATGTTTTAATAACTACTTCAATCCCTGAAAGGAGAGAGCATTTGCTATTAACATATGATATTTCCATTGTGAGGTTTCAGTGTTGAACTTTGTTTGACCTGGTGGCTACATTATGGAGGCTTTGTTGTTAGCTTTTCCCCCTCCGGCTTTTGTGTATCTGTGTGAGGTGCTCTTATGCCTTATGTGAATATTTTGACATCCCTGTGTGTGTTCCTCAGGTGTGTTTATGTGTGCATGTGTGTATGTGTGTGTGCAGCCCATGGCAGAGTGTAGTCCTCAGAGTAACCTCCCTCTCTGATCTCCCCTGACCGCTGGAGGCCTCTAATCCTCCCCATCTTTACTGCAACCCTCCACTCTGGCCCAGGGTCCGAGGCCTCCATCTCTCTGGAGCGCACTGGTGCAGCAGCTGCAGAGTCAGGGGAGACACTTTTGCCCTTGGGTCTAAGGGCAGTATAGGGTGCTGAACCCGAGCCACTCACGTGAATTTCCAAGACCTCAAATTGCTCAGCTGCTTGTTTGCATTATTGCATTGCTTGCCCCGCATGAAACCTGTTCTCAACTCGAGGCCTCCTGTGCAAGGTTTTGCCCAAAGGAAATAAGACCCAGACCCCTGTGTGTTTTCTGGAGCTTGGCGTTGTGTGGTGTGCAGGGGTTTGTAATGCGTGGTTAAGGATGAGTGCAACCGATCTGTTCTCTTAAGTTAAACCAATTGAGAATGTGTTACTGAGTCAGGATGAACAACTTGAATTAAGCTGCCCGGCTGAATTGCTAACCACAGTTTGCCACTTAAGACAATTTGACATGGCCATTACTTGGCTTTCCAGTCTTGATTAAGTAGTTTGAAAGAAGTCCGCCAGTGTGGCTGCTTGCCTTTTGAGATCTAACACAAATCACATAACAGGAAACCTACCCTCATTACTGCCTTTTAGTAGATGTTAATTTTGGACCCTGCTGGTCATTAACAAAAATAGAGAATGCTATGTGCAGTACATGCTTATTTAAATTGCAGAAGCTATTCAACTCAGTGTTAGCTCGTTAAATCTACCTTTTTTTTTTCTTTTCTAGTGACATAGTTATATATTCTATTCAGTGTGCCACTCTGCATAAAGAGAAAATACTTTACTCACATTGTTATTTGATTGTCATGACTTGATGAGTGATCGACATCCTGACGCAGTCACACTTGCACATCCAAAGTGAGGTGAGAGCAGACAGCCGTTCATTTCAGTTCAGTTGAGCGAGATGCTTCAGAGTTGTGTAATAGCAAGTTCGTGATGTTTTGTCGCAGCAGTGGTGGCAGTAATTCTGCAGCTGTTGGCCACAACTGCAAGATGTACAACAAAGAAAAGCAGGGAATCTTTTCACTTCAGGCTGGAACCAGTATTTTGTTTCAGCTTTTTATGCTTAAAAATGACTCACATGGTCAGTAGATAACAATAATATTTGCTGATTTATCTCTAGTAGATGAACTAATCAGTTTGGCTTTAGATCTAAAATAGATTTTCCCTAATTGCTTCATTTGTCTGTGTGAGAAACAATACAGCAAACACAGTTTACCTGAACTTAAATCAGCTTAGAAGTATTTTGTGATCCACAATTTGAATGAAAGTAAAGTAGATTATATTTGGCTTTTTTTTTTTACTCTATTGAATTCTTATGTATAAAACATCTTAGCAAAGACATTTTAGGTTAAGAGTGAGAATAAAGATGGCGGCATTTTGCAGTTTGTCAGGAGCAGAGATTGCAACTCTGGCCTCGGGTCAAATGAAAATGTCTGCATGAGCAAAAACAAGTTTTAGCTTTGAGACCTTGTAACTATAGAAATGGTCTGTAGACACATTAAAGAAGAAGAGGTTTACATCAAATGAACCATATGTTGGCCTTTGAGTATGGAGATAAATTGTATACAAAATCTGACTTTGAATTGAAGAAGTCTGTTTGTAGTTCGCGGAGAAAATGAACTCTGGACAGAGTTACCTCCTGTTTGTCTTTCAACTCCTCTTTGGGTTTGACAGATGCAATCTCAGCGTGATCGCTGAAAAGGAAAATACAAACACGGAGCCCAGGTGTCTAGAGTTAAGAGGCTGTTTTAAAAATTAATAGAACAAATGTTGCATAAGGAAGGCTCCAGAGTTTTGACATTAGCCTGAGTGGGAAGGGAAAGTCTAATTTCTTCACACATTCAGATGATCCAAACTGCCCCTCTGACTTCATGTGTAACAGAGTGGGGAGATTAGTTTTTTTATCTGCCCCAGCGCAGTGTCAGCGTGCAGCACTGTCAGCTCGCATCTGCCTCCTTTATTTAGGCAGCCGTTCCTGTCTTAAGCATCCATAACATCACAGGAGTACAGGCCCTAATTGATGCACCCCCACCCAGCATCAGAATATATCGGTGAAACAAAACAAAAGCTTTTCAGACGATTGGCAATGAATAATTGATTGATTTTGTAAGATATCTCTCTCTAATTGTTTAGTTAGTAAATATTTCATGGGTGTCGTTAAATCAGCCTGATGACAGATGCAGAGGGCAGCCTGCGATGAAGATCATTCAAGTTCAGACCTCCTGTCTTTTGCCTGGAGGAATTCGCTGTGTGATTTTCACTTAGTGGAATGATCACATGGTCACAACTGAGACACACTGATTCCTGTGCAGAACTGCTTACTCTTTCTTGTTTTTTTTTCTGCAGACCCAAGTTGTACAATGTCATATATTAATTGCTGCTATGATGCATACTTGCCCTGGTTTTATTCATTCTGCTGCTAAATATTTCAGTTATGTCATTTTGTTAATCTCTTTTGTCTGCAATGCCAATCAGGATGCAGGTACATTTGAAAATTTCATCTGTCAAATTATATTTTACAGATATAAGCCCTAGATGAGCTGGTTTTTGTAGAGGGTCATTTGCAAACACGCAGGCACCTGCATTCAAACACTGACACACAAAAAAGCAAGGCCAGGCTGGAGCCTCCTGTCTGTGTTGTCTGTGTGCTGTGCCACCTAGTGGTTGCTTTGGGTGTTGCTACTCCCCTTGATCCATTTAACCTCTACACCTGCTATAAATTTCTACAGCAGTACTGTCACATTAACTTACACAGAGTAAGTCTTAAGTCCTCAGATGGCCCAGTCAGGTCAACAAGAAGAACACTTATTCTTTTTGGCTTAACTTTATCAGTTTTGATGCAGTGTTGTTCATCAAGTAGCTTACAGCTAAATCACATGGAAACTGTACGTAGAGTACATGACTGTACGGTACACATATGAGGCATCAGGCGGGCATTTTGATTGGAACAGTTATTTTGGAAATGTTCAGCTGGTGAAAAGTTGTACCAATTTACCCACTTTCTGTGCTCTCTCCTCTCTGATCTATCTCATACAGAACATGTAATGTGATCCCTGCTTTGTTGTGGAAGACTAGTAAGCCTTTGATTTAAAGCTTATCGCTGTCTCCCTCTCTCTCTGTCAGTGTTATACGTTCTGTTTACACACAGTGAAGTGGTAGCTGTAACCTTCAGGCATCCTGTATTCAAAGCCTCAGTTTTTCTTAAAAGTAAACAGTTTGTTTTGGAAATACAAAACTTGTCGCAAATGACAGAATTTATCTTCCTACACTTTTTTTTTCAATTCTGACAGCTCAAAAAAATCTAACAAAATGTAAAGTTCCTTTTATTGGTGGCAAAGCAGTGCAGCCAAGCTGCTGTAAGCTATTGGAGTGACATTAAACCCAGACAAATTATCACAATATCTTTCATCCTTTTAGTCACTTAATGGCATTTTTTTAAAAAAAAAACCACACCAGAATATATTTGACAGGGCTGGTTTTATAGGACCTGCTTCAGCTGATCAGTCACCTGGTTAATTAATCCTGGCAATTTAATTCACCTTTCATCCATAAATCGATGTTTTCTTGCATTTAATATAGTAGAAAGTTAGTTAATTACCTAGGAAATGTATAATAGTATTAAATGTCTCATGTAGGTGTAGGTTTGAATCCTTCTTTGCCAACAAACTGGATTGCTTTTTTTAAGGAGTCCATTATTTTTCTGTAGCTTTTGAGTCCGTCTTCACACCTTGCAGGACCAGCCAGAGCATCTGGCATTTACATGTTTTCAATGGGATGGCATTTGATTCTTACTTTGCCCTCATCGTACACTGATGGACTAAATAGAAAATTAGTCATGTCGTCATTTTCCTTCTCACAGCTGTCAAGTAACAGATGCAGGTGTTTTTCTTTTTCTTTTTTTTCTCTTATTTTGTTCAATTTTCTTAAGTTGCATGCAAATAAAGCTACAATATGTTACTAATGAAGTTCTTATTCAGATTTATCAGCAAATTAAATTGTTTATCCTTAATTAATTTTAGTCATGAAAAAAGGATGGTTGTGAGCCTAATTACCCTACATTGAATTACATTTCTCTTTACAGTGGTTTTTGTATTTATTGCAATAGTTTTGCTAGAACAGTATATCGCACTGTCTTACTATAAAGTTGTCAGTCTGTCTGCCCAGCGGTTTTCTTTCTGTCTGTCTCGTCTTCGTACCTGTCAGGCCTGTTGTACGTCAGTTAGTGTGCCTACCTGTCTGTCCTCTAGCCCCACTGCGTTCTTATGTTTCTTTGTCTCGTCTCTCTGCCTGTCAGGGCTGCTATACGTCAGCTTTGCTTCAGGTCTGTTTGTCTGTCTGCCCATCTTCCACCATGTCTGTCTCTTATTTATTTATTTATTTATTTATTTAGTCATTGTCTTATCTGTCTCCGTGGTATTCAGTATTGGTGAGATCGGAGGCCCGGCTGCCGAGCTTCACTGTAAAGTGCTCGGCTGATTGGAAGGGACATTTTTCCAATGGCGCTGTGCTGCCTCTAATATTCTGTTTGTCGTTGGGTGTGAGGCTGATTTATCACGCCTCCTCGCCTGCTGACATTCAGATTCACTTTGATTGGCGGCTGGACGGAATGACACCCACCACTACCAACCCCGCTAACATCACTGCGGCTCTCACACATATGCACAAACACACACACACACACACATGCAAGCAGTCAAAAGTGGATGTTCTGCATACTCAAAGTCAGGTTTACAGTGGATATGAATATGCCCACCACGCCAACACATACCCTGTTCCATTTTGACGTGGAGACATGCACTTGCATATAAATACTCACTCAAAAACTCGCACACAGACTAAGTGGATAACTGTTGTTCTGACCTCTGTCTTCTGCATTGCTAGTTTGTAAGTGTTGTATTGAGTTTATTGAACAACGTGGGCAGACTGCTGCTCTTCTGTTGTTCTCTCACCTCACGAACTCTATAATATGATAGCCTTTCTCACTTCAATACTTACTGTACCCAGCCTAAGGCCCAAGCTACCACACTCCTGTGTTGAATAACATGTCTCTCCTTTTTTTCTCACCCTCTCTCCCCCCATCCCCACCTCACCCCTTCTTAATAACTCTATAACTCTACTCAGCCTTAGATTTAATTGCTTATCTGTGTGTAAACGTATTAACCCTCTGCTGTATCTGTTTTGCTGCCGTCCCGGGGGCCCCGACAAGCCTCTCTGACTGCCGTGCCTTACATCCAATGAATAGTCCTTCTCTGAGTGGTAATAGGGAATCAGCATCGTAGCAGCAAGCATTGGCAGCGTGTAAGAGATAAATCAGATTGGGGGTCTTGCTTTGCCAGTTTATTGAATCTAAATTGCGTGCGTGCGTGGCCCCCGCCGGCCCTACACGGCCCATCCATCTCCCGGCTGATAATGGAGCGGGCCCGATTCCACCTGGTGGGAGCATTATTACATTTCCCCTCTAACGAGACCCAGCTAATCCTGCCAAGGGAGGAGGACAGGAGAGGAGGAGAGGAAAGAATAGAATAGAGGGAAGAGGAAAGTAAAGGAAGATGTCGGGGGAGGAGGAGAGGAGAGGAGAGGAGAAAAAGAAAGGAGGTGAAAAGAGAAGAGGAGATTCTGTAACAAAAAAAAATTAGAAACATGCTGGCAGCCTGCCTCTCCCTCCCACTCCCCGTCTTTCTCTCTTTCTCACTTTCTCTCCCTCTGTTGCCGTGCATAAAACATCTTCTAGCGCCATCAGAGCTACATGGCCCCTGGGCCCCTGAGCTGCAATTACACTCATAATCACAATGCGATTTCACTGACGCTCTCCGCCCCTTCCTGCTGCCATCCCTCCTCTTTCCCTCCGCCCCTGCAGCCAAGACTGAACGAAGTCTAAATGAAGTGAAAGGCCTCTCCTCTCCCCAACACCCGGCCGTTTATTACCCGCTCTAATAAAAGTCCATCACAGAATTATCCTACAATGAACTGGAGCCACTAAGTTGCCAAGAAATATACTTCCAATAAGCAGCCTCTGCACACAGACATGCCTTTATTTCTAGATGGGTTCAGCTGTGAGGCTTAAATCTTTTACATGCTTTTTACATCTATAATGTTAACAGGCTTTTCATGATAGTGCAGCAGAGTGTGTTGCTGTAATGTGTTTTTTTGTAGTTTGGCTTTTTTTTAAAGCACAACTCCTTATTGATGTAATTAAATCGTATCCCTGGCTCAGCGCTCAGGCCTACTTTCATTGTTTTGAGGGGGCAGGAGCCCCGTGAGGCAGTGCACTGATGAGAGATGGATAAACAGTTTGATTTGCTGCTATCGCCCCCAGGCACAGTGTACTGGAGAGATGAGCAAGAAAAGGAAGAGAAAGCATGAAAACTGGGAGGGGTGGGAGAGGGCAAAACAGAAGGAGAGAAGAGAGAGCGAGAGGATAAGAGAACCTGTTGGGGGAGGGATGACGGGATAGAGGTGGAGAGGATAAACATGCAAACAAAAAGAGGCGACAAATCACTCCTGTTGTTTGTGTGCACATGTTTGTGTGCACGCAGGCAAGTCTTTTTTTCTTATTTCTGCCTGTTTGTCTGTTCCCTCATTGTCAGTTCTTCCTTTTTTTTCCTACATGCCCCCCATCTATCTGCCTATCTCCTTTTCACTTTTTTTTTCCCCTTCTCATTCTCCCCGGTCTCCCTCCCTCTCCATCACACCTACCTCTTGGTAGCCCCGAGCAAAGATGGAACTAAAGAACACAGAGAGGAGTTCACTCACACATAGAAAACACACACAAATACACATCTGTGCATACAAAAAAACTCATGAATACACTTGTGAACACATGCACAATGGTGCCGCTCATTGTTTGGTTTTTCGCACTCTTGTACACAAACAAATTTAGTAATTATGACTGCGTTAGCCAAGAGAAATAGATTGGTTGCTGTCGATTTGGATAGGCGGGCATATACACACACACACCCACACACACACACACACACACGCACACACACACACAAGCTCAGGGAGGTAGAGGATGGTTCACTCATCCATGTAGAGTCATTGTTAGTAAAGATGCGGAACCTCCAGACTTAACCAGCCATAACAGCAGTGTGACAGGTTCTTTGTCTACGCCAATTACTGAACAAAAACAGCAGTACAGTCACAGAGAGACAAGCGCAACCCATGGCCTCCTGCATCAAAACACACATGCGCACACATACAGATGTGTATGTCTTGTATTTTTTATGTGACATATTTGCTCGCAGCGCAAAGTCTAACACACAATAAGACACAAAATGAGGAGCGTGCATGAAACAAACGTGCACACGCTGGCATCTCAAGTTTTGCAATAAACCACATTCGGACACCCACAGCTGTGCCCTAACACAAACATTCTGTAAGCGCTCACAAACACTTACACCCACTCTCATTTTGTGTAAACTTCCCCAAAACAGTGCAGAGCTCTCATTCTCTTCCTCCCCCTTCTCTCTCATCTGCTCACTCTCCTCTTCTATTTCTCTCCCTTCCTCCTTTTTTTTTTTTCTCAAAGTTTAAACTCATTAAGTGTAATGATATTGGAGACTCAATTTTACATAGCTCACTCATCAACCAAGTGAGATAGCAATAAAGGCAAATGGCTCCGCTGAGGCCCTAACGCTGCAAAATAAATGATGCGCCGCAACGGAAATGTAATTAATTTAGAGGCAGTATTGATAGTCCTGCCATACACGGCATTATATTTTTTAATGTGGCTTAACATCTTGATTATTCAGGGGGAAAGGCGGAGGAAAAGGGGAGCCGAGACAACACCGCTCACGATGAGAGATGCTTAAAATGCCCTGACGAGTGTTTACTCCCGCTGCCTCACTTTCTCTTAAGCTTTTCATTATGCCGAGACGATAAACACCTCTCAGGAAGACGTGCTGACTTTTACAGGGGTGTGGAGGAAAGGCAGCGAAGGGCGCTGCCTGCTAGGGGGAAACGGAGAAGCATGATCCATATTTTTGTTGATATGCACGCTTACTGTTGATCCAATGATGTGTTTTCTACTTATATCTGCGTTCTCTGTGATGTGCATCATTTATTTCAAAGCACAGTATCTCCCACAGAAATGACTTTTAGTCCGTGCACGTACAAATATGTATATTTTTATAAAAGGGATCATTAAATTTAATTTAAAAAGGTACATTCATTTTCTTTTTATTTTCCTTAAAATATATAACCATATATCATGATATAATTGCATTATAATCAGTAATTCCTTAATACCTCAGTGACTATTTAAAAATGTTTGAAAAAATATTTCTGATAATATAAAAGACTATTAGGTGTTTGTGAAGTTCCTGCTTTGCTTTTAACTCTGTCGTCTGCTGTCTTTCATTACAGCTAAGACTGATGAGGTGCTGAAGGCTAAGGTGGCACAGAGAGAGGAGGAGGCCCGGATTAAACTAGAGGAAGGTGAGTTATAAGAGTGTGCTTCTGTGTCTGTGTGAAGGAAGATCCATAGTCACACACTGGTAGCTACTATGGCAAAAAGTGCTTTATTATTTTACCAACATTACAGCATAACAGTGTTCTACAAGGAATTTTTTTGTGCATCCGTCAAAGATCCAACATGTGGACTACGAAAATATCATACAAGTTGTAACAACTCTCAACTGACAACAGTCATCAAGGAGAACAAGAAGCAAAGAATAAACATTAAATTGAAGCAAATAAACAAAAAGGTTTTTCTGCTGTCTTAAATCAGCAGGAAAATTTTATCTGGAAAAAAAAATTTCTTGTTCGTAATTAAATAAGTTTTATTAAGTATCATTGTCATAAATATGTGCCAACAGTTATAATAGAATCAAGACAATCATCACAATGAAATTCATGCTCAGTAATTTAGGATTACCATCACCTCGCTGCTGTTTCTCAGGTCAGGTATTGCAGTATTTTTGTAGTCCCACAACTCTATGCAACATAAGTGATTTTACACACTTGAACACATCTGATATGTCTACATTTGCGTGTTAACATTAAGCACCCCCATCTTGTACAAGGGAAGTCTTTCCTCACCGTTTCTCTTTGCTTTGCAAAACATGAATTTAGAGATGCAGATTACACTTCTTAGTTTTTATTAAGGCAGCTGTAATCTACATAAAGATGCGTAGTAGATGTGCAACGCAGAAATGCGCTGAGCATTGCAGGCAGTAAATTTATCCTGCTAACCTGAACCTCCCAACCCCCCCTACCCCCCCAGCACCAACACACACACACACACACACACACTCACACACACACTCAAACACACTAAGATTATCTCGTTACACATTCAAATAAAGTCAAGAGTAATTTGCAGTGGATATGCTAGCAGTAATAAAAGTCCTTAGATAGAATAATGACCCTGGTCCCTGTTCTGACCAGAGCATGATAAAATGAGAATATCAAATGTGCCATTATCAGCTTCACTGTGTGTATATGTGCACGCACACACAGGCGGCATGTGTAGTAGCATAATTTGTTCTTGTGTGGGTGTTTCTTATATTTCCGGATTCTCTCTGCACTCTTTTTGTCATTTTTAGTGTTTGCATCGAGCAGGCATGGCAGCGTGACCTTTAAAGTTAGCTGACCTTTTAGCCAAATGAAAGTCCAGCCATCAGAAACTAATTAGCCCTGCACTCGTGCTTTGGTTCCCCAGTTGTGGGAAGAATTTATTCTCTCCTTTTCTCTATTGCACCCTGTTTTTTTTTTCTTTTTAGCCTCTTCACCATTCTTACATTAATATTATTAATTTCTCTCGGTTTTAGCACTCCATGTTTTCTTCCTCCCTCCCCTTTCTGTTTTCTCCTCCCACTTTCTGTCTCACATGCTCTTTTTCTTCCCACCTCCATTTGTCCTCATCAACCATTTCCACCTCTCTCCTGCCCTCTTCTCTGTGTCTTTCTTACTCTTTCACTTCTCTAGCTTCTCTCTTCTCTGTGTGGAATCATTGCCAAAGTGGTGACTAAGTGCCTCGCTTGGGGCAACAGAGCAAGGCTCCCAGTCAAATAGCTTTCTTAAGCTAGGTTCACTCTGCACTGTTGCCTCTTTTTGGATTCAGTTGACTCTTTCTCCCTGTTGCTCAAAGCTCTCTCATCCTTTACTCCAACTGTTCGTTCTGTGTGAAATATGGTGTTGTGCTTGATTGTGTAGTGGAGCAGTGCAGTACAGCACGCTGTGCAGACGCTGGCTTCCAGGACGATCATTTTATTCCTTCCCCTGCATGGGGACACATAATGGGAGATCAGAGAGGCTCGACAAAGTGGCCCTGATGACTCGCCCTTGCCTTGGTAGCGAGAGGAGCCAGTGGCAGCATCACAAATACACACGAACACACATTTACACACAAGCAGAGTCAGCCTGCTCCATCCTCTTCTGCCCTTCCTCCCAGCACTACTAAAATGAAGGAGGTGAGCCACTGCTGCTGCTAAACAGCAGATCACCAGGGGTCTCCTTATTCCCTGCAGGGCCTCTCAGAGGTCAACGCAACTAGAAAGTTTACACTTGAACCGTTAAGTCAACCGAAATGAGAAAACCTCTGAAGAGAATGGAGGGGAGAAGTGAAGAACACTACCACCTACACTCCTCGTTCATAAATAGATTCACGTCCTAGACCAGCAATGTGTTTGAGTTAGTTTAGCCCTAATCGAAACCACCAAGAACTGATTCATGTGAATGTTATGATATGCAAGCTATTATTGTAGCGAACTGTGGCTGTATACTGCGGAGCCCTGCGAGGAAAGAGGGTTTTTTATCAGCAACTGAGAGAGAGAAAGGAGAGGATCAATAACTGACCCTGTGGTCATCAGTTAACAAAGTAGTGTTCACTTAAAAGGAGTGTTTGGCTCTCTGGTTAAGGGCAGCCAGATGATGCTAGTGGTTGAAAAAGGAAACATGTGATATGAAAGAGTGTGAGAATAAGAGGGGAGGATGATTCCTTTGTTAGTTGCATGCCTTGTTTAGGCTATTAAAGCTGAGAGATGTTGTTTGTGTGCCCAGGAGGCTTTTAGCTAACACACTGTGTCCAGCTATAATAAGATGGACTGACTGCCAGACTGTTTGTGTGGATCATACTGTTAGCTGGCACTTTACTGAATAACCAGAGTCAGTGTGTGTGGTGGTTTTGTGCTGTATGAAGAGCTGCACAGTAAACCAGACATATAGAATCATCAATACTGACCTAAACATACTCTTCAGTTACCTTTCTTTTGGACAGGATTAAACCTACCTGTGCATCAGGAGCACCTGCTTTGTGTTTCATCACTGTCAGATTTTAGTTATATTTACCTAATTTGTGCTTTTTATGTCCAGCCTTGTACTAGTAGTTTAGATTTTTTTTTTGTGGTTTCTTAATTTATTTGTAGGTTCTCTTTACTTATTACTTACTAGTATGGCAGTACAAAGATGATCAGATTTACAAAGACATTGCAATACAGCACAAACTTACATATAAGGTTCATGCTGAAGCTTGTGCTGGTCTAACCGAAGATGACAAAGTTTAATTCCAAGAAGTGTATTTCAAGTGTTTTATCAAGCTCATCATCATCGACCTCAGAGCTGAAATAAAAAGGCATAAAAAAATGGTGTCAAATGCTTGATAACCTTGTTTATTCCCAAACACTCAAATGCTCCTTTAAAAGGCACTATACACACTGAACTTTGTCATTCAATCAGATTTGGGCGCCTTGAAACATCTTTTTGTTTCTGCTGCCGCCCCTCGACATACAGAACTGTGTAAATATGGACTGGACAGTAACCTATAGCCTGCGGTGGGTATTTTAGCCCTTATGCTGCTCTGTCCCCATTACCTCAGAACCACCACCAGATTGGGAGATCATATATTTTAATGAGACGTATAATAGCTCTTTAACCCATGTCATTAGGGGAATATATACCTATGGTTTGCTCTTTTGGCTGTTAAACGAAAGGACTGTTTCCCTAATTACGCGGTGTGTAGGACAGGTCACGGGTTGGGTGTGTACCTGTCTGTGTGTGTCTGTGTTCAGGAATTATATGACCATTAAATATTCAGCCTCAGGCCCCCTTCAGCAACCCCCCCTCCCCTCACTTCCTCGACCTAGCATCCATTAACGCCTCATCACCGTTTAACTAGCTCTGTTGTCAATCACCACAGAGCTCAGCTGAAACAGAAAATGTCTGGATTTGGTTTCTTGCCTCTAATATATAGATGCAAGAGTGAATACACATTTAAAACAACTGCAGGGGGCCTCAGTCAAAGTCAATCACTATAAGTGAAGTATCATTAAGGGTGTATGTGCCTGCACCGTCATTTGTTTGAAATAATATTTTTCTTGTTAGGTGTGATTACATGCTCTGCTAAACAATTTGTCAGTCAGCTAAAATTTCCGCCTTGCATGCAATACTTGTGTGGGTGTGTGCGTCCATAATAAATGTTGTGATCCCTTTTCTAATTGAAAATAATAACTAATCCATGGATAACAAGCTCTTGTATAATCCGAAGCCATATCCCTTCAGTTCTGGCCTATCTCGGCTGTAATAAAAGACAGGAAATGAGAGGCAAGTGAGAGTGGTGGCTTGGACATTGACGCTTAATGTAATCTGCCTTGAAATCAAATTATTTGACCTGGAAAGCCTAACAATACAAAACTCCTGCCGGGCTGCTGTTAAATATTTAGCACGTGCCTGTCATGAATACAAATGGTGCGCAAATTAGAATCTACAGGCGCATGACCCCCATATCACACCCCAGGAGCACAGGGGGGCTGGCTCTGCTTTAAACGTTTTAATTACTGGGGCCATAGTGCGGCGTGCCACGTTACCTCGGCGAGCAGCATCGCCTCTGCTCAGGTTGCCACTTGAAGGACACGCAGTGAAATTCATCTGCTGGTAAACACGAGTGATCTGTTGTCCATGATCGCATCACATTAACTAAAACAGGGGGATTCAATAAGGAGAGTGTCTGAATTATACCAAGCTATAATTATAGTTCCCAGCATCGTCTCTCAGGGTAGAGTATTATACTTTTTTTTTTAAGCTGTGTTCTCTCCACTGGCTATATGATCTACCGTAGGACTCTAGGGAGGCTCTGTATTGCTCGTGTGCACTCTGCGCTGAAGGAAGATCTGTCTCAGTGATTTTGATGTAAGAAAATCTGGTTTGTATCGATTCGGTATTGATTAGTAGAGTTAGCCTCATCTCCTGTCGTTACTTCAGATAAATGGCCTTATTTGTTGTGTTATTATGTTCAACACAATCATGCCAGGAACAGTCAGAGGAATATTGAGCCGACACTTCATTGGCTTTATGGCTTCTATTTGTTCCAGGAATTAAAGGATGTTTTCTGCCTGTATAGCACTGCGGAGAAAGTGTAAAAGAGCACATTGACAATCAATTACACCTTGGCTCGAATGGTCTGTTTCAAACAGAATCTTACAGAAGAACGTCCCACACTTAATTCTGATTTTTGTCCTGCCGAAATAATGATTGATTTAGAGATGAATAGTGCCACAGATTCGGTCTAGCCATCTCTCTTTTTTTATTTTCTCCCCTCTCCTCCCTATTCATTCAGGTTTGTGGTTCCCCCCACGTTGAAATGATTAGTTATGCAAGGCTTGTAAGCACTGAATCAGAGTTATGGTCCCTGGGGAAATAAATTTGGCAGAAAATCAGTGTGAGAAGATTTAATTATCACGAGGAGACCTTTTTTCCTTGCCTTGGCCCACTGAAGCCCAAACTCCTCTCTCTCTCTCTCTCTCACTCTCTCTCTCACTCTCTCTCTCTCTCTCTCTCTCTCTCTCTCTCTCACTAGATATGCACAGCTCCACAAACTGCAGC
>JAQMCX010000054.1:2149467-2168128 GCA_029814765.1 Acanthurus leucopareius | reverse complement strand
ACTTAAATACACCTAATGAGAGGGGTGAGCCTGTCTCTGCGCACACAGTCCTGTGATGTCTGGCTCGATCGTGGTCAACTTCAGTCTCAGGTCTGGCTCAGCATCCATCCTGCTTCTGTATTTTGTCTTAATGACAGCAAGTGAGGAGAAACCTTTCTCGCACAGATATGTTGTCGAAAAAAGGAAGGAGAAAGCGCACAGCCTTATCCAAAAGCGCAGAATATTCCCTGCGTTGCTGTATCCAAAAGTCCAACAGTGACTGTTTTTTGAAACCAGTCTTCAACCTTTCATCACAAGACAGTTTTATTAAACTCTCCTGCTCACAACTCATAACTAGTTGTGTCTCAAGTATGCACGAGCTAAGTGCATGAACCGGCGGACGTAGCAGGCTAATATTGAGACACAAATGAAGGAAAGACTATGCTTATTTTAAATGTGAATTTAATATGTTTTATGTATTTTAATTCTAAGTTTTGTACTATTTTGATATTTTCAAAAAGTATTTGTGACCCTCCACCACGTACGTACCACAGTTTGAGAATCAAGGATGTGGAGAATATTCTTTTTTCCCTTTTTTGTTTATAAAATGTGGAGAGAAACTTTCTTGTGTGTTATCTAGCTTATAATAGGCCTTTGTAGAGACCACAAATATCGACTGTTAATGGTTGGTGGCTAGTCAATCAGAGCGTTCTTACTTGCTGGCTAACATGCGATATGTAAATAAAGATTTCAAGTTGTTAAAAAACTTACAATCTAAATGTCTTAGAAACACTTTAAGGGAATTTCTTTAAATTTAGCTCGAGCATCCAGTTGGATTTAAGGATGACCTGATTACATTTTGGTCAAAAGGCAAGGTCACAATTAACTTACAAGACATGATTTTGGTCTTTACTAAAGAATTAAAATGCTAAATTAATGATGAATTGATGACTTTTTAAATCCAAACAATCAAAGGTCAACTTCATTGTGACATGATGTCCTGCAAAAAAACACTTTTTAACACCATAACTCCATAACAGAAAGAAGCATTATGAGCATATTTTACATTTGGATCGAGAAGTGGTAACCTTTAATCTTGGGTTCCTACCCTTAAACTGTGCTGATTGAATAGGTCGTTGTCACTGCCAGTTGAACATGTGTGTAAAGTACTCGCAATTTAGACTTTGTAGCTTCTCAGTAGTGCCTTCCATATTTAAATCATTGTAGTGCACCACTAGCTCATTGGTTCTGCTGATTCTGAGCTTCAGGTTATTGTCATTGCACCATGTGACAAAGCTCTCTATCAAGTCCTCTGTAATCTGCCGTAAACAATCTTATTTAGACATTGTGTTCTCTAACTGTAAATCATTCACTGGAACTGTACGTCAGTATAGTGTTAACTGCCATTTTACCAAAAATGGAGGTTTTATCAAATTCTCTCAAAGCCTTTACAACTTATTAGGACATCGTAATTATGAGTCTGGACAGACACAGATGTAACCTGCACCGTAACCAGTTCAACTTCAAGATGCTAACTCTAGTTTAATATCAGCTTTTAGTTTTTAAAGACTTGACTAAACTTCGAGGCTTTATTCTGGCATCACAATGTATCACAGCAGTTTACACATAAAAATGTTCAAGATCTTTATATAACACATATTATTCATTGTTGAGGTAGAGCATCTTTACCTGTTTTTCTTACTCAGAATCCTCAAGCAGGTTGTTGTAATTCATTCTGGGCTTTTTCATGGGGAGCATCTTGCAGATATTTATGTGCATGTTTGATAGAGCAAATTTTCTGGCTCATGTAATAACAACCCCAGCATTGAAAAGTTTGATTTCTAAAAAAGGTTCTCATAGGAATCAAACTATTCCATTATTGTCCCTACCCAAAAATACACACTCAAACTCATACATACTTATTACAAGTTTTTGTTTCTTTTTTCTTTTTTTTCTTCAGCAACGATTGACTTGAAAAAGCAGGACGATGTTGGTCATTATGTCACCTGTTACAAATTTATATAGTTATAGTTATATTGTTATAAATTTAATTACCCCTTTTTTGATTTTGTGTTTTTTTCAACATGATTATTTTGATTTGACGTTTCGTTTTCTGTCTAAATGTAGCTTCAGAAAGCAGTGGGGCCAGAGATCACCAAGAACGATCTGGTCCCGGCCTTCCAGAATCTCCTGAAGGACTGCGAGGCAGAGGTTCGTGCTGCTGCAGCCAATAAAGTCAAAGGTCAGTACCTGAATACACATTAATTTAGAGGACTTGCTGAAGAGATTGACTGACTGGTTTAGAATAAAAAGCTAGTTTCAATTTCATGTCTAGGCAAGTACAGATACATTTTTGATATTTTTGTGCTCTTATTTTTTAATAGAATTCTGTGAGAACCTCCCAGAGGATAGTCGTGAACAAATTATCATGACTCACATTCTGCCCTGCGTCAAGGTAAAAAATAAAACCTTTCTCTCTGCCCCATTGTGATGATTTTCTAGTGTTGTGCTTTTCAGTTGAAAAAACCCCCTCTTATTTGCTTTGAGATAGACACAGAAAAGAACTAAAGACACATCTTTTTATTTTCATTTCCCAAAGGGTTAGTGTTAACACAAATGTGGTGATGTGATAGCCACTTAATTGAAAACTGGGTTGTTTTCCTTTTTTATTAATGTTGGCTCTTAGTCCTGCTAATAATGACATTATTTCCCCACTTTATTGTTCATATCTCTTATGTGGTTAACCATACCTAGTAGCAGTCTGAGAGTTTGCACGCTAATATTGCCTGTTTTACAATTGTAAACAAAAACTGAACTATAACAGAAGACTAAATGTTTGACATCATGTCTTTCTGCCAGTGTTGATCAGATTTTAAACAGCAGGTGGCACTGTTGTTCATTTTTAAAATGATAATAAGGTATGTTTTAGTGCTGCTGACTAAAATATACATATTATGTTTTTATTTAACATTTACATTAGTATTTTTTTTTGGATAATTTTATTCATCAATTGTAGCGGTCATATGGATAGATCTGCAGTTAAATTTCTGGCTATACAGACCATTGTTTATAGAATTCACAGATCAGTGTTACAAATAGTAATCCTCAATATCCCATCAAGATATAAACAGTGTATCTAATAGATACGGGTTGTAACAAACTGACACACACCTTTCAAAGTTATAAAAAGGTGTAATAATAACTAAGAGCATATAATTTGTGATAAGTCATAGTACAGGTCCAGTGACAGGGTAGGTGACCTGTTTCTATGAGAAGCATGTTGCTAAATGGTTTGTAAATTTCAGCAACATTGAAACTAATGAATTGATATGCTTAACAGTTCAACCAAGTAATATTGGTTTAATTAGTTTTGTTTGATGTAATTAGTGAATATGACAGGGGTATATGCAGTGTCTATGTTTATGTTATGCCATTTTGTTTTTTGTCTACATCATACTTGAAAATATTCCGCCTACAGCAGTAAACTGCAATGACTGTTGTCTGCACTAGTATTAAGGCCATTTTGCTTCGTATTTACAGAGAGGGAGGCTATAATCGACTTGTGTGTAGTGTGTTGTAAATATGACCCATAGCAGTAGTCTTGATGTTTATTTACGTACTTTCTGTCTTAACGATTTATTTGTGCTGATCTCTCTGTCTCCAGGAACTTGTTTCAGACACCAACCAGCATGTGAAGTCAGCCCTGGCCTCAGTCATTATGGGTCTTTCAACCATCCTGGGCAAGGACAACACAATAGAGCACTTGCTGCCTCTGTTCCTGGCTCAGCTCAAGGACGAGGTAAACAAAATGCACATTTTTAATCCTAGGCCCCAATTTCCATGATTAATACTGCTGGCTTTTGAAATCCTTAAGGCAGTATTTAGTTTGGTAGCATTCACAGTCAACACTTCCTTTGAGGCTTGAGCTTGACCAACTTCTTTGACAACTGAGACAAGATAAAACCACTTAGCCTCAGCCACCAGATGCACCTGGCTGCCACCCTGACCAAGTGGCATGATGATTCATGCACTTGCAAACAAACACAGACCTTACAATTAGAGGACTAAATAGCTGTGTCTAGAGGGAGGCATAATGAAAAGCTGGACACAGTGAAACAAGATGAGTTATTGCTTGATGTATTGTCATTGTATCGTTGTAAATGTAGGTATTCACTGGTTAAAATAGGTTGAGCTAAGTTACACCCCCTGCTGCACTTTTAACACAGAGAAAAGGACACATCTGTTTGTCTATGTCTGCTTTGCTCTCTAGCTATTTTGGTGGCTGTCAGACTTTTGAAATTGTTTTTGTGGTTCCATAGCAAACACTGAAGAGCATGTGTTTTAGGAGACTTCATAAAGTTACATTGTGCTTGGGTTTAGATGATGGATGTCTGTCAGTCCTACTCTGGCATAACAGATAGCCCAGTCACACGTTGTTCACGGGAAACATTTCTATGACAGTAATTTGCATAATAAGATCAGACATTAGTTTCGCAGGTTACACACAAAGGTATATAAATGTTTTGGACAGCTTGATGCTGTCAGTTCTTTCACCACTTTCCTTGGTCCTATTTAAAGATGGCCCCATTTCCTCACAGCACAAACACAAGACCAAGAGTGTCTAATTAGATAACAGTTCAAACTGACAGGTTTTACTTGGAAATTTCAATAATTCAAGGTGCATCTATCTAAGGACAGTTCAAAGGGAGCTAGACAAAGATCATTCTGCAGACATGTCATTCAATCAAGAGCTGAATAGTTGTAAAATGTCACAGTGCCTGGTTTCCGTGCTTCTCTGCTCCTACTTAGTCAACAGTCCTGACTGAATGTCAAATAATTGTGCCTGTGATACATGGAATATGTGGATGGAAAAGTTTTTTGTTTAGCTGTTCCAGTTATCCTGTCTAAATCAGAACTAAAGCAGATCTCCATTTAAGGCTGTTGGATATAAACCTGGGTGACATTATTCTTGACAAAACATGCTTGGAAGTCCATCTTGTTTGGAAAGACTACAATGGCTCACCTTAGTCAAAGGGGAGATGTTTTCTCTTTAAAGAGAGAAAACACAGAGCTGTATTTGTTGAATACGCTGCTAAAAAAAGATATTCACTTAAAATTCTGGTTCATGAGCAACATGATTTTTTTCCCTCTAAATATTTTGTTGTGATGAACACTAATAAGCATAAGCCTAACTTGTTCACCTTAACTTTCTACCAAAGTGCCCCGAGGTACGTCTCAACATCATCTCCAACCTAGACTGTGTGAACGAGGTGATCGGCATCCGTCAGCTCTCCCAGTCACTGCTGCCAGCCATTGTGGAGCTAGCAGAGGATGCAAAGTGGAGGGTCCGCCTGGCCATCATAGAGTATATGCCCCTGTTGGCAGGGCAGCTGGTGAGTCATTGTCTCAAGAAAAATGGCATGAAGCTAATATAAAATATTTTTAAAGGTTTTTGTAATTAGTACCATGCCTAAAACCAAAAATATTTGAAATGTGCAGACAAACAGAATTATCAAACCCAGCTAAAGAAATCTAGGAAAATGCTCTGATTAAACTGTGTGCGTGTTTTGTTTTGTTTTTTTCCAGGGAGTGGAGTTCTTTGATGAGAAACTCAACAGTCTTTGTATGGCCTGGCTTATTGACCACGGTAAGGCAGTCTTACAAGTTAAGGTTTTTCAAGGAATCATGTGTAATATTAAAGCTTTAAAGTGAAATGCACGCAGTATGTCATGCAAGAAAGCAGAGGGTTTTTTATTTAAGTTGTTACCTTAACAATGATACTTACATAAGCAGCTTTTGACTATTTTTTATTTATGGAATACATATTCAGTTCCAAATATTGTCCTTGTTTTTAATTTTTATTTATGTTTCTGCATTGGGGTGTAAATATTTGACAGTTATTGGATTTCAATACTTGAGGTCACAATTGTTTCAAAATCCATTTTCCAATCCATCCAAACTAATTTTCAAATAAATGTAAAGGGGAGAAAATACTTTTGGTTTCACGTTTCAGCATACTATGTGCAAAACAATTCACTGGTCTCCTCAGTCCACTAAAGTGCAGTATGAAACATAACTGCCAATTAGGATAAATTGTCTGTGCCCTTTAATTTTAAAAAGTTGACTGCATTAATCAGTAAAGTAATTAATTTCAGTGCATCTTACAGTCTCCTGCCTGTATAGGAATAGCAAAATGACGCTTTTGCTCTGTGGTCTTGTTAACATTATGTCTTTAGCGGTGGAGAGCAGCCTCTCTGCTGTACCGCTAGCTTCAGGGGAACGCCAGCATATCATAAGAGGATTTTTGAGGTGAAACTGACTGAGCACCAGGTTGTTTTCTTCACCACAGAGCTGATTTAAGTTGTTTTATGCTGCAGTGTGTGCTGGTCAGCACTAGTTTGTTACTGCTGATCACATTTAACTATTGCTGATACAGCATAAGTCTCAAAATGACTGCAATAAAAGTTCTCAGTATACTTCATGCTATTCTCACAAAGACAATTATTCAGTCATTAAAGAAAAACTCTCTTGCAAACGCTTCCTTTTTTTCAACTTAAGAACTGACTAACAATATTCCCCCAGTGTGTGTGTGCTGTCAATTATTCGGGTGGTTCAATGCTCTCACAGTTGAGTCCTGCCTTTTATTTTTCATGACTATTATGTTATTAAGTAAAGTTTACAAAATAGATTTCTGACATTTGTGAATCCATTCCAGATTATAGAAGATTCCTATTTATTTTTCTGTGCTGCTGAGTGTTTTCCATCCCACCTAACAGCAAATAAATGAAGTTATTAACCTGTTGGAAGTAGGTTTTTTAGGAGGGGGGGGTTGTCTCAGTTTAACTGAAGTTGCCACAGGTTACCACAACCCGCTACTCCAGTGATGGTCAATCTTGGGCGTGGCTCGCCACAACGCTGTTCACTTACACTGCCAATAAAACCCAAACCATTGGGTCATGGTTTAGCTTGATGCAGCAGATACAGACAATAGAAAATCCATATTAGGCAAGTTTGCTGTTACTTTTCAGTGCTGTTGTTTTTGACTCTAGTTTTCCATATCTCAGGGCATTGCTGCCCTTACCTACCTGTGCCAAGCCAATCCATGGCCAGGTCTCCCCTTTCCCTCTGATACTGTGTTATTATCAGCACAGAAAGAGCCAGTGTGAGGTAATAAACTGATGAGCAGAGAGGATGGGGGTTACAAAATTGTGGGCTAAGGCAGAGGAGAGATGAGGCAGTCTGCAGTTCTGTCATCATGTGGAGGCTAATGGAGACAAAAGGCCTCTACTCACAGGCTTCCAACTCCATGTACCAAATATATATATCTATATCTATATATATATGTAGTGTTTATTATATAATATATAGATAAAGCTGTTCGTAGAAAGGGGCAGGATAAGAAGATAAGGAGCAATGTGAATGACAGCTTCAGATGGTAGCACAGTGGTTTTTACCAAAATCTATAACCATGGGGTGGTGAAGCTACTCTGTTGCTTTCTCATACTCTCTGTATGTGTTATCTAACCTACTTAGTTGATCATTGATCGTGCAGGCCACAGCCCGCAATTCATGCTGTGGATTTACACTATTTTGTATTTAATGAAATTAAAAATCACAGTTGGCTCTCTTTGAGTGAGTTTGTATTAAAGCAGGTTTTTGCACTGGGCTCTCCTCTTCACACAGCAGATTAAACTCTTCCATGAGACAATCATCCATATTCAGACACTGGAGGAGCTGTTAACCTGTAGAGCTGCACAACATAGTCTGCTCCATCCGAAACTTACAAGTCTGTCTTTTGCATAACTTCTTTATTCAGAGTAAAGTGCTTAAATAAAGTGTTAGCCTCACAACACGATTTTCAATTAGAGAGACACATGCTCGCTATTGAGGACAAAGGGCCAGCTGGGTTACATCATTGGAATGCTGCTGGTGTGAGTTTCAGTACGTGTGTGTGTGTGTTTGGCTACGGCTGGGGTAAGGGTTGTGCCACCCTTACATAAGCCCTTCAAAGAAAGACAGGACTACAGAAAACAGCCCAGAATCTTTCCCCTGCTGACTCTATCACATAGGGATCTCTTTGTATTATTTTTATATTACACATGATGTAAGATACCAAGATTTCTGGTGTTTATTGTCAAGTATACTTTACAAATTTTGTATAGATTTTGAAAAGTCTCTATTATTGATACAGCTAATGTCCTAACTCACTCATTTAGACCTCTGATTCAGATAATGGAAAAAAAAACCCTTTAATGTAGGGGAAAGGTAGAAATGAAGGAAACCTGAGTAAGAGCAACAGAGAAGGGATCCCTTTTTCTAGATGGGCAGACATGCAACAGATACTGAGTGTTCAGATAGACCAACTTGGCAAAATTTAAAATGTGAACAAACAGAATAAAAAACTTAAGATTGTAAATGTGCTAGAAGGATGTGGTCTGGGAAGACACTGAGTAACATCCAGATGCTGCCAACAGAGGGGACCTAAAAGAACACAAACCCCAAGCCACCACTTTACACAGCATGTTGTCACTGTTGTTTTTTAGTGTATGCTATCCGTGAGGCAGCAACCTGTAACCTAATGAAGCTGGTGGAGAAGTTTGGAGCTGAGTGGGCTCAAAACACCATTGTGCCCAAAGTGCTGGGCATGGCCAACGACCCCAATTACCTCCACAGGATGACTACTCTTTTCTGCATCAATGTGAGTCACTGGGATCATGTTTATGCCTCTTCTATGTGTCATGTGTCACTTCCTGTCTAAAATAATGTTGACTAATTTTTTAAGACCTACTTTTTCTTTATTAGTCATTGCTCTTTTTATTGTGCCAGCATTGTTGACCACTTGTATTGCTTGTCTCAGGCTTTGTCAGAGGCATGTGGCCAGGACATCACAACTAAGCAGATGCTGCCAGTGGTCCTCAAGATGTCCAATGACCAGGTGGCCAACGTACGCTTCAATGTGGCTAAGTCCCTTCAGAAGATCGGCCCAGTCCTTGACAGCAAGTATGTTGTCTTTGTAATTTTAGCATCAAATGTTTTCTCTTCACAGCAACAGAACAGACCATCAGACTAAAACCAAGAGGTAGATTTAAGAATTTATTTTAATATTTCTCATCATTTGTCTCAAAGTGCCCTTCAAACAGAAGTGAAGCCAGTGCTGGAGAAGCTGGCCGCAGACACAGACATGGATGTCAAGTACTTTGCCCAGGAGGCTATCAGTGGTAAGCATTTAACTTTCTATCCTTGTATCCAAACTTAGAATAACAAATATCACATTAAAGATATGTTAGGAGCATACTTTAATTACAACTTTCCTCTTCTCCCTCTCTGTAGTTCTGGCCCTCGCATAAAATCAACCCAACACGGCTAAACCAGACAACCACCTGAAACAACAACGCAAACACTTTTACAAGATATTTATTGATGTGCAGGAACAACTGGTTAATGTATAGAGAAAGCTGTTAACAATTGCTTAATCCTTTTTCTCTTTTTTTTTCCTTTTATTTTACTGTCCAATGGTAGACCATGTCCAGGCATAGCACAGGCTTCTTTGTTAACCTTCCTCTTCGCTGTAAATGGGTGCTTTAACACAGGCAAAGTATGATGAAGTTTCATTAAGTGGTGCATGCTGACTAATGTGCTACTGTACTAGCTAGGCATTGCGAACCAGAACCCCACTCACATTCCTCCCTTTTCCATCCTTGGCCACTGTTGTACTTTAGCCACTGTCACTGCAGCAGACCACATGTCTCTGTTTGTTACCTAGCACCTAGGGCCATGCTATCTTTCTGTGCTGCTGCACTCTCCTCCCAATGCTAGATGCAAACTTTGAACAGCAGATGGTTCGACAAGCTGTTTATTTTGCTGAGCTTCCTCGTGAATGAAACCCTCTGATGGCTCTCTTTTTCCCTGAGACTCTGGTGTGGCTTGCCAGAGAAGTGATCGAAAGATCTGCGCAGTTTAGTAGGCTGTCTTCTTTTTTTTTTTTTTTCTTCCCCCTCCCCACCAGACCAAACCTTCTGTGTCTCCTAAAGGCTTTAAATAATGGGGTGTCAATTACTGCATGTAATCTGATGAACACTCTGAATGATTGCATGTACTAATCAATCTCTTTAAGTGTTGCTCATAATTATCCCTCCTGCAAATCCTCCGTGATTTTGTTGATGTGCTAGGGTGGAAAATTTGTAGTCAGTTGTGATTTACTGCAATATGTTCTCGGCATTGCTCTTAATCTCTGTGCCAATGACTTTGATAAGCAGTGGTGTTCTTCTTTTAGTTTGCCTGGGTAAACAGTTTTCACCTGTCCTGATCCATAAAGAGACAATGCGTTTTTTTGTGAGGGACACTTTGTTCTGTGGACGTTAATGAAATGTAAAAACAAAATTGACAACGGCTGTCAGGGCCTTGGGACTCACCAAACCACGGCACTCCTTGTGTCTTAGAGCCACCCAGTTTTCCCTTAAATCCATGCTAAGTCCTCCACTGTTCATGAGATTTAAAGCATAAGGTCAACAAACGTGATGAGCCACCCAACCATTCTTGCTTACAAATCTCTACACGATGGAGAACAAATGGTGCGTTTTTAAAGAAAATTGGGACGAGGGACACGGGGCTTGTGTACGTAAGACTGCGCATTGTTTTATTACGGGGTGGGAGCTGGGGCGGTTATGGGCGGGTTGAGTAAATGTGTCGTCCGTGTTCATAAAAGAAACTTGTCTTTCCCTTTACTACTCTTGCTGTTCCCTTCTCCCTCCTCCTCTCTCATTTTGTTCTCTTGAATAAACCTTGATTGTTGATTGTCCTGTATCAAGAAGACTGTGCTTCTATTTTTATTTTTAATTCTCTTCACAATTGGGATGCTGTACTACTGTATCTTGATCTGAATAAAGTAACACAAAGGAACTGGTCTAGTCTGCTTTCAGAATTATTTTCTGCTTAAGTACATCAAGGCCTCTTTTGGTCTAATTTCCAAGTCTTTACATATTGACAGGCAACAGGAAATTATTATTTAAACAACCGTTTTATTATAATGTAAAGGTTTTTGCTAGTGAATTACAACTAATATACACAGTGCTTACTGACAGCATCAATGTTAAAGACTTGAATCACAATGACAACCGAAAAGATGCTTTAAATCTAAAATATATCCCTATATATGGTTTAGTTTCAAAGTTTACATTTGAGATTGACACAGTCTGGCTCAGCCTGTCTAGGCCGTGAGTTTAATCCTGCCTTTGGGCAACTATTTCAGTTGGCATTCTCCTTCCTTTCCACTATCTGTGTTATTGTTTTCAAAATCCCTGTCGCTGCATCCTGGGCTGAACGCCACTTTGCTGTGCGATTGGTTAGAAGAAATACAAACAAGCCAGAACTTTTTTTTTCAACCTGACCATGAGTGCACAACTATTTTAAGTCCTGCCAGAATTCTGGCTTGAGGTCTCGACTTGACGTAACCACTGTAGGACAGAACATTGTTGTTGTTCTGAAGCCATTTCTGTGAATCTTTGATGTATGTTTGGGCTTGTTTTCTCACTGGGAAACAAATCTACCCAGTCACAGTGGTGTTGCAGACTGCAGCAGGTATTCCTCAAGGATTTCTGTCTTTCACTGCATTAATTTTCTCTTCACTTCACAACCCTTACAGGGTTCTGCTGCAGAGGAGCCCTCTCAGCGAGATAATGCTTTACTACAGTGCAAGAAAAGAGTGTTCCGTTTTTTAAAAGAAGGCATAATTACATGCTCCGCAAATTTGTGAAGTTAAAATGGGAAAACCATACTCTTTTTGGGCTCTGAAACATAAAGTGTAGCTTCCCAGCCTGAGAACAACTCAAGAAAATGTGGGATTAATTTCACATGTTCCTGGTCTCGTGTTTGGTCAGCTCTAACCTGGCAGGCAGCTGCTGTGGAGATGAAAGCGTAGGTCCTTTGGGCTGTTTTGGCCACAGGGAACCATACAGAGCAGGGAAGGATCTGCAGCTGACACAAGCCCTCATTCTGGCTACTTGTGGAGACAGAAATGCTGCAAAATAAGGGCTAGGCTGGAAAAGCTTATTTGTCTTTTTCAAGCACATGTCTGAATGCAAGGAACACATCTCTTTTTTCTTTTTTCTTTTTTTTTTGTCTGACCTGTATTTCAAGGTCAAGGTACTTTGTGTTTGTTCGCTGAGCGCATCTTTAATGCACCAACGTTTTTTGGAACTTCCAAATGAGCAATCAACAGAGGATTAGGGCAATAAATCACATGGCAGAGATCTTTATGAGAATCTCAACCTTCCCCTTTTTAATCTCCTCAAATCTCCCTCCAGCCCTCCTCGTAGCCGCGTGCCCTCCCAATCCTCCAGCCAGCCCTTCCGCTATATACCTCACCACCAGAGCCCATTATGAGCATATAATGTAATGCACAGGTTGGAGTAGCTGGTGGGTGTCAGCACATTCTGCTTCAGCAAGACCACCTTGAGAGCTATTTAGAAAACAGTAGCTTCAAGGCAAGATGATCTTTTCAGGAAATGTTATATGATAGTTGGAGGCCTAATGGTGGATGGAACCATTGAGGCTGATAAAAAACTACTTTCTACCAAGAGATTTTTTAAGCTGGTGATCTCGATCCAGGAATAACATGCTAAGCTTTGAACCGCAATTTTTCCTACAACCTAAAGTCTTCATTAAAACATGATTACTTGGGGACGAGGGCTAATCCGCGCCCCCCTAAATCCACTGGAGTTCATGAGGCAGTAATGAAACAGCAGCAACCTATTTCTTTCTATTTAGATTCTGTTATTTGGAGGGATTTTCAGCAGCCAGAGCCCTTGACAGCGCTGAGAGTCCTGACGTCAATGTAGCTGCCTCCCAGGACTGTGTCATTTATAATGAAAGGAGTCAAGCAAAGCCCCCCCACACAGCATGGCACACACACAAACACAAACACACACACAAGCATAGTGAGGTCAGCTGCTCTCAGGGTGACAAATGACAAACATCAGTCGGTGAGAAGAGGAGCACTGGGCCACTCATTTTCCTTGAGTCACCTTGTCACTTAAGATCCCTCCCTTCTCTCTTATTCTGTCATGTCTCAGCGATGCATCGGGGGTGGGGGGTTATAAACTGTACAAACTTTCTCCTCTAGATAACATCAGAGCAAACATAAGCAGAGTGAGCAGCTCTTGGCTTGGCTCTAACATCCAGCCCTGAGCCTGCAGGAGCTGATTTTTTTTTTTTTTCCAGGCACTACTGGGTCATCTGTACTGGGATTTCTGACTCCGTCCATCTGCTGGCCTGCATGTGTTCAGCTTGGATTCGCAGACTGGGGACTGTAGCTGAATAATGGGGGACACATGCGTTTGAGTGCAGTATGACCTTCAACTGAGAGCTGATTTCATATAAGAAAATCTTTGTTTCGGTGGCAGTCCTGAGCTGAGGCATTTACGTCACACTCACTGGCAACAAAGCCTGAGGGCTGCACTGAGCTTTGCAGTTTTTAAAAGATCCCTGTGTGTTTTTGTGTATGTGTGTTTATTTATCGAAATCAAATATCTCAGAAAGAGGTGCAGCTTGTTAAGGAATTTTATTTTTTTTTTCTCCAAGCTCTCTCTCTCTCTTTTTTTTTGCAGCTCTAATTCTGAACAGTGCTGTGATCTCCTGCTCTAAAAGACGCAGCAGGATGTTGTCATCCACCCTCCCCCTGTTGTCATGGCAACCATTGATGTCATTACGGTATATATATTTGCCTGATGAGTGAATGGGCCTCTGATATTGATATTTTATAGAAAAAAAAAAAGATTGTCGCTGTCTGTCCTCGTATCAGCTTTCTTTTCTCTGTCTGTCTCTTCCTCCAATAGTGCCTCTGACAGGCAGCCTGCTGAAGGTCTCAATAGCAGACAATGACACTGAATAAACGCAGTACTATAAATAACATCGATTAACTTGAAAAAATCTAAGAGTCTTGTGGGGAAATTTGCTGCAAGGTTTCACTTCAAATACAGAATGAAAGTGCATCAAAACGCCCTTTATGTTATGTGTTTTTTCCCTCTCTTATCAGAGCAGGAGGTGTTGATCAGAGACGAGAAAGAGATTTTCCCTTTTTACGTATCCTGCAGAGCTCATGGGTGGATCCCATTTGCAGCCACTGTCTCGCAGCTCTTTTCACAGAGTGAAATTAACTTTGTATTAACGGCAACTGATGCAAAATGAGGGGCTACGCCGGCTGAATTCTGATCAGCATCATTGGGGAGTTTTTATATGAGCATGGTTGAGTGTGTGCCATCCAATGTTTCAGACTTATCAGTGTGAATCAGCATTATCAACAGTGTGCTGTGTGCATGGCCCGATCCCAGGAAAAGAAGTGAAACCCTGCTTTCCATGAACAGACTGACCCCCCCCCCCCAACTCCTCCTCCTCCTCCTCCCCCTCCCCTACCTCTTGTGGTTTATTAGTGGGATTAGCTGTTCTCTGTCTGAGTGCACTGATTGGATTGACGTGTTTTCTCTACATGATCCTTTCTACAGAAGAAGGACAAACCTCTGCTCTCATACAGGGTTTAGAGGTCCTTTTTTAATTTTCTAGGGGCATATCTTGCTCCTAATGTATTTACAGAAAATCTGCAATCTCAGATGTGTAGCTGAGATCAACCAATCAGCAGCTCCGGCTCTGGACAGGCCTCCTTTAGCCACACTTTACTATCAGAAAAAGTGTTTGTTTTCCGTGTGGTTTATAAATAATAACAGGTGATTGCTGTGGAGATGGATGAAATGTGAGGTCAGATCAGCCGCTGGTCAGGGCTTCAATTCTTATCAGTGATGATGAATTATTCAGTCCCTCCTCCTTTAGTCCCGCCTCAGTTAGAACTGAGGTGAAGGAGTTTTGCAAAGTGCTGGAGGGGCTCACATCTGGTCGTATAATAGAAAAGAGGAGAGCTAGTTTGTTGCCTGGTTGATGTGCATGATGAAGTATCATACTTGGTCTTTTTATTGCAAAAAGGTGTATTTGATTATGCAGATAGTTGCTTGCTCATTTTGTATTTTTTCTCTCTCTGAATTGTTTACTTTTTTGCTGCTTTTTGATCAATGGTGGGATTTTTTAGTAGAAAGTATTCAGAGCTTTCATTTAAGTGAAAGTAAGAAGACCATATAATAAAAATACTAGATTTTGTAGTTACATACATCCAAAAGAGTCAATTTAATGCATGAATTAATGTCAAATACTCAAACTGTTGTTGTTTGATGGCAGAAATCTCAGAGGTATATGAGTGTGAATGTTTTCCCGTTTGAATGAACCAACATTTTAAAATGCCCTGACCTGAGAGGCATCGCGGTTGATTTAAATGCGGCCATAACTCACCAGTAGCAGAGTTAGATGTGTCATCATAAATATTTTGTACATGCCCTTTAACCTTACGTAAATCCCCCCTCTGCTGACCAAACCTGCACTGAACCAGCACATGGAGGCGACTCTGCACAGCGTCTCCCTCCTGTTAACCTGAGCAGATGGGTAAAGTTTATGGCAGCAGGGTGATTCTGTCCAGGTACACCGTCATTACCGAATGGCAAACATACCATCTTTTAAATACTTCCTCTGACTGCCATAACATCCTTTAACTTGTAGTTTTTGTCCAGAGTGGAGAACTGCACATCCGTCACCTCCTGTATATCCTCTTTAAAGGATGTGACGGGAAATATGTAACACTTTTATGACCATCGCTACAACGGTATTAGCTCTGTCAACAAATGGTTTTTGTAAGCAGTTGAAGTCCAGCGTTAGAAAATATAAATATACAAATGATGCAACAGATCCAGTCCTGTGGCTCCTGCTGGACTGACCGCCTCGGGAGCTTTTATTCTGCTCGAAATGATTTCAGGTTCAGCTATGACTCAACAGTTTATATGAAGCCCTTGGTGTGATTCATTTTTCCAGGTCATTAACCCACGCCTACGCCATGCGACCCGAGGGTGCTATCAGACGGCTGCAGTTCGTCGTTACAGGACAACTGGATTATGTGGAGAGGATAGCAGAGTGTGGGTTAGAAAGTGCTTAAGTGTCAGCTGTGTAGCCGTGTTTCAATAACCAGTATGAACACAAACCGTAAATAAATATTAAAGTATTGTCACAACACACTGAGAAATTATGTGACTCAGTGACACAAAGAAAACACACAATATTTTTATGTTCAATAAACCTTTTTTTAATCTCAACAGCAAGTTAGCTTATGTGTGGTCAACATCAATGAAGGTAAATATAAAACTGGATTTCTATTGATAGAATGATCTTTTTGTTTTTATCAGCAGGAGGTGAAATTATGATACTCGGAAACACGTCCACTAGAATCTGTATGACTTTAGTCTTCAACTAGAGAAATATTGCTATAATACTTTTAAATGGCATACACTGATTGACCAACAAGAAAAAAAAAAAGCACGGTAGAGAAGCTGATAAAGAAGCTCCAAAACTCCACACGGTGGGTCGTACAGGGAAACTTCTGAGGGACTTTGGTTTTGTACCTTTGTAAAACCTGGCTCTACTCACGTTTGGAAAAAAAAAAATACAGAAAAGAAAAAAGTAATAAAATAAACAATAAAAGGGTCCAACCAGAAATAATGGTGCTATTCAAAATCTTATTCAGACTGAAAAAAGTAAAAGGCACACTGAACACTTTTCACGTTCAACACAAAATTCACCTCAGTGCAACTTGCACTGAAGATTCACTACACCTCTAATTTGTACAAAGAGAGTGTTACTCTTTCTTGGATTAAATTCAACAATCAGATAAAGTGTTAATGTGTCTGGTCTTTCTTTGAAAGAAAATTTGTTTTGTGTCCATTATTGGTGGGGGAAGAGAGAGAGGAGAAAGGTGTTTCCTACAGATTACGAGCCGTTTCATCTTCCAGGAAACAGCGGAGCAATACAAACCTTTTCCACCTCCGCCGCAATCACCTCCTCCTCTCTCGCTACATCTCGCCTTCCCCTTGTTGTCAAAGTGCTCCAGTATTCAACTTCCACAGATCATGCTGTAGCTGTTCTCGCCTGACCATTAACAAAACGAAAGAAAACAATCATCAAAATATTCACTTAAAGGCAAAATCCACCCATTAATACTCAGACACTGCCACATACACACGCGCACATCGTCCTCTCTCTACAGGACATTTTTAAGATGACACACAGTCTTGTTCTGAAAAGAAAATGTGGTATGACTATATAAACACATCCAACTAGTTTGTAAATTTTAGGGTGGAACTTTTAATGCAGCACGACCTGTTTTGCAACACGTCTTGGGCTGCAGTGCATTCTGACCTACTGGGGCCATTGTTCCTGGAGTTTATTACTAACTGATAAATGCCAGAGCTTAATGGCTACTTGCTCTGAGGTCATGAGGGACTTACATTAAAACTTGTTTTCCTGATTGATGTGTTCAATGCCAGAAATATCTAGTATGCCACTGGAGAACAAAAGAGGCCAGGGAGTAAATTGTAAAATTGACAACAGAGCAAAAGCGCCAAAAAAAGTGAAAAAGTTTGCCAGTTTTCATAATAGTTTTACTTCTCTTTGAGAGTAAACCAAACACGTTTGAGTTTTGGAATTTTGGTCAGACAAGACAAGCGAGTGAGAACTCAGGCCCTGAGAAATAAAGGGGGGCAGTTTCACTATTTCCTAACTTTTTATGCACTGAAAAACTGTGTGAATAATCAATAAAATCATCATCAAAATCTCATTAATTGAAACCTGAATTTGTTGTGAAACAGTGTTAAAAGCATTTTAGGGTGGATTTTTCCTCAAAGTATCGCACAGGACTGCAACCGCAGTTGGTCAATATCTTTACTAGCCATCATTTAAGACTGTTGACTGCGACGTTACAGGCTCTGTAGTCAAACCACCTTTGTATTTTAGAGTGTGACTGTGAACTCTAAGGTAGATCTGCTCAGTCCAGTCTGCAGACTGAGAGTGACTCTCTTGTCTGAACGCTAATCTGACCACTAACACTCCTGCCGTTTAACACACAGCCGCTGCAGGTCACACAGTCTGGCAGATGGTCACAGTCCCATAATCTCATCTCAACCCTCTGACATTCACCATCCTGTTATTTCAATGAAACCTCACTTTTAAAAAAAAAAAAAAAATCATCATCATCTGTCAGAGAAGTTACATCTGTGCGCTTCAAGTAGATTGAACACAGTCTAAGTGCTGAAATAAAAAAAAAAGGTCTCTCGTCTTGTCGCTGGCTGGCTGTCAGTCAAAAAGCGGTGGTGAGCCTAAAGTCAAAAATCCAGTGTCAGGTGACCCGACGTTCTGCTGGTCTTCGTCTCACAGCAGCCCCAACGTCAGAGAGGAAACATTCTTTCATAAAACCTAATGCAGGGAGTCCTTTAGGGGTCATTCCATTATTATAAACATGATTCATCATTAAAGCAACACAGAGGCATGACTGGAGCAGTGAGGATGTAAACCAGAACCAATCCAAAAGCTACAACTGCGCACTGAGGGAGAAGCACAGTTTGGGTTATTTTGAATGGAGACGTCAATACAGTGTTTGTCTTTTTCAGTAATGACGACAAATGTTTTGACAAATTTGAATCATGAATTGTGCAAACAAACATAATACACACACCCTCTCTCACTCTCACACACACACACACACGCACGCACGCACGCACGCACGCACGCACGCACGCACGCACGCACGCACGCACGCACGCAC
>JAQMCX010000054.1:2126256-2143973 GCA_029814765.1 Acanthurus leucopareius | reverse complement strand
CCCCCCCCCCCCCCCCCCCCCCCCCCCAAACTCACACAGTGGGAATAGAGCACTTTTATCCAGACGGCAGTATACATACTGTATATATGTGTATATATATATATATATATATATATATATGTATGCGTGTGTGTGTGTGCATGTGCGTGTGCAGAGGGGTGTGAGGGAGCAGCTGCAGTAGAGGTGTTGCATCTGTGTCACCAAAATCACTGCTCTTCCTCTTGACTGGTGCTCGAGTGTTCTGTGAATTCGGAGCCGCAGACATATGATCAGTGACACTTTATACATCGAACTCGCTACACTGCAGCTCGCAGTGACTGATCTTAAGTGGAGGAGACGAATCTGGCATTTAATTGACACTCGTATGTGGCTGGTGCTGATTTCAAAGCTTTCCACTCAACCTGTCTTGTTTCGTTCCACTTCAGACAGGATTTTCTATATGTTGCAGAATGTCTTGCTGAATTAATCTCAAGTGTACATCTAAACTTGCTTCATTCAGCTGAGTAGACTCTGCAATGGGGGTTTTATAGAAGTGCTGTCAAAATGTCTTGTGACTGTAGTGCATTACTGATTGCACGGATTTAGTGTTTTACCTCTATAACACTGGAGTCTGTTTTTAAAAAATATCTACATTGATTCAGCGGTGAGATATATTCCTTCTTATTTCATGCATTCTTCTTCCTGGTCAAAACCTGGAGACTACCTTACCCACAATGCAACATGACTGCCAACAGCTCAGTGGGAGATTTACATGTGCTAGTAGCAGCTGACGGAGCCTCTAACTGCTACCAAGCAGAGATGAGGAGCAGGCTGCAGAAGGCTGCTGAGCTAATTTTTTAATTTTCAAACTTGCAGCTGTCAGACACAACTGACACTAACTCAAGTGACGTTTCATCAGGCTTCACGCAGCTTCATCTTGAGTTAATAAAGGGCTTTGTACAACTTCTTTTTAGTATATGCAGTAGTGCTCTACAAGACCTGTGAACAAACTTTCATTTGTAAAACTGGTGTAGTTCCCCTTTAAGGGGGATTCATTGGGTGCCAACGGTCAGCAAGGAACTTATTCATATTTACATATTTTCTTTGCTATCTTCTCTCATTCATTTTATTACAATGAAATTGCAGGGCCACAAAATGTGAGCAGTGCAACTTTCTTTCAGGCTTGCAAAATGGCCTTGTGCATTTTGAGGTCAACTCTCGAATGAAGGGCCTGGGTTTTTTTTGAAGAAGATACTTAACCTACTATGAAGATGATCTGATCAAGGTAGAATGAATAGATATGTTGAAAAGGGAAGACAAGTTAACACTGCTGGTTCTGACCTTGGGTGAGGGAGGTGTCAGAAGCGCGGCGTCCTTCTCTGAAGCTTATAGGGGAGCGATTGTGAGCCTCTCTGTGCTGGGAAGTGAGGGCGGCCATCGCTGGGTTGGCAGGCCGAGCGCCCATAAAAGGCGTAGGGGTAACACCGGGGGCAGAGCTGTTGGCCGGCATGACTTCACTGAGAGAGGGAGGATCCTCTAGCAGGCCGAGGTCGCTGTGCATGGAGCCCATGTCGTAGCCAATGTCTGAGTCCACGCTACCCATTGAGGGGTTGTGACCTAAAGTGAATAATTTACCTGGGGGCAGAATTTTTTTTGTTAAGTCTAAAAGAAGAAATACAGAAAAACAGCTTTGTTGTTGAACAACATGCATGTGACAGTATCTAAAGGTGCATGTTTAATCAGGTGACATCATACCTTGATTTGAAGGCCCTGGCTGATTGGTCACCTCAGAGAGGGTGTGCCGCCGTTGGCCGAATCGAGCTGTCTGATAGGCTGAGAGCAGGTGGGGTGGATCGTCCTCTGTGTCCGGTTCCTCAGTCTCAATGCCCTCATCAATCGACATCTCCATCATGTTGCTAGGCGACGAGGTGGAGGACTTGCGGAGGACAGTGGGGGGAGGCAGGGGGTCCAGCAGGCAGCCATTTACCTAGCCAGGGGTTGGGGGGGGGTAAAAGGGACGGGAAAGAGAAAAACGATAACCATACATCCAAAACTGACTGTGCCAGGAGGAAAACAGCAGGAGCCAGGACACTTTGTTAGTCAAATCAGGGATTTTAAACACATACAGGGTGTATACACACACAAAATCCATTTGCCTTTGAACTCTTGGACACAAGATAATTACTACGAAGAATGACGGCTTCATTATTTCTTCTCCTCCCTCTGTTTTCCCTCAACTCACCACATTTGGTCTCATACTGGGAGTGTGTGTGTTACAGCATGTAGACAGGCCTGTGTGTATTGGCCTAGAGGTGGAGGGTGGGGATAAAGGAATGCAGGGCCAGGAAGTGAGCTTTGACTCAAAGTGCTGTGCGAGTGACACACACACACATACACTCATGTTGCACACAAACACAAGGATCATCTGCATGAGTGGCTGCTGTAACCGCCTGGTGTTGGCCTAGAAAGAACAACTTTGCCCAATTCCCCATCTGCTTTCTGTAGTGTATTGGGATAGGAATGCTGTTACTCAACATGGACACACACACGAAAACACATGCACAGAAGGACAAGATGACATTGAGAAATAGATGGCAGAAAGGGGTGTAGGTCTGGAAGAGAATGAAGAGGAACTGAGAGAGAGAGAAGAAGCTGAATGAAAAAAGAAAAAGGGCAAAACAACAGCACAGCACAGGCCAAAAAAAAAAAAAAGGGGGATGAGCTGTTAGCTGATGGGTAGAAGGGTCACAGCGGTGAGATCGCTGGAGCAGCGCAGCAGCTTCCTGTCCATGTGTGTTCACTCGGCTTCGCATTAGGTCACATCATCATCAGCACAGGACCGCTTACATAACCAGGCTCCATTCACGCAGATAACGCGCACTCTGTCTCTTTCTCTGCTAACCACAGACACACACACATATACACATACATACACAGACAGGGTGCACACACACACACACACACACACACACACACACATAAAACAATATACACATCATTATTTATTGGAGCCAGGAGAGGGGCTGAGATGGAAAAGAAATCTTAACAAATGATATTGCATATGAGAGTGTGTGTGTGTGTGTGTGTGTGTGTGTGTGTGTATGCATGTGTGTATTTGTGTGAGTGTAAGTGTAGCCCTGCAGGTGTGTGAGACCGTCAACTTAAACCACTGGCGTCTGTGTTTTCTAATAGCCGGTCAGCTTAACAACAGGCCTGGAGGAAAAGGTCGCTGGTTGGCAAAGACAAACAGAAAAAGAGGGATAGTGCAGTGTACTTGTGTGTGTGTGTGTGCGTGTGTGTGTGTGTGTGTGTGTGTGTGCATCTGTGTCTGTGTGTGTATCAAGAAGTTGTGCAGGACAAGCAGCTGTCCTGTCTGATGTCAGTGCCGGCTGAGTTCTTACATAAGAGAACAAGTCAGCTGCACTCTGGCAGGTTGATGGAGCAAACTAACACTTGAAACCTCAAAGGGACACACACATTCACACACACACACATACACGCAAGCATGCACAGACATTTCTGATTCAAGTGAGTGTGTGTGCTAATCAAAGCGAATCACAGTCATGCTTATCTGGATCATTTCTCGGCACATACTTGTGTAAGCTGATAATGACCGTATTAACATCAACTCCCATAACCGACAAGCTGGATGTGAGTGACACTTTATATGAAGGCGGAGGACAAACACAAATACAAAAAGACACTATGAACTGAAGTCTCAGCTACTTTTTTTTTTTTTTACTGGTATTGGACCTACTTTGGGTGTGTTGACATCCTCTATCATGAAATTCTGCTCCAGGGGACATGCAGTCTGCGGGAAGGTGAAAGCATCGGAGGAGGCTTGGGGCACAGCAGGGGAGCGCAGCAGACGAACGCCCTGCGGGAGCAAACCCACCTGGGCTGAACCGCTGGTTGACTGCAGGGAAGGAGAAAACAGAGAGGGGGAGAGTCTTTGACATTGCATTAAAAAAAAAAAACCCTCTTCCAATACACAGCCAATACTAAACAGCATCCCTGATAATAATGCCAATTAGGACAAAATTGAGCTGCTGTGAATTTAACTTTGTAATCCAAGTGAGACACAAAAGCAGAACGTAGATGGCGAGGGGAAATGAAGGAGAAATTGCACAGTGTCGCTACGAAGAAAACAAGGTGCACAGAAGAGAAAATTATGAATAATGTAACTGAGAGAGAGAGAGGCATTAAGATCAAGGCTGGGTGGAAGAGGCCCTGAGAGAGGAGGTGAAGACAGAATCTGGCTGGATAAATAAATAAATGAGCCGTGTTTGCCAGGTTGTTTGTTCCTGGGTGCAGGTGTGAATAACGAAGCTTTGATCAGAGAGGTGTGGATGATAATCTCTGCAGGTTATTCAGAAACCCCCTAATCACCCTGCAGTTACCTTGACGACAGTCTGTTCGGCGATGGTGCTGGGCCGTCGTTGGCGGGCGTCGAGCCGCTGTTCGACGGGGAAGCTGCAGCGATGGGCCTTGAGCCGCTCCACCAGCAGGTAGTAGATAGCAGCAAAGTGGTTGTAGCTTTTGTTCTGCAGAGACTGGAGGTCGACATACAACATAAACAGTGACGTTAGCAATTGAAATTATAACTTAAGTACATCTTTCATTCAACAACCAACTGTGACAGCTCTTTATATCTGCTGAGATAGTTCTTTACTCATTTTTCCTGTGTGAAACTGGGTTATTGCAGCAGATAAAGATAAGATGTAGTTTGATTGTAAAACAAATAGATTCTATTTAAAGAAAAAAAACAGTGCATACAGTTGCAAATACTGCATATAAATACAGCCCCCTCATTATATTTATACAGAGCTTGACTTCTGTGGGCGAAAAATATACTTGGCCTTAAGATACAGATGTGTTCAATAAAGGAGTCATCATCACATACTAGTGATCATTGTCAAGTTTTTGCTGAACATTGCAAAAATATTATCGCGATGAATAAACCACTAGGCTACCAGAGTAACCTATTCACAATTTTGAAATATGTGTATTTTTTAGAAATACATCAGTCTTCTTTGAAGTACAGTTTTAGTTTATTTTCCAGTTACTATTTTAATTTAATATACAATTATAATAATTTTTTTAATTATTTATGTTTTCATTAAATAATTTCTTACGGTTTCTACCTCCCTGAGTGCAGTTAAGTTGTTTGTTTAGTAATTCATGTGTTACTCAGCTGCTGTTGTGTTGCAATTTCCCACTAGGATGTAGCCTATGTATCTATTATTGGAGAAAAAAGGAGAAACATTTAACAAAAAGTACTTTGTTACTTTCCCCACTGGCTACTCAGATGGCAGCCAATAAAGTTTTCAAATAAGGATATATTAGGGCACAAGGAAGGCCTCATGCTTGGGTTTGCTTTGGGCTTCTAAATGAATAAATCTGCCACAAGGAAGAGATTTTTATCCAACTTGTATCTGCATGAATGTTTTTCTTTTGCCCTACAAGGCACTCACCTTCACAACTACCATTGCGCATGAGTGCACAGAATAAAGACATTATGTTTAATGCATGTGTAAAGTGATGCATATCCACAGTCCATTTTAAAAGGCTGAAACTCTGACCTCTTAACCTCACCCGTCCTTCTCCTGCTTATAAAAATAGCTAACCCCTCCCTGCAGCCCGGCCCTCACCTCTATAGTCTTGTGCTGATCGATGCCAAGGCTGTGCATCAGGCGAAGGACCTGTTCACTGTACTCTCCCACTCCCGCCTCGCCCTCAGCAGACACAGGCTGTTGGTACAGAACAGGCCTCTGTACAGGAACATACAGAGCCATCCATTTGTGCTCCTTGATCTGAGCCACAGACAGACGTTTTGAGGGGTCCAGGACCAACATCCTGCGGATCAGGTGCTCACAGTCTGCAGGGGGTGACAAGAACAATCATCAACACTTTGAAAAGTTCATACAGCTTCTCATACTTTGGTTCACCACTGTTTGTTTTTTTTAAAAAGGGAAGTAGTTGTTTATGTTTTATAACAACAAGCACTTCTTGTATGAGCCTTGATGAAGCAAATTAAGCCACAAAGCGTCAACTTCTTGTCAAAGTGGTGCAGATAAGGTGGGGCGAAAATAACACTTGGTGGCTTAAAGTCTGCTAAATGCTGTCGTCACTTCTGAATAGAGCGCCTATACACTTTTCTGTTCTGCTCCCCTCCTAATGAGAGCTCCTCACCTCTAGTTAGTGGCTAGATGAGTTTGACGTCAGACGCAGCTGGGTTCTTAACAGGATTACAGTTCCCCTGGCTGTGCTGCTTTGGCCTGCCTGCACCCCTACCGCCTGCACAGCATTCCTACCCTCCACACGGCATCTTAAACCTTGGTGCTGCTGCTTTCTCAAAGCAAAAAAAGTGCATTTTGGTAAAATGAGTTTTTATATTGAATCGTCTTAAAGTTTAATTTGTATTCTTACCTTAAATTTTTAGAAAGCTCACAATAAAACATGATTCATGTACCAGTATTGTTCTCTTTTTGAAGAACACTGTAAAATTTACTTATCATATTGTCTTGAAGCAGAGGGAAAAATACCCATCTCACGTACATGGATGAGTGATTTTTAGTAAATATTATTAAAGGCTTATCAGTTTTAGAGTTTCAAATCTTCTCTATACCTTAGCAACCTTGTACAGGTCAAGTTATTGTCCTGCTCCACCAATGTGCACAGATCTCCTGTCTGCTGACACATAGTTTGGAGAGAGACCTCAGCAGCTCAAGGATCCAGTTGCCAACATTAACTTCCTGCGAATGTATGTGTACATCACATTTTTTTCTACCTTGTGGCAGGCGGTTCAGCCACTTCACTTTCTTTCTTCACTATATGCATAAACCAGTGTGGCTTTCACTGCATGTGAAAGCAATGCGTGGCATCTTAGGAGTTTCTACAGCTGCTAAGTTACAACCTGCTTCAAATACAATGCGGAACAATTTGTTTAACCCAGAAGTTCCTCAAGCTCTGCCCGTTGCTACAGTCGTGTTTGTAGCAACGGGCAGAGCAGCTGAAGCTAAGCACATTTTTCAAAGCTGCTAACCACCAGGGAAGCTTGGACTATGTGAATAGGCCGACACCGCATAACCGTCTAGTTTCTCTGGCTGATTGATTGACACACTGTTCTTTGCCAGTATGTTACATCACCATGACTTAACCACAGAACCATCCCAGTTAACACTTACAACGTCCCAGTGGTGTGGAGTTACACCAAGTCCCCCAATGAAGGAGAACTACACTCCATTGTGACAAGTGAAAGAGCAGAGAACAGCCGCTGAGACTGACTTCATATTATCTATTTTACTAATTTTATCAGACACAACACTGTAATTAATGAATATTAAATGTTACAATCACATAGAACTTTACACATAACCTTTTATACAGATGTTATCTTGTATGAATAAAGCTGCGATTCAAACATCACTAGATTTCTCTAAATTTTTTAAAAACCTTGCCTGTTTCAGTGTGAGCTTCAACAGGTTTCGCTGTCAGCAGCACAAGTGGCTGAGCTTTACAGTACAAAGCTGCATGCAAAGTGTGTTTATTTTGATTTTCAAATAGTATTAAGTTTGGAAATTAACCAATTAGCAGACTACATTTTGTTTAAATACAAATACAAATATCATATGCATATACATTCGGGACATAAACTTGAGATGGAGTTGTCTGTTTTCTGGATAAAGTTACTCTAAGCTATTCTGTGCCACTACCTACAAGGCCTGTGCAAAATGCAACATCAGTGGAGACATATGACCACATCTACTGATGTTATTAAGTCGGTGAGCTGGGAGTAAACCACATGTTCAGTGCTGAGATGTTTTAGTGAGAGTTTACTATGCGGTGCTAGGCTGTGCTGTGTACCACAGTGTTGGCCGGTGAAAGAAACGAGGAGATGAGATGGATGAAGAAATCGGCACACTCTGTTCCCCTTGTTCGGGGAACAGGGGCTGGACTGGGGGTGGGGAGGCGGGTTTTGAGTGTCAGTTTGGCCACGGAGCTGATATTACACTCCTACATTCCCCTTATGTCTTAACTGTTTCAAGGTCCTGAACAGAAGAGAAAAAAAGACAAAAAAGAAATCTGGTCGACTCTCTCATCACACCCCCATAGAGAAAGTGCTACAGACTTGCAGATGGGAGGCAGAGAAACAAGACAAGAGAAACAGACAGGGCCACAGACGGACAGGAAGATGTCTCACAGATAGAGAGCATGAGTCAGACAGACGTACAAAACAGACAAGCAGAGTCTCCTCACAGAGAGAGACAGGCAAGCTGCTGGAAGGCGTCACTGGCTCTTCCCCAGGTTACATAAACAGCTCCAGCTCTGGACTTAATCTGCTGCCAGCTAGCTAGCACAGCCGCTAACAGCAGGGCCAACCTGACTCACCCTGCGGCCTGCGTGCACACACATACACACAGATACAAGTACACACCTAACAGAGGACAATGACAGATTGTCTCCAGCTGTATCCATTTCAAATGAGTGTAAAGCTCCCCCGTTAATGAAATGACCCCCCTGACCGGCTGCAGCCATAGGAGGGACTGCTGGCAGACATTAATGTATGGATGTTGACTTAAATAGTGAAGTGTGATCTATTGTTCCTCACAGGAATTTTCATGCCTCACTTCAACTACATACCATGATGAAAAGGACTGGAAGGTGTCTCACAAGTACATCACACAGGAAAAAGCTACAGGAATGTGAGGTACTGAGGAGGGGGGAGGGGTTGGAAGAGTGTTTAATATCCCAGAGTCTCTTCTTACCTTCAGTCATGAAGTAGGGGATGCGAAACCTTCCTTCTAGGACTCTCTGTCGAAGCACAGGCAGAGTGGGTCCATCGAAGGGTAACGCGCCACACACCAGCACGTACAGGACCACTCCCATACTCTGTGAACATGAAAGAGGCGTGTGACGAGAACAAGGTTTAGAGCAGTACAAACAAAACAAAACGTAACAAAACAAAAAATCAATCAGAAGTGTCTTCATGTGAGTAAGAATAAGATGATTTTTTATATTTAAAAATTTATGTACAGTAAGTCAGCGTGACCAAATGCCTGATCCTTCACTCATTTACAAACATGCATTTATATGGCAAATGCGGTAAATTATTGTGGCAGACTGGCTAAAAACTGTGGGTGATGGGAAATCAGAACCACATAACAGGAACAAAAGCTGCTGACTTAATCACTGTATCCATTATTAGATACATAATAGTTCTCAGAAATGAATTGCATCAACTGATTTCCTGTGGTTCAGTTAAGAAAATGTTTGACTAAATTGCAATAAATGAAAGAGATTTATATGTAAATTTAATGCATGTTCCATATTTAAACTAATGAAATTTCTAAATGAATATGGTACACTTCTCTGCTTAATGCAATAACTTGTTTTACCCAGATGTCCAGCTGTGGGCCCTCATATTGTTGGCCCTCAAAGACCTCTGGAGCAGCATAAGGCGGGCTGCCACACCACGTGGCCAGAGGCTCCCCAGGCTGGAAGAAGTTCCCGAATCCAAAATCTGCACGAGGCAAAACATCAGGGTGAGTATGGAAGAAAAGGTAAAGATGATTTCAGACAAAGTTGGTTGAAGCTGCAGAGCCCTGCTGTGCATATGGTGCTGTATGGAAAAAGTCGACCTCTCACTGAAAGAATTAATAGAGACTGTAAAAGGGGAAGTGGTTAGACACGAGCACAATATCTACTGCACAGCTGCTGTAGTCAAAGTGGTCAAAGTGTGTGAGGAAAATGTGCAGAGCAAAGGTGAATTAAGCCTTTGGACTGTTAGTTTTTGAGTGTCTCCGTGGGGTCTGCAGGTTTGCATAATGCAATATGTGATCCACATATTTGTACGTTGAGGAAATGGGTCTCTGTATGAGGTAACCTCCCCTGGAGACTGACATGAGGTCATCAGTGCTGCATGCTGATTGGCTGTCTGTAGTAAGTAAAAATCTGATTTGACTCTTTGGAGGAACAAGACAGAGGAGTCTAACTTACACATGCTGAGAAGTTCACGTCTGTCTTTCATTACAATTCAACTAAAAGCTGCCGTAATATCAGCCAAATTACACTGAGCCAAACAGCACGGCTGCAATTACTCAGCAAGTCCCTTTTTCTATTAGTTCGTATCATTCTTACTCCGGTAAATGATCCTTTGGTCTCCCCTCCTCATTTGGTTATATGATTCCCTGCTTTTGCTTGCTTCTGGTGTCTAGAATATTATTTCATTATTGCATTAAAAAAAAATCACAATATTTTCACAACTGGCTCCTAATTTTTAGATGTTTTAATCAAACAAATCCTTAAATTTTACAGTTGTAGCTTCTCAGGTAAAAGATATAATGGTTGATATAATGGTTTTCTCGACCTCATTATCATTGTAAATGGTATCTTCTTCACTTGTGATTCAGACTGGTGGTGTTATTGCCTAAATGATAAACCGATAAAAAAAAAAAAAGATCAACAGATAATAGAAAAGGAGAGTAATTCATGCTGAGTTGGTTCATTATAAGTGGGACTCTTTGATGGTGTCATGGGACTTGAGAACAACAGGAGCAGACAATCAGGTTCACTTAACCCTCCACCCCCAACCCTTTTTCCATAATTCAAAACAGTTACATAAACACAAAAATGCACTGCAAAACAAATAAATAACTGATACATAAAAAAAAAAAATCTGTCTTACATAATAGGGCTGGAGGTGATGTGGGTTCACACACACACACAAAGAAACACACACACACACAGACTGAGCAGAGTGTGAAAGAGTAAGAGAATGTGTAACCAATTCCTTTTTCTCTGCTTTGCATCATGATGCTATACAATTAGATAGACTGAATCCACAACCTACACACACACACGCAAATTGCTGCATTTAACAGCTTTAAATCTGTAATTATCAAGAGTTCTTTATTTTTGTTGTTTAATTTTAAAATCTATAAATGCCAAAAAAGAATGAAAACAATTTTTTTAGGTGTCATTTTCTTGTTTTTTTTTAACAAAGCCAAACCAAACCCAATCCAAATACACTCAGTTTATTTCCACTCTGTTACATACAACTAGCTAATGCTAAATGATAATGCAGTCTTATACAACAGTCCTGCATTAAATCCTTTATGTATGAGAATTACAATGTTCAGTTTATATTGAAACTGTTAAAGAGTTACTGGTTCAAACCTGACAGTTGTGATTATATGGTTGTGTGGCTGTTAAACTGTATTGCATTATACAGGAAGCTGTTTCTGTTTAGACTATATTCAATGATGTAAATGAAGAGGACAAAGTGGTAGAATTACTGATGCAGTTTAATAGCACGACAAACTACATTCTTCAAGTAACCATCAGCACCTCAGTAAAACAGTTTTGATCACAACTGAACATTATAACCATGATGGAAAGAAGGATTAATTGTATTACTGTTGTGTTACGCTGCATCAGTTTTACAAGGTGTACATAATAAAACTGGCTGACTGCGTGTAGAAAACAGAGAAAACACAGAAAAGCTGCTGGTCTTCACATTTAAGAGGCTGAAACTAATGAATATTTGTTGTTTCTCTTTAATAAATGGCTTGATTTAATATGCTTATTTAATGTCAACTGTGTTAATCTTGATTAATAATTAGTCTGAACTCTAGAATTTAGGATGTGTAAGCATCTGAAAGGCCTAATGGTTCAGAGGTACACCCTGTACTGTTTTGGCCTTGTTCGTTTATGCCTGGGGAAGGCAAAATGATCCAAAGCTACTTTTAAAAAAGGAGTTGTGTATGTGAGCAATGATGCAGAATCTAGACTGCATAGTATATATTTTAAATGTAAAGGAATGAAAAGGTGCAGATAATTATAATTCACCTGAAACTACACGTAGAACTTGGAGCAAAATGTAAACTCCTACAGTAAAGGAAAAAGTGTACATTGGTGCGTGTCTTCAACCCATTTAATCATCGCAGTGCAGGTAGCGGCAGGTGTGGGTGAAATAAAGTGGAGGTTAAAGCGGAGCGCCACAGTGGGGTTTATTACAAGTATGTTTACTGTCTGATGCTGCTGTGAAGGTGAGATGTGAGATGCAGGCACAGCAGAGCAGAGCGGTGCAGTTGGTTTATCGTCAGAAGCTGTGACCCATTTCATGGAGCTGAATACTGAGCAGACTGGTTGACGTCAAACGCTCCGGCACACTGCAGGCTACTAACAGCACTGGTAGCTCGACAGGAAGGGCGGGGTGGGGGAGTGTGTGTGTGTGTGTTTGTGTCACACACAACAGTATTAGCATAATATTAGCCTAAACATGTCACACTGGAATACATTCCAGCTAACGGCTTATAATTCTGTGTTTGTGTGTGCGTGCTTGTGTGTGTTTGTGGATATGTCGAGTGTATGAGTGACATCATCGCGCTGCAGTAAGCTGGAAGCATCCAGCAGTCAAAAATGTTACCGTGTCATTTCTAATAAGGTACAAGCAGATGCACTGCCCTGGATTCACCTTTCCTCTCTCTTCTCATCTCTTCTCTCACATTTGTTATCACCTGGAAACCTTTTCTCTCTCCTTCTTCATTAACTTGAACACTTCAGGTTCACAAAACTTCTGTTACTCTGGGAAAAAAAAAGCCTTTTCACTTGGGGAATCAACATGTTCTCTTCTCTTACAACTGAACAAATCAAATTCATTGGCAATAAAAAAGCAAGCTTGCAAAAATAAATTTTCTTCAGGTTTTTGCAGATACAACGTTCTCTGATCAGGAATGACTAGCAGCTCATGAAGTAATATTATCTAATGTTTGCAAACTTTAGATAAATATCGCTACACTTAATTTACCACCAGTGCAGCTGCTGAACATTTTTCACTGCAGACTAAATGAAGCAGAAATAGGGTGCTAATGCTGTGAGTGGGCAACATTTAACAAGGTACAAATGACAGTACATTAGGATTGCACTCAGTCATTCATTACATAAGCTGTTTAAAGATAAATAAAGACTGAAAGATCATGACAATCTATTTTCTCATTAGGCTACTTACCATGAACAAAGGTGTCCATCAAAAGCATACATCTGCTAAAGTTTGATCCATTTGTTTCATAAATGACGTGTGTGTGTGCATGCCTGCGCGTGTGTGTGGTACATAGTGACACAAGTGTTTGACTGCAACTTTTTGGCCAACAGAGAAAAGTCATTTTTAGAAAGTGAGAACATTTTGGTGGTTCCTCTGGACTTTACAAACAGGACTGTTTGAAACTGAAGAGTTTGGTTTTAAGGTTGAGGGTTAGAGTAATGGGAAGTGCGTGTGTGTGTGTGTGTGTGTGTGTGTGTGTGTGTGTGTGTGTGTGTGTGTGTGTGTGTGTGTGTGTGTGTGTGTGTGCGTGTGTGTGTGTGCGTGTGCGTGTGTGTGTGCGTGTGTGTGTGCGTGTGTGTGTGCGTGTGTGTGCGCGTGTGTGCGCGCGCGCGCTATTCAGCTGTATGGGCTCAAAACTGGTATCCAGATTCTGAGCTCTAGATTTTTTATTATTATTATCATTATTATGATGATGCTCTAGTGCAAATGTTTCATTTTAATTTATTTATACTGAATTTTTGTTTTAAAATTGTTTAATGATTACTAGAAAATAAAAGTTACTGAATTTTTTTGATGTATGAAAAATTTTGTCAACAATTTAAGTCACAACATCAAAATTATTTGCATTTAACAGTGTGATTTTTATGTAACTTGATAGACATTTTTCCTTTTCTGTGTACGACTTTTAAAAAAAATTCTCTAATGAATATTGTGATATTGATTTCAACCATATTAATCAGCCATAATCAAGACTAATACTGTTTCCTTCAGCAAGAGAAGAGGATCTTCACTAACTTCCACCGACAGCTCTTTTGCTGGATTGATAAGTGGGTGGAGCTGACTATGGATGATATCCGACGGATGGAAGCAGAGACACAGAGGGAGCTTGACGAGGTTAGTGAATAAATAAAAATTACCCATGGTTAGATGAATACCTGCATGCATATGCATGTGATGTGCATATCAGTCGGTGATTGGCTCTGTGCAGAGAAGTTGAGGAGTTTGAGCCTGTGGCGTTGCACTTTTAACACTCGCTTCAAGCCTCAGATGAGCTGGTGCAGCAGCAGACGTGTTAGTGGCAGGAAACAAGAAGGTTGTTGTTGTTCAGGCTTGTTTGTTCTTGTTGAATTGCTAAATCATGAAATCAACTTCTAACCTCTTGATTCACTAATAATTGAATTATGAATATTAATTTTGCCATTTCCCCTGTAATCCTCATTGATGTCTGTTCACTTGAGATGTGAACAGTTTGTTGAATGTTTGCTTGTAATTTACTGTGTGCTTTTTTCATAACCTAATCACTGCCCTGAAAAAATGGAAGTTTTAGACTCTTAAAATGGATGTTTATGTGGGAATTGGACATCCACCAATTTCCACATAAACATCTCTTCAGAGAGTAACATATCTCTCCTGCATGCTTTCCTCTGCTAACAACTTGCAATACAGATGACTTCCTTGACCCTCCCCTGTTGCATTCATAGTACATTTTGGCATGCATAATTGGCAAAGTGAAAAAAGCTTTCAGCTCATGGTTACTGAGTCAGTAACCATGCTTCCCCCACAGGCTTCCTCCTCCCCACTTCTGTGATTTACTGTATTTTCATTTTTGTCTAGATGCGTAAAAAGGGCTCAGTGCGAGGCACAAAGGCTGCAGACGAGTAGCCAGGCCAGGTGTAGGTCTGAGCGTTGCTGTGTAAGTTCCTACTGGCAAAGACCAGTTTCTTCTATGTTTCCTCTGATCTCTTTGGGGTGTCTGTGTTGGTGATGCCACTCTTGCTTTCAATTTTTTACTGTTTGATGTGGTGAAATGGCTTATAAACCTCTATGTTCAATCACGCACATCTGTATGCTTTCAAATGCAATTGCACAGCTCACTCTGTTTGTTAATCAATACCACAAGATTTCAGAGAAATATGACGCATGTATTAGGTCGTTAAGTGTTTGCTGACCCAGTGAAAATCTCCTACCATGGTTTACACAAGTGCCTGAAGTGTGTGTGTGTCTGTGTGTGTGTGTGTGTGTGTGTGAGCTCACACTTGTGCAGGAAAGTGCCTGTCCTTTGGATAAATCCAGACATCTGGGCAAACCTTTCTCAGAATCACACATGCCATTTTTTAAGAGGTGACCAGCAGTTAAAAACATACGCACAAGGCAAAGACGAGTACCTGCAATCCAGAGCCTCCCTATGGAGGAATACCAGACAGAGAAGAAAAACAGTCCTCTTCTAAATCACAGGCTTTAATTTCTGTGAATCACATTCCCTGTAAAACCTGACCACCGGTTTGCTCATGGAACTACTCTAAACATCTGTCTGGGAGCTCTTGTCCGTACATGGAGAAAAAATGGAGGAATCTGGGCTGGACTGGCCAAAGGGGGCTAGACTCAAACATTCCTGGCTTACTACCAACTTACAGCATTTTGAACCCACCCTCATCGCCCCCCCCACCCCCCATCCCCCACCCCCCACCCCCCACCCCAACATCTCGCCCAATTCGGCATGTGTTTCCCATTTTCCATCGGAGTGAGTAAACAGCCGGGTGCCATCAAAGGCGGCTGTGCTGAGCAGAGTGACGAGGCCTGAACCTCTGGACTCGGGGGTCTGTAGGGTCACATTTGAACTGTATGGGACAACACAGTGTGATGGTGGGCAGAGCCTACATGCACACACTAGCCCTTATACAAAAATCATGCAGTACACACATCAATGAAGTCCCTTTTTTACACTGAACAATCCATGTCAGCACAATGTCTGCCTAGTGTGTGAGTTTTAGATAGCATGTCACTGCTGCAGACCATAAAGAAGCATGAGCAGCACCGTCTACTGTTACATAGAACATATGCATTAACAGTGGTAACATGGTAAAACCAACCATTGAGCTCTTCCTCTGCTCGGAGGACATTTTCAGTTGCTCTTCTTTGAGTAAACTGCTAACTGCTGCAAACTTAACACCTGGTCAAGATGTTTCACCCCTGTGTCTGGGACTTTTATACAAATGTCCTCTCAGCACTGTGACTGCAGATCTTGGTGGATCTGAAGCAAATAAAAAACAAGGACTCTGATTCCATCTCAGTGTAAATGGGGCTACTGTCGTTCATATTCCTGACAAGACTGCACTGATCAACTGGTCCAACACACTTTTTTTTGGTGTATACCAGTAGGGTTGCTGTTGGTGTGGAAGGGGGAGGCATGAGAGAAGGAAAGGGCAAAAAATGCGGGATGTTGGGGTGGGGGGGACTTCAAGATGGCTCCTTTTTCCTCATTAACATACAAATGGAATTCTGCAGTTGAGAAGAAGTCTGTGCTGTGATTGAGAAAAAAGGGAGGGAGGATGGGGAAAAGGGATGGAGGAGTGGGAGGGTGAATCCTCATGCCATTTCATCAGATCTGTCTATTCCTCTGTTTAGAGCCACTGTTAGTTTGAACTGTTCCATTAAGGTGTTCGGCTATCAGATTCTAACACTAATTGACTTTCCAAAGCCATCAGCCTCAGGGTGGGAGAATTTGAAAGTGATGCTTTTATCTGCCAAGAAGACAAACAAGGAGCTTGATAAGGACTGTTGGAGCAGATTTCTTAAGGAAAGGTTAAAGATTTCCGTTTGCAAAATGAAATTTGTTGTATTTTTGATGGCGTGTGATGCAAGCAGTGAAGGCAGACTCATAGATAATGAATTAAAATGAACCATTTATAAGGGTTTCAAGTGAATGCAGGCGTCCACTGAAGCTGCTCTCGCCTATTTAGCTCACATAAATCTGATGCAGTGTTTTATTTTCTCCTGTTTCCCCACAGCTTCGCAGAAAGGGTGAAATACGAGGAACCAGTGCTGCAGACGAATGAAAAGGCAGAGGATTTTAAACACCCACGATGACAGCAGCGATGGAGACTGCTAACAGGGCTCCTTTGGTGCCACTTTTTACCTGAACCTTTTGAGGCTGTGGAGGAGGGAGCTCTGCTACCTGCAATCAATAGAGCAGATTCCTGACTTGCACCCAATCATAGGCATTCTATACACTGAGGGATTGATTTCTAGAAACCAACACGATCCTAGCTGATAGGACTCAGGATAGTTTTGATCTCCTGGGCAGAGGAAGGCCAGCTATCAGCATCATGTTATTGAGCAGACCTAGCCTTCTGGAGGGATATGAAGAGGAGCTCCTTGGTAGAGATTTTGTTTTTTTTAAAATAGAGAATTAAATTCATTGGCTTGATTCCACAGTGGCAGGTGTTGGACCAAATATTTCCTCTGTATTATTTTGATTTCCTTTTTTTTTTTTTTTGATGTTATCTCTAAATATTCCATTGAAGATGCCCTTCCCGACCTCCCTTTGTCTCTTCCTCGGTTTTGAACCGTGGCTCTGTGGTTTGCATTCCCCGGCATGAGTCTGTCTGTTGTCATACTCATGTTCCTTCCTGCCACAGCCTCCATTAAGAGATTACTAACAGCCTTGGCGCCTCGGCCCATTGTAATCCTTACCCCCATCACCCCACCCCACCCCACCCCCCACCTTACCGGAGCACTGCATCTTATTAACACTGACAATCATGCCCATACAGGTATTCACTCTCACTCTCGCACAGATTTAATCGTTACACACTCACATGCATTTGCCACATATACATTGACACACACACACACACACACACACACACACACACACACACACACACACACACACACACACACACACACACAC
>JAQMCX010000054.1:2093378-2124401 GCA_029814765.1 Acanthurus leucopareius | reverse complement strand
TTGCGATTAACGTTATTTCGGCAACGCCGCAGTCCCTCCTCAGAAACTTTCAACTCAACTATTTGATTCTGTGTGCCGTGGATCGCGTGACCAAAAGGCGCTCTGTCATAGGATAAGGGAGAAGCCTTGGAGCGCTTGTTTACAACTCTGACACATGCCGCTGGTTCTTGGAAAAAAAAAAAATCGACGTAATCTAGAAATTAAATCGCATGTTGGGGTGAATCGACATCGAGGTTCTAAATCGATTAATCATGCAGGCCTAGTCTGTGTTATGCGTTGCTACTGGCCATAAAGCAATGTAACCTTAGGTCACTGTGCATGCTTTGTTAGATCTATCTTATGTATGCTAACAATTTTTTTTTTCTGATATGTAGAATAATCCTCCAACTCCATACCCAACTGTTCAACTCAAAGTCCATGACTGGAAAACTGCTTTCTCCAGACAATGTGAGAGTGTCATCAGGATGGAAGGAAGGAAATGAAATTTGTTCCTGCACTTCAGTGGATGAGGCCTTTACTTCAGCCTTCTGCATGTACTTTGTGTTTAAAATGGCCTATCCAGCATTCTTCAAAAAGACACTGACCTTTCTCCAGAGACGCATCGGAGAGGAGGGAGAGAAACCTCTGCCGGTAACTGTAACTCAAGTGGTAAACCTTCTTTACTGAACATGCCTGGAATGTATCAGTGTTCAAAATGCTCAAAGAGGACTTTTACAATGAAGAAACTTATTCAGCATATTGGGCTGATACATGCTCATGAACCTAATTTCAGCATAACCTGCTGAATAAGTAACTGTCAGTCAGCTTTTTCAAAATATCATTCATTTAGGGCCGCCGTTTAGCTCAATTGGGAGCGCGGGCGGCCCATGTACGGCAGGCTTAGTCCTCCACGCAGCGGTCGCGAGTTCGAGTTCGACTCCGGCTCCGACCATTTGCTGCATGTCTCTCCCCTCTCTCTCTCCCTCCCTGTTTCCTGTCCGATATCTCAGCTGTCCTATCAATAAAAGGTGTAAAAGCCCGAAAAAATTTTTTTTTAAAAAAAACAAAAACAAATGTTCACCTCTTTTTGCACTATGGTTGACCAATCAAAACTAAGGATGCCTAAAGTGAGGAATGTCCCCCTAAATACAGAAGAAATCTGACAAATGTGCCTCCATAAACATCATGTACCATTAAAGAAACTCGTTTGAGCACGTTGTGGGTAAGAGCAGTACAGAATGTACCTTGCTGCTGATGTCCTCCCGAGAGACGGTCTCTCTAATCACACGCCAGGTAATGTTCTGTTCATTGTTTTCCTGATTTAAATCTAATCTGCCGTGCGGACAATCGGCTGTGAGTCAGACCTGTTTGTGAAAATTACTGCTGGGGTAATAACATCTACAGGTTATCATCTTGGACCCTTCAGACGAACAATGGGCAGGATGATGTGAATAATGATGCAGGTGAAACATTTGGTTCTCTGTCATTTATTGTGTTGTTTAGTCTAATTTGTCTCATCTGGTTTTACCTTTTAGAACAAATTTAAGTCACTGAACACCATCCAATACTTGTATAAAGATTAACTGGGGTGTGTCTGTCATTTTACCTACATTAATTAAGATTTAATAGACAAATAAACAATGATTTTAGTCAACTATAGTCCAGTGATATACAGTAAAGCTCTTTAAGGATGAGGTTTTTTTCCCCTGGAACACTCATTCATGCTTGGTGTGTCCATTATCCTTTCACACCTGTATTTTTAGCCTTCCTCGTGTGATCAACTCACCTTAGATGGATTTTAGTATCAGTATCTCTGAGTAAAACCTCAGATAAACCTCAGCCTCTTTCAGAGCATTGTCACAGCTGCAGCCCTGCCACCCTGCTATGCACCGCTCCTTATCATTCTCCCTCCATCCTCTCATCCGTCACTCCAAAGTAGCCAATCCGTGTCATCACCTCCACCTCCTTCTCCTCCAATTAAAGCCAAACACTTCCCTCATCCGCTCCCACTTCCCCACCCACCCACCCACCCTCCTTCACTCTGGGATACAGCAGTGGGGTGACATTCTCACAAGCTGCCTCTAAATGCCAGTTTTTTAATAATCACACTTTGAAGCTTGTACTACAGACCTCCAGCTTAGTCACAAATCTCTGCCCCCGGGTCCATTCCCCTTTCTGTCCTCTATCTTTAATGTTTCCTCCTCAAAATGAAAGCTAGGGGTCACTGGGGAGGGATTTTTGATCTCCTCTGATCGGTAAAGATAAAGGTGGCCAAGGCCTTTGCATCCTTGCTGAGATTTCAAGAAGCCTGTCATGGCATCTTTCAGCCAACAGCTATCTTGCAAGCAACCTCTGACCACTTCTCAACACTATTCAAATGGCCTGGGCAGGTGGTTAAGACATTTCTGAAGTACACCGGCACTGAGATCATGACAGGGCAAAAAAATTCCAAGCAGACATCCTTTATTTCTAATTCATAGTGGAGTTAATGGCTTCTCTTGCACTAAACTTGAATGGTACCTGCAATCTTGATGTTCATGTGGCCGTCCAGCAGCAGATTCTCCGCCTTCAGGTCCCTGTGGACGATGTTGCGGTTGTGACAATACTCCACCGCTGACAGGATCTGCCAAAACTTCCTCCTGGCCTCGAGCTCGCTGAGACGGCCGTGCTTTGCCAGGTAGTCTGCAGCCACACAGCGGAGAAAAGTGATGTGTCATGTTAAAAGTACCCACAGATAATATTTTACATTGGCTTATATAACATGACTCTACAGGCCTGTCAAACACAGTATAAGGTATCACTCCGAGAAGCTGAAAAAAACGCATTTGTGTAAGTTTTTCATTCCACTGAGTGTTGGTGGTTGTGTTGAAAAGATAATTTTCTTTTGATGAGGTGCAGGCATGGTGCCAGTAGTAGTTTACAGCTGCTCTACATTACAGCATGCTTTGTAAAGTGACTCAGTACAAGATGTATGGTGTAATTTTTCTTTGCAAAACCCTGTTCGAACCCTGCGTGTGTGTGTGTGTGTTTAAGTGTGTGAGTAGGCAATGTTTGACTTGACAGTGGAGAATGTACTGTGTTGTCATAGCCAGAGGAGGAAAGGGGAGGACAAGGTTTCTGAGAAGTGGTATTTTGCTACATAATGTCCACATTAGTGCAAGTTAGAACAGTGTGTGAGTTGAGGTGGGGGGGCTCTGAGGGAGGTGTACGATTGCAGCACACACACACAAACATACAAACACACTTGACAATTAGTGAGGGAAATCAAGATCCCAACGTAAATATGATCATTAGTTCTTATCCAATAAGAAACAAAAACAAGCGATTTATCTGCCTATCTGCTTACTCACTGAGACAGACTGAGTGTGTGGTTGTTTAGAAAGACGCATAAATCTGGAGTCCATGTTGTCTCCGGGGGGCTGAAGTTATAAATTTTACTGGCTTCTTACTACAAGCATCCAGATCACTGACCTTTGTACCTTTGTCTCATTGTCTGTTCTCACATCGCCTTCACTGTTTTTTCTAACCTTTCATTCACAGTATTCACTAATTTTTAAAAAGTCCGTCTAAGGAACTATATTTCGAGGGATGCATGTAATTTTTTTTGCAGCCCCGTGAACTTTGTGAAGTGTGGTTTTTGTTGCTGTTGGCAGGGTTCCTCTTCACACCTCTCTGTCCAGATAGCTTGCAAACTCTTCAATTCACACTCTGTGGCAAACAAGATAGGACACTCTGTGTTAGCTTTCCTTCCAGCTGGCATGGATACAGACCACCAACCAAACCTGACGACAATGCACAAAAACCACAACAAAGCCAGCCAACAAAACTTCATATATGAGTAAACAGAGTGTGCAAAATGTAAAAAACACAATTATCTCAAGACCCACGAGGTCAATCTCATAAAAGAGCCTTTTTGTAATCACAAGGCAAAGAGGGACTTGCAGCTCAGTTTGCTTAAGATATTAAAAACAACTTTTTGCATGGTCTTTGCTTTTGTTAGAAATACCTTATTTCATTGCCTGTTTTTACACAAGTAATATTGCTGTAATTTCCCTGGTGTGCACACATATTTATTTAAGATAGGATCACTGACTGAAATTTGACTACATAATTTTGTGTGTTTGGTGCACGAAAGCTAAAGGCAAATTTTCAAAGTTTAGGATAAACCTGTGGGTTTTAAAGCGTAAGAGAGTTAGCAGAGCAAGTTTAGTAACATCCTGTGGTAGCATTTGGAGTAGCAGCTATACTGGGCGGTGAAAAGTCCTATAAGGCACTGATGGATGAAAAGATACAAGTGTTTATTAGGCCTCTGTGCAAAAGAGGACCGACCAGCTTTGTTATACAGAATGTTGTGGTGAGTGTCGTAGGGGGATCCGGTAATGAATCTGAGTACAGAACAATAAACTGAGGCCAGCGGCATGCATCACGTCGTAAACTCTTCACCTTACTTACTTAACTCAGGGTTGACCAGAGGGCCAGCCGGCTGTTGGGACAAAGGCTGTACGATAAAAATGACTGAAGGATATCAGTTGCACTATTAAGCTTCAAGGAGATGCTGCAGTTCCATTTTCAATGGCGTGGTTGATAAATAGCTAACATCAGACAGACTGAGAAAACCTGATTAGATAGCGGCTGTCAGATTCCGTAGAGAAGGCCATTCAGTGACCAGGGCGCCTTTCATACAATGCTGCTAATCAAAAAACACACAGGAAAGAGGAATGTGTCAAGGAGGTCTCAGTATGCACCTGCAAGGTGAACAGGGCTCTTAAGTAAAAAATCCCTTCTGGGATCAAGACTCAGCTTCAGTTTATAATAAGAAATCTGGAGCTGCAACTAACCAACATTTTCATTATCAATTCAACTGCATTATATTATGTTCTTTATAAATCATTTGTTCAATAAAACGTCTGAAAATAACAACAACTCAGTATTAAGTCAGTACTCATGTCCTTCCTATCCACGCTCACCCTCCCCTTAAAATCATGCAGAGGAACCTACAGTGGCTATGAAACTCAAGAAAAACATGAAAGGTCCTCTCTAGAGCCTCTGTTCAGATTGTCCATTCTGAGCTTCTGTGGAAAGGTGCCTGTCCAACATGGTTGACTCCATGGAAGAGGACCTACCCCTTCTGCATATATAAAGGTCCATTTTAATGTAATGAAAGCACAATAGTGAGGGATGCATGAAAAGAGATTTTTTTTTAGCCGATACTGTAGCTGTTTACCTGCCTCTCAAGACTGGTACCGATGATGTAACCAATAATTTGACATTTCTGTACTCAGAAGTTCATAACCTTTAGTTCCACATCTGAGGATAAGTATGGCAAAGTGTACAGAGTGAAGACGGATGATTTAATATTCCAAAGCTCTGGCCTGACTAAATCTAACAGGCATAAGTACTTTTTCCCTCCTCTGGGAACCCTTCCGTAATATGTAATGCAAAGTCTGATTGTGTTGTCTTCTTTTGTGTCTCTGGTCCACATTGTGTGGCTGTACCAATGTGCAGTAATGTGATGTCATATGCTATAATTTTATCATAGCCGATAATAAAAAATAACCCACTACTAGCCAGAAATTTTTCTGTGGCAATAAATGTTGCAAATCAGTAACGTCTCTTAACTTCAGGTGATTATAGACTCAAGAAAGCATATTTATGAATATATTTAAATTTTCTGCCATATTCAGCAAACAGGTCCCCATAATCTGGTCCTGTGAACACTGAAATGCTCAACAAACAATATGCTAAACAACCCAAATAATCTTAATTTGGTATTAAAAGTGGCACTGTGTTGGTACTGCCTTCTCTACAGTAGCCCTTGAAAAACAAGTCATTACTGTCTGAGCAATCAACACACACACACACGCAAGCACACAATGCAGTATATTGCCCCAGTGGAAGGATGAGTAATCCACTGATACAATGTTGGCGAGGGCAAGGACCTCGGCACAGAGAGGAATACAGAGCTGCATTCTGGGAAAGCGGAGAGAACAAGTATGAATCATAGGGGTATTAGGGAACAGCTCAACAACCACTGTGTTCCACTTCTGCCGAGAGCTGGGTGAGGAGCTAAGTCTCTTAACAGCTGCTCAGGTTTGGAGGGGACAAACATCATGGGTACAAACTGGCTTGCTGGCTAGACCTCTGGCTGGACTTCAGATAACACCGTGGGGCAGGCATGGGGTGAGTGTGAGTGCGAGTGTGTGTGTGTGCATGTACAGGACAAGGAGCAAACACACACTATGTTTCCACATCAGTAACTGATACCCAAACCACTTAAATACAGCAGCCACATTAAAGTCACGTCTACGTGGGTGCTGATAGATGTCGGTGCTGGTTTAATACTGGCACCCTCGGGGGTTAAACCGAGCCAGAGCCAGCTGGAGCGAAGCAACGCCGTTTCATCCAAGTCATAAACTGCCAAAGATCAGCTGGTGCTACTGGTTGTGACTTCTCTTCCATTATATTTTGTATTCAAGTACTCATTCAGGGGGTTTATAAAAAATGAATCCTCTTTGTTTTGCTTAAGAAATTATAATAAAAAAGCTCATAACCTACTTCTGCACCCACTTATGAAATCCTTTCCATTTAAACTCACTGACTATTTCACCCAGCCTCTAGTCAGGGCAAGGGCTAAGTACAGTTGGGTAATATGCTAAAATTTTCCTGCCATCCATTCCATCCGTGGTTACATTTGTATTTATGCCAAATTACTATAAAATGAGTTTTGAATATATCTACTGTGATCTACACAGGCCTGTGACAAACATCAACATTTTACTTTCTACCTCTTCAAATGTCTAGTCTTGTCCTGTTATGTGTGGGTTTCTTTAAGTAATAATTTTAAGTTTTGAGTTTAATTCAGTTAGATGGAACTGTTCTAAATAATAGCTCACAATCTTGATAGGAATTTCTTGCTCTTTTGGTCCTTAGAACTGCGAATAAATCACATTAAAATTAGGGTGTTTTTAACAAAAACTGCCTTGTTTCCATGAAAACCATTATAAAATTGAATCCAGACAGTCTCCATCTCATCATGTTACTTTTCACAATAACACACCCACCTGTACTGTAATTAAAAACTAAGTGAGGTATTTCACAGCACTGCACACCAGGAAAAATTTTAAATAACTGCTTTCTATTCATTTGCTTCTAATTTTTTTCATTAGGTCCGTTTAGATTTAATGAACAGCTGTTTCTTAATTAGATTCGGAAGTCAGACCATTTTGTAGCTGCAATAGTGAGTTAATCTGTTAGTTGATCTAAAAAAAACAAATCTGAAAACAAAACAATTTTAATTGTTTAAAGTAGTTTTTTATTTATTTTATTAATATATCAATTATTCATTCTTGTCATATTTTGAGCATAAATCTCCATCATTTGCTGTCTCTGGCTTCTTACATGTTATAATTGCTGCTTTTCTTTATCATTTATGATAGTAAAAGAAGAGTCTCTGGGTTTTGAACAGTTGGTTGGAAAAGATCAGCCTGAAGATGCTACTTTAAGCTCAGGGAAACTGTAATGGGCATTGCTAGATTTTTTTTTCGCTTTATGGACTTAAGAATTAATCATTTTTTTATGTAAACAAACAGCAGATTAATCGATAATGACAATAATAAACAGTGCTGGTCTGTAACTAGCAATTAAAAGCAGTGTCAAGCTACTTGTTATTAAATTTTAGTCTGGTGAAAATAATTTAGCATTTAGAGGCTAATAATAAATAAATAATAAAAATAATAATAGGACCACATAAGGTATATAAAAAAAGGGAGCTAATCCTGCAGCAAAATCAAATTCTGGTTCTGTGTTTCCCTTCGAGCACTTATTTTGGAGGATAGAAAACATGATTTACTAAAAAATGTCTTTTTTGTTGGATAGTACAATAGAGTACAGTAATGGAAGGTAATGGAGTAATGGACCCTCCAGTAGTAGTATTGTTTCAGTAGTAAAGATACATGGCTTTACAAACACTTAAGATGAATGTTAGTATCTCTTTAAGAGTTGTCTCTTTTTCTGCTTCATACAATCTTCATACAATCTCGGTGAAAATGCAAATGCTAACAAACAATAATATGGTTCATTACAACTAAAATTTAGTGATAATAATGCCTCCATTTATCTATTCAGTTTACATATTATACCACAGGACGGATACATTGTGCCAAGGCAAAAATAAAGACCATATAAGTGCTCCGCTTTATTTACACAAAAACACTACACTGTTCCCAAACGTCTGAAATCACTGAAGATGTGTACACATGACCTCAGCTCAAACACAGGAAAAAAAAACACGTCAGGTTTATTCTGGCACAACATTTTTCTGTCTAAAATTTATCTTTCAGCATGTCAGTCCTTGAAAGTTGCTGTGTAAGATGCTGCCTGTCACCCTGCTGAAAACACTTTGTGTAAATATGAAGGGAGGAAATCTGACTGCTGCCTTCAAGCATCACTGAACCCTCACACAGAGAGGCAGATATCAACCTTTTCTATTGGGAATCAGTTACGAACTGATGCAGTTACACTGAAGGAGAATTGCTGTGGCTAAAACAAAGAAGGCACATATGGGCTGTTGTAATATACATATGCAGAAAATTCAACATCTGGCAGTGATTTACTGTCACCTGTGTCTAATGTACATAACAGGCTGATTTTGATAATACTTGTACATATAATTTGTTTAAATTACAAATGTTGGTCAGGGCTGCTTGCCACTTAGCCTAATGTGAGAGCACAGAAATTTTATGTAAAAAAGAGAAAAATACAGCAGATTTTGGGTTTAATATCAAATGTCAGCTCAAATCTACAGATCTTGGGGACATTTCTATATTTTAGTCATTTAGGACTCTGAGCTAATTAATTTTAGGTCACACATTTTGTAGAAATGGGACATTAAAGCCTTGGAAGTTATTTTGTAACAAACATCTCATCCTCCTTTGGGGAGCTATTCCTATAATAATGTATATTTTCCTCTTCTGGTCATCAAAGTCAAAACAGTCACACCCAGGCTGCTGACGGATCTGTAGAAAACTGACCCAGTAAATATGAAGGATGCTTAATGGTGAAATAGAAATTGACACCCTAAGTACATAGGAATGTGCCTCAGAAAATAGCCTGAGTATTTCTTTGAAGTCAACAGTCTCATTGCTTTTCCATCAGTCTGACAAGAGATCTGCATGAGTGATTCTCTCACTGCCAGCTATTATACTCCCCTCTCTCCAGCAGTGCTTTCTTAAATATGCATGCCCTACATTTCCCCACCACCTTCCAAATTCAAATGGATGTCCCCTGCTCTCCCCTCTTATTCTCTTCTTCCTCCTCTCCCCTCCTGCCTCTGCTCTCTGCAACTCCGCTTTATTTGTGGCTGACCCAATTTTCAGGTTTGATCCATCCTGCGGTTTTGAGGCAGACTGTGGAGCGGCAGACTGACTGACAGATAGACACAAAGGCACACCAACAAGCTGGCATGGATGCTTCTACTGTGCCCATTACCGTGCCCACCCACCCCTTTGCGAGAATGAACCCATCACTCTCCGCCTACTTGTGCCAAACCCAGCTCCGTTTCTTTGTCTTTACGGCTCCAGACACACACACATATATACACTACACCCCTCCTGCTCCTCCACAACACCATTTACTGTTTGGTCTGAGGAGGGAATTGGAGGCTCATCCATTGTCTCACTGATTCGCTTTAACAGGGTGGGCTGCTGGGCATCCACAACAACTTGACATCTTCCGCTCTCTGTAACCTATGGCCAGGAGCAGACCTGAGAAATTCATCATGTCAGAAAAGCGGAGGCTACTCTCTGGAGGGTGATGGTGGGGGAAGAAGCTGAAGATGTGGCTTGGCAGCTTAGCCATTTGTCTGACTGTATTATCAGTGAATGGCTTGATCCACCTCCAGAAAGTATATTTGGAAATCAGAAATGATTGTTGAAATTGGTGAGATTGAATGCTGTAATACTAGTCTAGCACTGCAGCGACCAGTCTGTGTGTGCCTGGCTGAGTCAGTGCTGCTGTTGCTGCAGCTAATGATGACATATGAACGTCTTACATAACATTATTACATTGTGCAATCAGGGCAGAGGGGTCTGAGGAATCAGGACACAATGGTTTTATAACACCCTGAGACGATCCATGAAAAAATCTATGGATTATGGAAAATGAGGTTGACCAATCATGATCCGTTATTTAAAAGAAGAGTTTGACATTTTGCCCAGGCTCTATTTACAGTGTTGGATGAGAAGATCAGTAAGCCTCTCATAATGTCTGTAAACTATTAAGCATTTTATAAAGCACACAGAAATGAGACAGTTAGCTTAGCTTAGCATAGACATTGGAAACAGGACAAAACAGCTAGCAGTTTTGTTTCCTATGCTACACGTTTATATCCCAATCTCTAGAAAAACCTGAGAAAGGACAGGATTGTTGATCTATTTTTTTGTGGATAGAGTCAGGCTAGAAATTTTTCTTTCCTCCCACTCTTTAAGCTAAGCTAAGCTAAGCTAAGATTTCCTTTTCCTGGCTGCATCTTTATATTTATCAGGCAAATATGAAAATGGCATAAATCTTTTCATCTAATTCTCTGTCTGAAAGCTAATAAGCATATTTCCCCACAGCCTCAAATTTTCCCTGCAGGGAGGGGACTAAAATGTTGCTGCAACTATATAGCTTCACAAGGACTAACAAAAGCTACTTTTTGGTCTGACCATGATAAGCTGAAGTGGCTTTAACAAACAGACTGATACAGCAAAGTCTTTTTGCCATGTCTTAGTGTAATTACATACATCCCTTACATTTTTGACCGCAGTCTTTTCTCATTCAATTTTCCTTGTGCTTGTTTTGTGCAGCTCTCTCTCTAGGTCACAGGAGCAGGAGCTGCTGCTGAGTCAACATCACAAGTGGAACACTGGCCTCAGACAAACAAACACACAAGCACACACACGCACACCCAAGACATGGCTGTTAAGTTTACTGTGGACTATCGCTACAGTAATCCTCTCAGCTCCTGTTTGAAAGTAGGCTAAGTGCTAAACATTCTCAGACTGTCTAGGTGAAGCTAATAATCTATGTGACTCGTGATCCACTTACAGGTTGTGCCAATAAAAGAGGTTCAGAAAGCAGAGTTTAGTTTATATCTGCATGTTCAGAAATGAAATAATGCCTGTGTAGTTTTGTTTTGCTTTTGAAAATCCAAAAATATTTGATCAAAACATTTGCAGTCTTGCAACAAATGCAGAGAAAGTGTAATAAATGTCCTTATTGTTTAGACTAAGGTCCAGCGTAGTGGTTGGTTGAGATTGCAGCGCACACATACCTAAAAAATAAAATGAGTGTGTTGTGCACATGTTGAACTGAAAACATGATCTGACAACAACAAATCCATCTTTATCTTTACAACTTTAAAAAGCCAACAGTTAAACACAAGCATCTTAAATCCTTCAGCCTAAACACAGCTTGTCTCTATTTTAACCTTGAAATAATCAAAGTTAAAATCAACTTAAGTATTTAATGTACAAGAATTTAATCAGAAAAATTCATACAATAAAACTCAGCAATTTAAACATTCACTAAAATCAAACAAATTAAAATAAAAATAAAAAATAGCAGTTTCGGTACCCTGCATGTGTACAGTTGTGATAGAGTGCATGTGCTGCTGTGGCAAACTAAGATAATTTCTTATCTTCAAGTACTATTCTTGCTGTGCTCTGACTTGTCTGTTCTATCCAACACAAGTGTCTTTATTCGTGCTTCACTCAAAAGCAATGTGACTCCTACCCTTGAAACTCACTGTTCACACTTTCCACTTACACTGAAAAAACTTGTTTAATGTTTATATGGCAAATATGAGTCTACTTCCTTATTGGTGACTTTGTTTTCTCAGAAAACCTGGTAAATGACTAACTGAAAATTAGTATTTATACAAAAAGGATTGTGTTTTCCAATCAAAAGGTCCAAAAATAATAAGGCAAGCTGTGTTATTTTCTCTGTGCTCTGCTTCCGCCACTTGTTGCAAAAGGACTCTGCCAACACGTGGTCCATTTAGTCAGTAAAAAAAATCATTATGAAAGACCTCCAGGCTGCCATGAATCATGAATCATAGATGCTTTGTTTATGTGACATCTATTAGCTCCTGTTACTGCCCGTTCACTGTTCATATTGTAAATTTTAGAAAACCATTTTATGTGTGCTGCATTTCTTAAGATTGAGAATGAGGTACACAGTTTGCATGTCCTAAGCATGTTTCTTGGTGTTTTCCTCTTTTGAAAGAGAAAATCTAAAACATAGCCATACTGATTGGTTGATTAATAGATTAGTTGATCCACAGAAAAGTATTTGGCAAACATTTAAACATCTGAATCATCATTTGAGTTTTTTACAAAAAATTTTAAGGGCTTTTTAAGAGTTAATATTTTGCCAGATTACTTTGTGTTCTATTATTACAAACTGAATATCTTTGTTTTTTAGACTGCTGGTCAGACAAACTAAGCTATTTTAATATGTCAATCACAGTCAGTATTGCCTGAACTATTGTAGTGCAATAATTGAAATGTCATCCTAAATATTATCAGTTAAAACATAATTTAGTTAACTCTGATGATGTACTTTAACAGTTTATCATTTTGATACTGCATAGTTATAATTTAGTTGACTGGTGAAGCATTGCCATGATTATACGGTGTCTTGTGTTGGTATTTTATTTATTTATTTTACATTTTTTTTGTCCAACTTAGGGCAAATTAAGGCAAATGTCCACTTAATACCACTTTTCACAGATGTTACTGGTTTAAACACTTTTTGTGTTAAACACTAAGTCAAACTAAGTTAAAGTGAGCGGGTGGCTTTAAGGAAGGACCTCTGTTATTGCTACTTTTTTGCAGGTCTGTAAACATCCTCACAGTTTCACAGTACAAGTATAACAGAGATTATTCAGAATTTTATTTAAGTGCCTAAACTCCTCTAATGGACATTGTGAAAGCAGTCTTGAGATCTTGACATCTAGTAAACCAGAGAGCATTGATCCAGTAAATAAATCTTTGGCCTCTCTGCTGCCTTCACAGGCCCTCAGTGATGTCATTTCATATGACAACAAAGAAGATGTCAACATTTTAGTACTGCAGTTAGTACTGCATTTACCACAAGCACATGACAAGGGTCATACCAGGACGTTGTTTGCGGATATCCATCAACCATGTGACCTTTGAGATTGAGGTCGGGTTAAGTGTTAGAGCAACGCAAACTCAACAAGACTTTGATACTTCCTTGTTTGACAAAAATGATACTGACGCAACAGTGCAGATTTTTTTTTGTGTGCAACTGACATGAGGAGGATGTGAATGAACTGGGTGGGACAATGTTTTCAAAGATACTGAGGTCAGCCTGATCTTGCACTTGAAAAGATCACTCACCAAAGATCTCCCCATTCTTGGCATACTCCGTGACTAAGTAAAGCATGTTCTTTGTCTCCATCACCTGAGAGAGGGAGAGGACGAAGGGACAGGGGCCAAGAGGGGGAGAAAAAGAGCGGGAGAGTGAATACACACAGAAAACCACTTTTCACTTTTCAGCAATAATTATCAGGTAATTCATGTTAAAAACAAGAGTAAGTGAGAATAAAGAAACAGAGAAACAGACAAAAATGACCAAAACATTACACAACACTCCACATGGCTTTTTCTGAGGTTCAGCCGTGATGTCTGGCATCCACAGAGTCAACAACAAAATAAAAAGCATGAATGGCACAAGCTCTAAATATGGCATCCATGTAAGAGAGTGGAGGTGGACGGTTGGTGTTGCTGAGTATATCTGAATGATACTCAAAAACCTCTCAGTCCTCACACGGTGCCGTGTTGTGTAGGAGGAGGAGAACCGATTTAGAAGCAGAAACACTCAGGAGATGAATAGAATTAAATGCGGAGGGGAGAATCAGATGGAGAGGGGAGGATGAATCAGACGCAGTGAGCCAGACATTCACACTAGAAATCCCACGCTCATTGTTTATGATCAATTTTCCATCTGTTACACTGACCGATTCATGGATTTAGGAAATGAGGGCCAGTTTTGTTTTCTTTTTTTTTTTTTAGGTTGGCCTTGGTTGTGTAACCAACAACATTTTGTCCTCACTGTATTGTGGAGCTGGAATACGACTGATTGATTGAATTAAACCCATTTATAGGTGCTCATTCAATCAAAAGAAGTGGCATTGTGAGCCAAAACAGCATCTAATCTGGGAAATGAAGCCTTCTCACAGCGAAACATTTTGACCTGTCACAGCAGGAGAAGCACAGGTGTAACTTACAGTATTAAGGATGGCTCTGTGTCATTTAGGTGTGCCAGTAAATCAGCATGTACAATAGCAGGGCCCTGGCACTGGCACACCTGAGTGGAATGCGGCCATTATTAATCTCATTAATAACACGTGATTGAGGAGATTAAAAAAATTCCTCTGTGACAGAAGTTTATGTTCAATTTGTGGCAGATAAGTTTTTTTTGATTGTTTAGTTGCTGGGATGGAAAGATGCAGCTACATGCTAACTAGCTTCATATGCTGTCCAACATGGATTTATTAGTTGTCTTTAGTCTGGAGAGGCTTTGGAGAGGAAACACAGATTTTTTGGGGCAAATTTTTTAACTTTATCAGTAGTGCAAGTAGTGCTGGGATATGTTGTGATACAAATTTCATAAAATAAAAATGTTTTTTATTACTTTCCCTTGTTAGATGTTTTTATGAGTCACAAAAACCACTAAATACCCTTGATATGATGTCACTGATATCAAAAACATACTTCTTCTGGTTCCTTACTTAGTTGAATAAAAGCTTTTGTTTTCACTTATTTCATTTACCAAACAAGGCCAAAGATTCCAGATGCTAAAAGAAGATAAACACAAACAGATGCTCATGAATTTAGTCAAAATAAAATTCAAAGGATGATTGATATGCTTGTGGCCCAGAGGCGGAAGAAGATGAGTTATACCCCCAAAATTAGAAAAATCATCATTTTAATCAGGGATCAGGAATTTTAATGAGAAACAAGATTATTTTTAGATTCAAGGAAACATTTTAGGTGACATGACAGCTGTCAATACAAAACAGGTGATTAAGTTTGATAAACACTGCATGCGAGGCCACTTGTAAAGCAAATTTGATGTCTTGTGTTTTTATATGAGATTAGTAAAGTTTAACAGGATTTCTTGTTATTTCTGAGTTACACAACTACCTATAGCAAGACCTGTGGCTCCACTTTAACACTTCAGTTTACTATGAATTACATTTCTGCAACTGCTGAACAGTAAAAGTCTTGATGCACTGCTAATTATCAGTATACCACTGCATATTATATACTTAAGTACATGGCATACTGTGCTGTATTCCTGGCTGCAGACAAAGCAGACTCCTTGCTTCGAATAACTTATGGGGGAAATAACTGAAACCAGATCTCATGTTATGTAATAAATTGTAAAACAAGTGGAGAATTCATAGTTTGAATTCCATACCAAGAAATGGGAGCTGCACGTTGTGTTTAAACACACCAGTCAGCGTTGAACCAGTCAAATCCAATGCAAATAAAAATAACTGTTTATTGTTGGTTTTGTCAAGTACTCGTTTGACATGATGAGGAAGTTTGAAGAGCACCTCAACATGTTTTTTGACTAATCCCATCTGAATATGAGGCCTTGATAGAGGTGCAGCTGTGATCCTTGAGAATCCCATGCTGAATAGAGACTGTTTATGTTTAAATATAAGATTGTGTATGACTTTTTTAGACTTTTGTCTGTGATAATTTCAGTGGTTTCAAAAATGTGGATGTCAGTTGTAATGTAGAATATATCAACTTCGGATAATGATCTATCCAACAGTTTTCTCAATCTATTTCTTGTAACAGAATTTATATCAAAATCAAATGTTATTATTTAAAGACAAAGTGCATTTTATTTTGAGTGAAAAACGTTATCCTGTAATAATTTAAAATCTCTGTTCTTGAGGAGAGACTCGTGGCAGTATAAAATAAAAGAGGGTGTGAAAAGGAGGGCGGTAAGATGAAAAAGTGGGGAAAGAAGTGAACAAAATGATGGCAGGCTAGGGGTCAATAGAGAAGAGGCCACACAGCACATGACAAACTAAAGTGGGGTCCACAGTTGGGTTGTCTGTGTGTCTTTGTGGGTCTTCATTAGCTTGGGCTTCCCTGTGGGCCACGGGGCCAACCCCAGTTTATGAGACTGGAAAGGAAATCACTAATTGACCTGAGCTGATTGGATGGACGGGCCACTGGAAATAATGATACACACCAAAATAACACAGCAGAAAGCTGGAGCAGTGCCACATGGTTGTGTAATGATAATGAACACTCATTTACTTTCCCTAAACAAACTAACAGGACCCAAAAGCTTATGTAATGCAAGTGAATCACCAAAATTGTTGATTTATTGGTGGTCAGCCTATTTTGTGCCAGACAGCGGACATCATGGTGACTAGTTTCCCTCAGCTAGATGGAACAAATCATTTTAGAAAATAAATTTTGAGTCTCGTAAAAATTTATGTAAACCTTCCACACCTGGATATGCATACGAGGGCCATAAAAGGTGTGAGGGTGGCATGAGGGACATGACATTTATAGGATTTAATTCTATAAAAAGTATTTAACACAAACCATACAATGGGTACATGGGCACTATGGGCACTATTTCAATAGCTCAAGCGTAAGGAACAAACTAAGACTGACATCTTTGCAGTTTACAGTGTGCAAAGAAAGCAATGTTATACAGTGCATTTTTGAATTCAGAGAAAGGGGCGAAGACAAAAAGAATTTGACCTTACTGATAACATCAGTGACAGTTCTGCTCTTTGCAAGTGTTCCCGTAAGCTACAACAGTGTGACAGTCACTTATAGTATTTACATCTGTGTATTATCCTGTGACAATTTAAAATTTCTTCCATGAAAAGGCCAAGAACAAGAACAGAGTTTAATATTAACTGTATGTGTGTTGTTTAACCATTAACATGAAGCTGTGTGTCCAGTGTGTTCAATGAACATCAGCCAGGAGAGAACTGAGAACAACACATCAACCCGATGTGTTCGCAATGCACTTACTTTATTTAGCCTTATTATGCAGATGCTGTGATTTAAGACAAAAAAATAAGTTTGTTCTTTAGTACTTAAATTACCAAATTATCTGATGGGTAGTGCTGTTAAGCTCTGAAGCCTCAAAGCTTCAATACATCCCTACAAATTAGAGACACTTTGCTACAACTGTGCTAATCCTGAAACTGCTATTACAGAGTCAATAGGAGTTGCTTCTCCAAGCACTTGCTTTGCACTCTATCTGCACTGAACTGCAACTTTGCCACAGCTCAGCTTATTATACACACTGTAAAGAAAAGTACCAAAAGACACTGCAAAGGCTCAGCATTAGCATTGCTTGTGGAGGTCATTGTTCAGCCATAAAAATTAGGCTCCAAACACACAGTATGTGCGTTTTAAAGAAAGATGATTTAATAGAGGTCTCTCAGTCAAATTAATGAAAAAACAAAAGACGAAGTCTGATCACGTCATCAAGTTGTGAGATCATAAAATTTGTTCATTTTGTCATCAGCCACCATCCCTGATGAAAATTTATCTGACTGAATCAGTTAGCATCGACAAAGACCAGGTCATGTAATTTAAGTTGTATTCATGTCACATTTAGTAATGCTGGCTGACAGAGGTTGGTGACTGGGGTATAATGAAAAAAATCATTACATTAAAAAAGATTATAGAATTCTCTGACTTTGAACATTGCTGTAAGATTTGTAATAATGTTAATACACAGCTCAGCAAAACACATAACAAAGATACGATCATTTTTGGACATTTTAATGTAGAAATGTTACATTTTGTAAGTTCCAGTTCAATGCACACTATCACTGTTACCATTACATCTTAAGAAAACTTATGGTAGATATTTTCTAGCCTGCAGACCATGTATGCTTTGGGTTTTTTTAGATAAATCACTGTGCAAATAAATACTGACACTGTGTCTCCTTATTCAAACAAATACTTTTTCAAGGTCTCATAAAGTTAGAGGGCACTGACAAGAATTAATAAAGTTGTGTAACAAGAAATGAATAGATTTTGGCTTTAAGTAGAAGTTTCACAAGTTCACAAGCTGTAAATAAAAAAGTGGACATGAAATACAACCACATCTGATGTTAAAACACAGCCAAAATAGAGACTGAACACTGCAGTGCAGGTCAGATTTGATGCTCGAGTTCAATAATAAAATGTTAAATTTATATAACCTTTAACTACCAGCAGTATTTAGTTTGACTAAGACCAGAAGCACCTTCACAAAGTGCAGAACACACACTGATGCACACAGTGCTAAGTATCAGTCAGTCATTAACTCTGCTCTCATATCTTAACTATTCAGCAGCAGCGGGTTCTGCTAGGCAGCAGTTGTTTGCTAATGCATTAGAAAATGACCTGGATTGGTTCTGCGCTTCAACACCCCTGACTGCTAAAAATCCCAGAGGGAAGATCAACAAGAAGTGCCGGTGAATTCAGCTCCACGAAACTGATTTGTTTACAGATTAGCCAGAGGCACGGCTAATTCTCTACCCCCTCAGCAGATGTTATGTTGGACCTCCACAGCGATGTGTGTTAGATTCGTTAGATTCATGATGAAATTTGTTCATGTTGCGCCCTCTAAAATCTTTGCTCATTACACAATATTAGAAACTACAAATTTTTTGGTCATTTGAAAACAGCAGGAGTTAGGTGTTACTGGTTATTAAGAGCAAGAGTCTTATTTCTTTTTCTTGCCTTTATTAGACAGTGAAAGAAAAGGAATGAGAAGCAGCGAATTCCTGCAATAAGGATTCAACTAATGCTACCCACGCTCTGCTAATTTAACTACCAAGATGCCTCTAAATTCTTATTTCTGCGTCACCTTGGTGGTAAGTGTATAACTTCATAAGCTTAGTCTAGGGTTTTCAAACTGTGGGGCGGGACTTACTGTTGGGGCATGAGGCCCTGGCAAATGGGCCGTGGATGACTGGGGTAAAACACGGAGTTGAACCAACACGATTTGTAAAGGGAAAATAAACAAACAAGAGTTTGTTGATACTATTGTACTCAACTTTGTTTCACTGACATTAAACCAGGAGTTAAAAAAAAAACTTCTCCTTTTTAAAGTTGTTTGCTTAGCTGAAAGGGGGAATGCGAGAAAAGTTTATAACCTAATCTACTAATTAAAGAACAATACTAAGTCTAGCCTAACGCTCAAGACAGGTCTCATGAGCACAACAAAACAACAAACTAACAGCAGATAAAGCATTAGACAATTGTGTGAATTCTTGAACTCTTGTTTAAGAGAAATTACAGAAATTACAGCATAAGTGAAATTTAACAAACATCACATGATTGGTTTACAGACTGGAGGAAGTCATATGGCATCTATGGTATCTTTTTTTTAAAAACTGCTACAATGTCAGTGACAGACTGTTTGGGGTTTTGAATGGACAAAGAAAAAGTCAGGTTAAAGCACCCAAGACTGAGATAAATCTCTTGGTTTACACAGCTTATTTAACAAGAGACAAAAACATGCAAAAATACCATTTACAAAAAAGAAAACAAGAACTAGAAGAAACCATGTACCGTCACACAGCACTGTAAGATGGGAAATTACAGCTTACAAAGATATTGCATTGAGAGATACACAAAAAATACACAAAAGCCCAGATAAATTGACCTGCTATACATAGCAGGTGCTGAAGCTAAACGCTCACCTGGTAGAGCTTGATGATGTGGGGATGGTCCAGCATTTTCATGATCTGAACTTCCCTGTAGATCTTTTCCAGGTTAACAGCATCCAGCTGGGTCTTGTCGATGATCTTAATGGCCACCTGCAGAGAGATAGAGCACCGACAATACAACTGTAATCAGTCGGTTTCTCAATAACAAACCACTGAATGTGTTAAGGCTCAATAGACTTAAAAGGGAATGGGACACACCTCCCTACACTCACAAAAACAGTCCTACAGGCAACCAAAAGGCAAAAGGAGACGGTGTGTTCTGGGACACAAGATGAATACTTAAATACAGCTTGTGCTGAATCCTTCATAAACAGTCTTAAATTTGAGCCATGATGAAATATCACATGAAGGTAGAGCAAATGCAAACACAGGCCTCATTGGATATACACACGCACCCACAATGACACGAATGTTTAAATGGCTCACTCACAACTTCAACACTCTTGGCTTTGATTAACGATGTCCGGTAGGTAACAAGGCAATATTAACATCTCTCCTTCAGTCTGTCTCATAAACAACATTTCATCAGTGTGATCTGAAGTGTTTCAAGCGTCCCTGAGCCATGCTGGGGGAGTAAACAACACGAAAACTCAAGTTCACCTCTCAGAACACGCACCACTGCTGGATTAGGCTGAAAAACTCTGACCAAAAAAAAAAAAGGTACGCTTTAACAGAAATGTCAGGGGCTGCTGTTTCAGGCAGAACTCTGCTGAGATGAGTAGTCAACTGAGAGAAAAAGATTCTGCAAGTGTTTTGATAATTAATCAATTGTTTAATTTTTATTTTTGCAAAAATGCAAAGAAAGAGAATATCTGTGTCCTGCAATAAAAGTATTTTGGCCTTTTGTGAGAGAAACCTAAATATTTTTAGCTTTTGGACTGATCATTGGATAAACAAGCTATATGAATATGTCAAACTGGGCTTCGGGGAAATTCTAGCGGTATTTTTTACAACTGAGAAACTTCAGTAATCAATCACTAGTATAATTGTTACCTGCAGGCTTAGGTAAGCTAATAAAAGAGGATTCAGGTAGGCCATTTGAGTTACAGATGCACAAGTTTGAAGGTTTAACAGAAATAAAACACTGCACAGCCGTTTATAATACAGCCTATGACACGGGATTTGTTCTTTTGAAACTTATCACAGTTATGATCGTTTTATCCACGATCTTGAAGATGGAATGACAGATACACCCTGCTCATATTACAAACTATTTTAGCAGGAATGTGTGATTGCATGTGTTGCTGCCACCGACACTCATTTTGATCCTCTTTAGCATATTTGTAGTTAGCGCTTACAGATGTGCTGTAATGGGTGTAAAATATGTGTTTCAGATATGTTGAACACTCTCCATTATTATCTCCCTACCCACAGAATAGACAGGTATGCAATTTGCCGATAATTTCTCTGGAGAAATCTAAATCTTTTAATGACACTCCAGTTACAAGTTGAGACCTCCAGGGCATAAAAAATTTAAAAACACTGGCCTCGTACAGTGAGATTACAGGGTATTTGGCATGAAAAGATTTGAACTAGCAGCTTACATTGTCAACGACACACACACAGACACACACACACACACACGCTCACATGCACAAAGAAAAACATAAGACTTCTTGCAAAGTCTGCTCGCACAAGGTCACTTGAGGACAATTAGATACAGGGGAATTTAGCCTCTGAACAAAAAGTAAGAGCAAAGCAAGGCAGGACAATGCTATGAAGAGAGACAAATACGTGTACAACCTGCCGGGCTAACAGACCACATGGGAATGGGGCAGCACTGTGTGAACCCACAAGCTGCAATATGTACATAATGGGATGAATGGGTCAGTATAACACGCAGAGGCCATGCGTAGAAAAACTAGGTTATGCACACACAGGTACGCCTATCTAGGAAAATATGCACACAGGCAGCATCAGATCTGCTGTTTCATGTGTCATTAAACTCTGGTTTTCTTTACACTCACGCTCTGGGCTCACATCTCTTTTGCCCTGGCAAATGCAAAAGACAGATGGCATCACATAAAGTTGATAGCCTGCCTGTCCAGCTGACCTTGGCCAGTCCAACTAACAACCCAACTCTGGCCGAGCCAAGCAGCTGCAGAGGCTCTCTGCTCCTACCAGTATTGAGTAACCTCTGCCAGACCAGTGGCCTGAAAACCAGCAACAACCATGCATGTTTTCAGTTGACCCCAGTATCACACCAGCTGAGGGAGAGGTGCAGCCACTCAGTGATATCACCTGGTGTAGTGTTTGGATGAAAGTAAAACCTGCATTTACATAGCTGTTAGCATTACAATGGTGGCAGATTACCTGGCTAGACTAACTGTGCACCACTCCACAGGCTTTAATAACCAGATTAAGCTGGTAAGACTCTTAAGAGCCATTTTCTTGCCTAGTTATTCATTAAACCTACCAAAGGGCTTTGCCTGGATGATGTAAATCTTTGCTTTCCTGTAAAATGTGATTGCTCACGTTCGATGACAAGCAGCTGGGGGCTCTAGAGACCAAAGATCAAAGTGTGCAAGAGTGTTTTCACAAGTCTCCGGGTCCTATTTTTCTATCACTCCCTCTGTCTCAAACAACAACGCTTCTTCACACACAGACTGGTCATTCTTTATATTAAATCCCTGTGTCTATGTCATTACAATAGAAAGTCATTGCACTATGTGGTACTGGTCAAGAAAGGCCTCTCTGTAGAGTGCTGACATAAAACTATGAGCAAACTCGGACAAATCCAAGCCCTGTTCCCTCAGCACTCACGCTGCATCGCCTGGGAGCGTGCAGCGTTTGTAATATCAAACCCTTTCCAAACTAAGCAAAGACCCCCAGAGCAGTGTTAGTGGATTGCTGTCTGCATGCATGCGTGCAAACACTTTGCTTTCCAATTACAGAACTCTGGCTGGCACATCCAGCTCCTCCTCGCAAAGCTCTCAGCACTGCTGGCACAAAATACCACCAAATCACATCATTATTAGGATTACATAATAGGACCACCGACCCATGCTGCATGCCCCAGATACAAGAACTGAGATGTTTACACCAGCCGGACTCTGGAGTTGGTACACAGCACAGCAGCAGCACTGTCTGGGTAACCACCAGAAAGGAGTACAGGTGTAGGATGCTGGTCTGGAAAGAAAGCGTGCATGTTTACAGTTTGAATTTCCCAGCAGCACCGGTGGTCAGACCTCTTACTGGCAGTGATGTTAGCTAAGAGGGGTGAACGTGCGTGCAGACAGACAGACATACAGTCAGTCAGTAAGTCAGTCAGTCATTGCTCCTGTACCTGCAAGACTCAAACACACCAGCTGTTGCTCGCAGTGGAGCAGCCATGAGACCGGCAGTTATCCGATCCAAGTTTCTATAAACGCATGATGTGGACAGCATTTCGGTATCTGCTTTGAATATCTGGGGTGTCAACTAGTGCATAAAAGTTATGTAACTCGGCTGAACAGTAGCATAAGTTAGCTTTAGGCTAACTAACACTCACCTCGGTCTTGGTTATGCGGTGTCGGGCCAGCTTTACGACAGCGAAATTGCCCTTTCCTAAAGTGCGCTCGATGTCGTAGAAGCCCACTCGGACCGGACCCCGGATCAGCGGTTTCTGGACACTGTCAGCCATGACCATGCTGTTCTTAACTGGGACTGTTTGTGGACGAGTAGGAGGTAGCCAGACGAGCAGGGGACACACGGGGGGCTCCGCACGGGCTCGCTTTGGGCAGCTACAGATAAAGACGAAAGGAAAACAAACCGCCCGCCGCCGCTGCCGCCGCCGCTCGAAGCGTGTCCATTAAAAATAGACAAAGTTGATTTCTGTGTCGCCCTGCCAGCTTTAACGCCAATGTGGCGACACTCTCCGTCAGTGCGGCGATAAGAAGCAGGCCATTTGCTGCTCCTGGGGGCTGTCACACCACGTTCTCCAACACAATAGAGCTATAATATTTCAGCTCGAGGTACCTCTATCAGCTACAGAGCACACGAGTTGACTTGCAAAGAGGCATCATGTTCTCTGGTTGACGTGTATTGACGTCAAAGCCATAGGGGTATTTGTACAGGGGGCGGGGCCACGGAGCCGCTCCACACTTCAGTGCCAATTGGTTGCCAAGACAACCAGACCCACCTCTTACGTCAACCGGTAAAATTGCTATTCTAAAATCTGTTTGCTCGCCTGCCCTCCTTGATTGCACGCATAGGTAACTTTGAAGTTTTGCCCTGCAGGTGTTCAGCGAGCTTTTGTCGGCGGCGAGTGAAAAACGCAGAGAGAAGGGGTTAAATCCATTGTAAATTACCCTGAAACTGCCCCCCTTTTGAGCCTGCTTTTAGTAATGTGCTCTGCAAGAATTCAAGGAAAAACAAATTTAAACAAAACAACATTCAAGGATTTAATGCAAAAAAGGGGGGAAAAAAACATAATACAGCATGTTTACCTTATGTATCTTGTGTTTTTTGTATTTTTTTGTAGTCAACAAAAAAAAGATGCAACGTGCATTATAAACATATCATACATTATAATCTTCAGCCTGGTTTTGTATAATATAACATGCAGGACCTCATGTGAAACTAGACATTTTATCAGCCACAAAGACACTTTGGTCAGCTACATAACAGCACCACCTGTTGGCGAAAATTGCAAATTGAAACAAGACTACACATTTCCTTTTTTGAAATTCTGTTCTTAGCACAGTGGTATTTTCTTCAAATGACAGACATCAAACGTCTCACACACACCCCCCACACAAATACAAACAAATTTCAATCTGTCCAAATTATTACTGAATAAGAATTCAACCACATGTCTTTTAACCAAACTTTATTGAAATCCCACAAATCTTGTCATTCTTAAGGTTCAGCACATATTCGCACCCAGCAGTCTCTCCCTTCAGCTCATGCAGTGACAGTCGAACACAGAACAGTGGATTACTAAGCAGGCAGGCAGAGCAGCGCTCTGGAGGCCTCTGCTGTCACGCACAGACTTCCTGAATGTAAGAGTTCCAGATGTGCTTTTGGCATTTCCTGTCTAACATTCTCCAAGAACACACTCAGCCTCTCCTTGCTGGGCTTGCTACATCTTTCCAAGACACCAATCCAACATCCCACTCAGTACACACTCAGAAATAACACAGGCATTTGTGTTTGGTAATGTATATCCACGATTAGTTCAACAAATTTACAAGAAAGGCAGAGGCTTTTACAAGCTAACACTGATGATTGAGTTTATGACGCACTCAGAACTCCTCAAAAGTCTCCATAATGTCAAATCAGTGGGCAGATTGAGTTTCTCACACAGTCAGGTGGAGTCGGGAAAGCCCACAGCTTTGTGGTTTACTGGGGTCAGCAGAGTTCTGTCATCAGTGTTTCCGCTAGTACTGTCCTGTTCCCTGACATCACAGTCCAAACAGGAAGCCTCACACAGGGCTGACAACGCTCCTCTAGTTTAGAGAAAGGGTCAGAATAGCCCCTGAAAAGGACAAGTCCACTGCCAAAGACAGCCAAAAGGGTCTTTTTGTCCTTGTGTTTCATAATTTGATGACGTGATTGGAAAAGGGCTGAGTAGTTTAATTTTGGATTGTTTACAACATGAGTAACCATGTGCGAGTCCACTTATTCACAGGGTTAAATGTGCAATCCACCATGCCAGATATAGCAGCTATGACTTGACTCATTTCCGCTTATTTGAGTTTATTAATCCCTATTTGAAACCTGCTGTGCAGTTACATAATTTGTGAGAGAACTGGTATGTGTTGCAAGCATGGAGCGCCACCATTGGACTGATGTTTCCTGTTTTGGGTAAAGTGTCTGAACAACTTTGGATGGCCTGCCATGAAATTTGAAACATACATTCATGTACCCCTCATAATAACCTGGATGATGGCCCAACTTTGAAGGTTCAGAGGGCAGAGTTAAGTGATATTTAGCTGTGAGGTTGAAAATGTCAACAAAGTGAATAGTCCTCTCCATATTCTGTCCTTACAAGTGTGTAGGCAAACCTATAGTGTCTGGAACCAATGTTTGATATGTTTGTTCTGGGCTACCGTAGAAACATGGTGTTGTAGCATGGTGGACTCTGCAGAAGAGTAGCAGCTCCCTGTGTATTTATTTGGGGCTAATTTTTAGGTAACCAAACATGAACAATATTTTTTAGATGGTTATACACAGATGAAAACATAATCATGAACATTATACTCCAATCCTGAAAATAGACCCCCTTAAATTTAAAAAACTGGACTTTTCAGACTTTATTTGTGACCAAATACCTGAAAAACTAATAATAATAATAATAATAATAATAATAATATACACTTTATTAATCCAGATGGGGGAAGTTCATTTTAATGGCAATCCAATTGGCCGTGGGCATATTTTTGTGTTTAATACTAATAAGCAAAGGTTGATATGGAAACACACATAAACTAAGATGGAAAACATGGTAAACATTATACCTGCTAAACGTTAGCATTGTAGCATGTTAGCATTGGCCTTTGTGAGAATTAAGAAACACTGACACATTTTACAAAGTGACATAATGCCAGAGCACAGACCCATAGAGCTGCTAGCGTGGACTTTATACTCATTAGTCTTGTTTAATGGTTATATGTATGTATTTGTGTGTAATGTTTTAAAAGGATCTTAAATATTTTATCATTTATTTATTTTATAGATCTAACATAATTTAATCCAGGGAGTACACCAACACTTGCCCAATATCAGCTGGGATCGGCTCCAGCCCCCTGTGACCCTGTAAAGGAAAAGTGGTTACAGATGATTGATGGATGGATGGGGATAACTGAACCAATTTATTACTTGTGTGTATAATGCTAAGCAATGCTCAGGCCAACGGTTTCACTGACATTTTGAGTTCTGGGAAATTTTGGGCCTAATTATGGAGTAGCAGTAGAAAAATCTTTGTGAATCCCTGGTTTAAATATTAATCTGATTCATATATTTGGATGTTGGAAGCTCAAGATGCAGCTCTTGAGCTACACACAGAAGATACATGCTCATGTACTCTAAGTCCAGTATGACACAGCCACAAGTTTAATAATCCTGCCCTACAAATGTAACCAGTCAGGGTGTATGGTCGGAAGTGATGGAGAATATTGTGTTCTTCAGTCTAACTGGGCCAAATGTGTTTGACCAGCATCGACAGTGTTATCCATAGATCTCGTTTTCCACCCAACCAGTCTGACTGCGGCAGCGCCGGCTCTGAGTTTTGCAAGTCTCATAGATGTCATTGGTCACAAAGCCGCTCTCCCTGTCCACACATGACACATTCTCATAATCATCACAATGGGAGTCCTGGGAGGAGGCACAGGGATACTTTGTCATGATGTGTGCTGGCATGCTGCTGCCCAGAGCACTGTGAGGCAGCTTGGTACATGTAATGTCACTAAAGGCGTAAGGTCCTTGTACGGCGTAAGGCGAAGCCGTTGTTGACGCCCATGGTTTTGATCTGTTGGGACAACTTTGTGTTTCTGTTTTCCTCCTAAATATCACAGAAAAAAGAGCAGAGTGAGGTCACCACAACATGGTTTAAAGGGAGAAAAACTGCTCATTAGTGTGATGACGACATAACAGGCCACATAAAGTGAGAAAACACATTTCTCCCACATGTTACTAACCACAAAGCAGACCAAAAATACCCTTATGAAATTTGTGCTTAACTGAAAATACTTGGAAATAAACAGCATCAATGTGCCATATTGATTTATAAACATTTCATTGCTGCATTATTGACACATATATATTAACATATGTAAAAATAACATCTCTTCAGAAATGCTTATTAATATGTTTTTTATGACTCCACGTCCAGAAACACACTTTTTTAAAAGCACAAGAGATAAATACATAGTATGATTTACAGTTTAACAGCTTATTGTTCTCTGCTTTACCTCTTTGCATGCTGTCTGTAGCAGAAGAAACCAGCAGCTGCAAACAGGAGCAGCAGCAGAGCAGGAATAGTTGCATAAAGGATGTAGGAAACATACAGGGTGTTGTCTGAAAGAGACACTGCAAATAAAAGAATAACATCGACAAAACTTCCCATAAGATGAACTCTGAACATGAACTTTATCCCTGAATAGTCATCAGTCATTTATTATGTAGGGTATTCCTTTAAGTGGTAAATAAATAAGTGGTAAATAAGAATGTTTTTTCTTACCTGACAACTCTGGTAGTCCTATTTTTATCCTCTTATCACTTTCTGTGGTTGAGAATATGTTTGGCCTCAGAGATGGAACTGAAGCAGTGAGACAACAATAAATATTATCAGCTGATCATCAGCTGAACTTAGCCGATCTGCATAAAAAGTGCTGTCACTTACTGGTAATTTAAGTGTAATGTGATTGGGGTACTTGTGTATCTTTACTTGAGTTAGAATTTGAACGCAGGACTTTTACTTGTAATAGAGTATTTGCAATACAAATTTAGCTAAATTACACAATTTGGAGTCACGAAGAGAACATGTGAATAATGTGTTTCTTTAAGTTTTGAGTCTGTGTTGATTCAATTTTATAAAAATCTTGTTTTGAGCATGTTTTTTAATGAAAAACATCAGTCCTTGACAGACAAAGATTGTTGTTCTTTAAGGTTTAATACTGTACATGTACTGTGCTTTACCACACGTGATCTGCAGAAACTGCAAAGTTAAACCCACATTAAACATTTTGACCACTAGAGGGCTTTATTTACATGAAGGAAAGGTTAAACACAAGATATATGGTGTCTGACGTTTCTTGATCATAATGAGCATAAACACATGTGCAACCAGCAGTTATCTGTATTCAGCAGAAACGTCATGCGTACATGGACAGCATGTGCTTTACCTGCATGAGCTGTGTTCCCTTCTTCAGTAAATACTGGTACTTTTTCTGCATAAGACAGAGAAAATAAATAAGTAAGCTAAAATAATTCAGCCATTCAAGCTTCTATATAGAAAGCATATTTGTAAAATGGTGCAATCAATGCTGCTTCTTTCATCTAATTAAAAATAAAATAAAATAAAAGCATGCATTCAGAAACCATTTGATGTCTTAAAATAGAAAGAAAAGATAAACAAAAGGAGGAGCCATTATAAAAAGGAAGCCAAATAACAACTGTGGGTCAAGAAAGGCATTAATCTTTCATGGAGTTAACTATTGAAGTAGAACAAATGATCATGTTTGTTAACCATGTTCAAAAAATAATAATAAAATTGATCATTATTAACCTTTATTTATGAAGCACTTTTCTAAACCCACATTACAGAGTGTTTCACACTACAAACAGAATAGAACAAGCTCTAGCGAGAACAAGTCAAAATTAACAAAAAAAAAAACAAAGCAAAAGGACTGTCAATAAAAAACAAGGCAAATGAAATGGGCAATGCAACCACAGACCAAAAATATAGATTTATTAAACAATTATTTTCCTTACAAGTTACAAGGAACTTTGAGGAGATTCATATACAAGTCAGTCAAATTAATTAATTTATAGAAATTTATTGGAAAATAAACATCTAAGGTATCTGCATGTGTTCAAAGTGCATCAGGTGTATCTTAAACACAGGCAGCAATACCTTGTTTCAGGTTGCCAGAGAGCAGAGTATTGCAATAATCCAGGCCACCAACATTAAAATTACAGATTACTTGTTGAGTACTTGCTGTTGACAGCAAGGGCCATGTTGTAGTTGTGGTTTTTGGAGGATGAAATTCCAATTTTGTGGATTAAAGTACCAAATAAAACCAAGAGTGCCAAATGTCAATAATTCCCAGCCAGATACAACAGCACAGTGTCTGTGATCCACTGACTCACCTTCTGGGTATTTACAGACAAAGTTGTTCTTGGAGTTGCAGTTGTCGTCATTCCACTGAAACAGGAAATGACCTTCCTGGTCAGGTGGTGCAGAGGGCTGGTGGTACAGGACCGCACACATTTCACCACCACATGATGGTTCATCCCAATGCCAGTTCCTGCAGCAAATAAGATGCACATGTCAAGACTTGCATCACATTAAAAATTTTGATTTCAGTGTTTTACTTTATATTTTAATTTCTCATTTCCAAATTATGGCAACAAAGTGCAGATATTCCATAATACCCAGACAATCACTTAATTCCATATTTTTTTCAATGTCCTGACTGACTGTTTCCTTTTTTGATTAGCTGTGTTCATTTTCACTGATATAGCTGACACATTTACTCATAGAAAAAAAACAACAAAACAAAAGACCTGAACTTGGCCTTGCTTCCATCCAGCCAATAATACTGCGAAGGACATTCTGGGTTTGTGGTCCCTGTCCTGTATTTCTGTGGGCTGCGGCGGAGCCCGATCCAGAAGTCTCCATTTCCAACCTGCAGCTGCTGTATGAACCTTTCCATCAGGCGCTGCTCGCTCTCCGTTTCGATGCTGAGCAGCTCGCCTCCATCCGACCTGCAGGCCTGTCTGGCATCCTCAAAGGTCAGCCTACGCCTGCTGTCCTGAATGTAGGACACTTTGTAGCACGGACGCTCTGTCCCACGCCGACAGATCCTTTGGCCTGTACACCAGAGTCAGCATAAGGGAGATAACATGATGGTAAATGCAGGGTGTTTTTGCTTTCTGGAGACTTCCTGTGTCACCCACATGGCTGGAAGATTGTAAGCAGCCTACTGTATCATGGACAAATTAGGAAGCAGAATTTTTTAGCCAAAGTCTGGCCTCATTGTCCCACAACGTGGGTAGAGTTAACCATGTGGTAGTGAAATTACAGTGTAAAACCTGTATTTTAAGGGCTTAAAAAACATTTGTTTATTTTTTCTACATTGGTTTTCATACTGTGGTATAGTGTGACAGACAGTGAAGAGCAGCATTTTAAATATGTGAGTCTAAACATGTCTGAAATGCAGTTGTTTGCTGAGGAGGTAAAATGAGGAGGTTAAAGATCCAGTGTGTAGGATTTAGTGGCATCTAGTGGTGTAGATGCAGGCTGCAGCCAGTTGAATGTCCCTCTGTTCACCTTTCTCTTCCAAGCATGTAGGAGAACCCATGGTGGCTGCAAAACTCACAAAAAATTCAAAAGGCTTTCTCAGAACCAGCGTTTGGTTTGTCTTTTCTGGGCTACTGTGGAAACATGGCAATGCAATACTGCCAACTCTATGGAGGACCTGCATCCTTTGTATATTCAGTAATTATGCACTTATAAAAGCATACAAATTAAAACATATATATATATGTGTGTGTATATATATATATATATATATATATATATGTATATATATATATATATGTGTGTGTGTGTA
>JAQMCX010000054.1:2031986-2093278 GCA_029814765.1 Acanthurus leucopareius | reverse complement strand
CCTATCTTTGATAGATAGATAGATAGATAGATAGATACACACACACACACACACAAACATATATATATATATATATATATACACATGCATATACATGCATATATATATATATATATATACACATGCCCATAAGCATATATATATATGTGTGTGTGTGTATATATATTACACTGCCATATTCCAAAAATAAATCCCATTAAATCTTACACACTGGATCCAATGATTCAATTTTGAATTCAAACCTAAAGTCACCAAAAAAAAAAGAGAGAAATTTATTAAAACTCTTTTATACATACTCTTGAGGCATTGTCTATAAATGTCATCATCATCTGTCATTTGTTTTGTAATAAACTATCCAGGATATTTTACCTTATTACCAACCTCAAAACAATTTCAGAGTCAAAAGTCAGGAAATCCTCTTTTGGTTCTGCAGATCAAGACAGCACTGTGACTGGTGTTGAATTTGCTAAGATGCAGACTGAATAAACCAGAACTTCCCTAATATTTGCTTGTGAACCCCTCTTCATAAAGCCCCTCAGGATGCCTATGTAGGAGTTGAGATGATGAGGTGAGAAAAGGGATTTTCCTTTTGTCCAGAAAAAAGTAAAGATTAGCGAAAAAAAGCCACCATAATTTACTTCTCTGTAATCATTCAGACACCCAGATAAGTATCATGGTCACTTGCGGTGGTCCTGACCCCCCAGGCTGGAAACCACATGAATCCATGAACCAATAGCCTGATAAAAATAAATAAGGGACAGATGTCATCATGACCAGTCTCTGACTAAATAATACTGCCAGGAAGTCATAGGCCTAATTTCGAGTTTAGTGTCAAAACCTTGTCAACTTCTTAGAGTAAAAACATGTTTGGTGCTGTTTTATTCTTCTTCTCTTTGCATGAAACGTGCTTCATAAACAAACTTTCCTCGCCTTATAGAGAAGCAGTCACACACTTTGATGCCTGTTGTTTAATGATCCTGTTCGCAGTCTGTTGATCACATAATTGTCCCTGTGTTGTAACACTGTGCAGCTGAGTTATGCGACCTCCTGACTTCAGATCAGCGATCTGAGTCATAAACACTCTGTTGACGTTAATTTTCCACCACATCACCCGCGTGCTGCTGCGGTGAGTTTGACCACAGCCTGTTTATCGCTGTGATACACGTCCGACGCGCTTTAGGCTTTTTTTTTTTTTAAACGGTGGTTCTGCTGTCATAAACAACAGCAGATTCACAGCGGTGACTTTCAAAGTTGTCAGCAGAAACAAACAAGTCAAGTCTTACCTCAATGACATACACATGCAACATACACAGTATTAACCCACAATGTCTGCGGAGTTTTGAAAAGGAGCCTCCGTCCGTTAAGTTCTTACCATTTATTTTAGAAGCGGATCCAGGGTGGAACAAAACGGCGATAACAGTGCCAAACAGCTTCATAAAATCCATCTCTACATGTTCACCCGAATGTTCTGGACGATTACCTTAAAAATCAAACTTTAACCTGTTAGTTAGGAGGTAAACCCTGTGATTAAAAACACAGACTTGTGACAGAGGCAGCAGTCCGTCCAGTCAAAAGTGGGTCGAGTCGCGAAGGCGTGCATATGGCGTCAGGCTGAGAGGAAAAAAACACCAGGAGGGAGATAGTCCAAGGTTTTAGCAAAGTTGCTTGAAAATGAGTTCTTTTCTCTTCGGATGTAAACTCAAACCTTTGGGGTATGGGTTTGTGCAGCTTGTATCCTTTATTTATTTATTTATTTTGTACCAAATTAGCAAATCACGTTTCACATATAGCTTGGAAATGTCATTATAATGGAATGAATAGAGGTCTTTGTGCATTCACTGTGCATCATGCTCCCTGTTTTAAAATAAAGAATGAGTATCCCTCATTCTTATGCGACTACACACACACACACACACACACACACACACACACACACACACACACACACACACTTAGAGTAATTGAGTGCTGTCTGGGGAAAATAGCTCAGGGGAGAAAATGAAGCGAGAAAACAGAAACAGACGCAAGGTTGACTTCAACAGCTTAAATGGTGCGTGTTAAGAGTACAACTCAGTTTTTCCTCTTCTTTGTCTGGTACACACACTGATCTCGTGTGTGTGAAGTTGTTATCAACAATATGTCTGGAATGGTGGACCCACAACTAAACAAAACACTTCCAAATCTCCAATTAAGCAAGCGTAAGCATTTATAAGGAAATTGACTCAGAGCACGCAGTGAAAATACAATGCAAAGAGCAACACAGTCAGGACATAAAAGTGAGATAGTGACCCAGTCAATGAGATAAAGGGGAAGAGGGTGAGAGAGAGATTGTCCATAGAACAGGAAGGCATGCAGAGGAGGAAGAGGAAAGGATTTTTTTTCAGCACCGTACTTCCTGTTCACTGTTTTGTTTTGGTTTCCAGGCTCTGGAGCTTAATATCCAGAATATGAATGATTGTGAAAGTCTGGGGAAAGTTTTATGAGTTACGCAACTAGAATAAATTGTTTTACACTGCCAGTTTCAACAGACTCATCAGATGGAGACTTTCCTCTGAATGACTGGCTGGCTGGTCAAATGGTGGCCCTCTTTAGTCACAGTTGAATGAAAATACCGCTGTTGTTTTTGTTATTGTTCCCTTTGAAAAGATTATCTTTAGCCCTTGATTACTGTACACATTTCAGTTTGTAAGACTAATATTTGTTCCAGTCAAATTGACTTAATCTGTGAAACTAAACCTGTGTCTTAATTTAAAGGATTCTTGTTTCATTTCAGTGAAGTTGTTGCTAATATCTGTGTTTTTCATGCGGCTTAGTTTATTGGAGTTCATTGCAGTCTTCATACAGCAGCAACTGACTCAACAGCAGCTGTTCACATGTCTCTCTTTACATGGTGGCTATATTTGATTTTGAACATATGTATTGGTATTAAAACAAGCCTTGTATTTATGTTTTAATCTAGAAGGATCAGGGGAAAAGTATGTATCAGTTTTGAACTTATCAAAACATTGCTGTTGCAGGGACGAATTTGGCCCACATGCTGCCGTTTTCCTACCACTGCATCAGAGGGACAAGTTGTGGCAAATTAATGCAAAAGTTGCACAAAGTGATAACCTTTATCTGAACATTTCATAAAAATCATAAGCTGTGACCTTTGCAGTCACCAAATATCAATTAAACTCACCTATTGGAGGTATCGTCAGTCATCTTCTTATTGGCTCAAAAAACAACATTTGACCTGTTACATTTTTTTGTTTCCTTAATCTCAACGTATCAACTGCATTCATGTGCTTCACCAAACTACATTCACTTAACCACACATTTCTCCACCAGAATGAAGCATCTGTTTCAAAGCTCTTTCTATAAAAACTCCAGATAGGCTAATAAAAAATCAGAAATTACTACAATCTAACACCACCACACATGCCAACCACCTCCCACTTAAAACACATCCACCAACAACTCAGTGAATGCAGTCTGAACAGGAAAAGTAGTAAATACGCAATAGAAAACTGAGAAGAACAGACGACAAAAACAATGATGCTCTCTCATACTGTAGTTGTTTCTCACCTTATGTAGTAGCTTTATTGCAGGCCCATGTCTGCAGACCTTGTGACTGTATCTAGCACTATAACTCAATGTGCCGTGTAAGATCTAAATCTGGGTAGTCCCACACCCATCTCCCCAACGCCCACAGTTTATTCTGCTCTTGTGTTGTGATTTTTATCATCCATCACCAGATGACCTTGGACGCAGAGAAATAAACACCAGCTCCTCTCTGTGGACAGCTGAGAGAGGACAAACAGTCACAGTCTGTTTGTCTGTGTGTTGCTCTGTTGTCTGCTAACTGACTTCAGGCCATCTCTCTATTTGTCTCTCTCTGGTAACACAAGTGTGTCTGTCAGGCAGGAGTCTTGTTGTCAAACTGGGTCTCTGGATGCTTATCACGTGTGACCTGAAATGATTTGTCCTTGTTTTGGTCTTTAAGGCTCTAACATTAATTTGATTACTGGCGTGCAAAAGTTTCTCATGTGACAAAGAGCTGCGTCACAAACACGGCCCCTGTTGTGCTTTTCCCACATCATCAGTGTGCATCATCAGGAATACACCATTTCACAGCAGGGCTTTAATGTTGTGCTGGAGATTCAGGTTTTACTATATAAATAAACATTGTGAAAGCTGCATGTGCATTTGAAAAGTTGTAAGTTGATTGATTTGTATATTTGAGTGTTCAGTGGGTTTGCAGATCACATGACAGCAGCAACAACCATGGCGGCCATGTAGTAAATTAAAGATGAAGCATTTCATACAGATTCATGTGAGAAGACCTCCTTATAGATAAACACGTATCCTTTAGGACTGGAGTAGATATATTGTCAGATTACCCTGCTCAGTGGTCTTGAGTCAAAAATAAAGAAATTAGTCTCCTTTAACTGTGTTTGTGCGCAGTGTTTCACTAAATCAAAATTACTACCTTGACCCAGGGTTTCTCATGGTGATTTAATTAAGCACAAAATAATCCAAGAATTTGATTACATGCCAACGACACTGAAAAAGTGGAATTTAAAAGAGAAATGCTCTTCTCGTGTGGATCTCAAGATCAAGATCTACATAAAAGCCGCTGATATATTGGCATAAAAGGGGTGTATTTTCTGAAAATACTGAATTAAATGAGCAAAAAGTTTAACGGCTAATGTTCAGTAAGCCAAGTTTTTTTCCCACTTGGTACCGGACAAGACATAGATTCCCGCAGGTCCTTTCACCTTTGTGTCTTTAAAAATTACAGATTAGTTTCGCATCCTGTCTTTACTGGAAAGGGCGTGTTTTTTTTCTGAAAACCAAACATACAATGGCTGTCTCTGTGCTCTCTGATCAGTTAGGAAGGAAGTTGTTCCTCTCATGAGTCTGTTGGAGGCAAAAAGTGAGGGGCTTGAGTTCTGTCTTATTTTGGCCAGCAGATGGCACCAAACTACATATGAAAGAAGGCAGAGCTGCAACTTCACTCTCACTTATTGTCAAATAACATTTCGTGTTGGATAATTCCTAGGTACATGTTCTCATTCACTGCACTTGAGTTTTTCCTTTAAATTATTTTACTTCAACTTCACTATGCTGAAGAAGGAAAGAGAAATTTGTGCATTGACTGAACTGCATGCATCTGACAAATTTCCATTCTTTGTCACTTCTGGCCACTTGTAGAAAATCTGTTTCTTTTTGTGTTTTTTTTGGTATGAAGTTTCTACTAAAAAAAAAAATTAAACTTTGAACTTTGCAGATGTATTTCATTTTTAAAACTGTTTCTCAGAGTGGCAGAGCGTAGTTTTATTCTTCTTTTGTCTCCCATTATCACATCTCAAGACCTCTTCAGTTTGGGAACCACTAGACTGTAATAACTAAATCAACATAAGAAGTTATGACAACAGTTAAATATGACATACACTTAATGCATCAGCATTAATCTAATATTTTTATGTAAAATGATATACCAGTAACAAGGCACACATTGTTCTGCACAGGAAGTACTTGTACTTTAAATACCAACTGATTATTTATCCTCAGCAAAAGCAAGTTGAACATGCCAGTAATATTTTATGTGGTTTGAAAAAAATAACAGGATTGTGTAACAAGAGGAAATGCATTAGCTACGGTATTTACCGCCATACAGCAACACTGAGCACTTTAAGGGAAAACAGATGAAAACTCCTCTGCAACATTGGAGTTTTGCAACTATTTTTAAACATATCTTGACTTCTTCTCAGTAGGATGTCTACTGTTGTGGTGTATTTATGCCCTGAAGAGTCATTAGCTCCATTAAGTATCCTCTGTACTGTACATGCCCACAGAGCAAAGTGTCGTCTCCTCACATGCTTCCCAGTGTATCCGCTTTCTTCCAACACTAAATCCTTGTCCTGCCCTTGGACATGTCATTGTTTTCTAATGTAATTATGTCACAAACCTCTCTGGCTCTTGGTGAAAGGAAGCAGTACAGATGTACATTAATGCAGCCCGCTGACATAATAATGCTGGCAGTCAGAGCATACCAAATGTATAAGATAATAGATGTTTGATGGTTAATTTGTATCCTGTTCTATTATATTAAAAGCATTCTCACTGAACTTTTTGATGTCTGTTACTGTCTCATAAATTTAATTCATACAATGTTGCCATTACAAGACAATAAGCCCTGATCAAATTTTGTTATTTTTTCATTAGATTTTTTTTTTTACTTATCTGAAATTGCAACTTTCTCTTCTCACATGAGAACATTTAATCCTTTTGTTTCTCTATCAAAATCCCCAAGTTGGGGATCATTTTCCGGACATCTCCACACAGACATTATCTCTCACCCTGCAGCCAAATGGATTAAAGGAAAATGAAATGGAGAATGTGATTAGAGTGCTGAAGAATGGCTAAGTAGTTGTTTCAAACCAATGTCCTGGGAGGTGAACTCCTCCAACCAAGCAAAGACTGAAGGAATTTAAAAATAGTGACGCATCTGTGGATAGTGTGACAAATGTCTTCTCTCACCATGGGCTCTTTGGCAAAAACACTGATGCTCCTTTTCATTCTATACTTTTGATGAACAATGGGGCTTCTCATTTGAGCAGTTACAGTTGTGGCCTATAGCTACTGCACACACACTACCTGCAATGTAAGTCTATGGAGACAATAGAGGAGAGTTTTGACATGCAAGAGAAATGAACAAAGGTTTGTCCTGGTTGGCTGAGTACTTCATAGCTTGTGGCAAGCGTGATCACCTTTCAAGCATTCAAGGTGTTTCATTCTGCAGACATGACTCCTTTATTCAAGACAGTTAATCTCTATACAAAGACTTTGAGATCTAAAGATAGAAAAATGTACATCTTCCTTTTGAGAGCTGCTTTTGTCATTTATTTGCAACGCAGTAAAGTGTCTCTGGTTGTTTTAGGGTGTTATCAATACGGAATAATCTGAATTAGCCAATTTTATGCAGAACACATCAGCGAGAACCTGCACAGTTTTAGTAAAATAGAATAAATTTGGTGAAAACAATAAGTTAATGTAATCTGTTATGTTGATATTTTTAAAAACATTTTTACTCTGAAGTACAAAAAATGTTCTTATTATTAATTATGCATACATCAACTTTATTTGCTCCAGCACAACCAATCAGCAATGATAACTTTCACCTCTGCTTTTCAAGGATCATTTTTAATGGAAGGAAACCTAAAGCAGCAGGTTAACCTGAGGGATCTGTGTCAAATCCCTATGACACTTTAATCGCTGGGTTTAGATCTGACAGCAAACCGTGCCAGGAGCTGCTGAGGTCTGAAGAAGATCACGATAGAGACATGGAGAAAGTGTGTGTGGGGTCTATGATTAGTGAATGGGAGGGCTTGAGAGTCACACCTCTCTGGTTTTAGGTGTCTTTGGGTTGTTAAAGACTATAAAAGCCCCACTGAGCCACTACCTTCATGACACCTGCTCAGGTACCCACTAAGGTAAGAACCTCCTCAGATTTTCACATTTGGCTCTAATTTATTCTAATGTAGTGATTAGTTTAAAAAAATGATATTCACAGTTGCAGCTAGAAAAAAATAATAATATAGTAATACAATAACATAATAACACAAATAGCATAATATCATAATAAAAGAATTAGAGTAACATTCGTATCTGATTAATGTTTTTTTTTTTGTAGCCGCTAGCATTTTGTCATACTTGCTCGGACTCACTGAAATTTTCCTCTCAGAGCCATTTTGCTGTTTTTTAAATTTTGTTAATATTTTGTCTTTTTCTCCATCTTAATATAGCGCTTTCTACTGATCAATCTGACTGAGCTTCATCCAGACAGCATGACTCTGTATCTTTGTCTCCCTCTGCTGGTTGTGCTGCTGCGACCAGCTCTGTGTCTCTACAACTGCTCCTCTGAGTATGACAGGACCCCAGGTAAAATAACTAAAGACCACACTACCCTTTTTTCCGCTCGATTTTACAGATTTTTCTCATCTCTCTCCGCAGCAGCATCTGGTTCATTATGTCAGTGTTCCTTAAAATCTCACAATATCGAAACATAAATCCTCACTATTCTGATTTTTATTCTGTCTGTCTTTCTCAGACAGCTCAGACCTGACAGTCGATTGTGGCCCCAGTATGATCACCCTGGAGGTCAATCTGTGCACTGCTCAGTGGTCAGGCTTCAACACCTCCGACTTGGCTCTGAATGGGAACCACAACACCTCGGACTGCCTGGGCTCCATCGACACCACTGTGAATCCTCCAATTATCCGTTACCAGCTTCCTGTTAACCACAGTCAGGATAATCCCTGTCGCCATTCTCTGCAGGTCAGGAGGGGTATGATAGAGGAGAAATGAAGCTGAAACACTTACACAATTAGGGTGATGCATACAAATGTTTAAAGGGAGGATTAGTTCCATATTTTTTTCTGCAACAAAAGATATGGACAAACAACTTTATATTTAGGGTTATGTGGAAATATTGAGGAAGATCATGTAGTAAATGTGTTTTGTTGCTGTCTTGTTCAGATTGTGGATGAGGTCCCTGACCCTGCAGGCCCCTTTGCCAGCTTCTTAAGCATCCAGTCAGTTGTCATCACCGGGTACATAGACACACCCAGATCTGACCAGGGGCTGATCAGCTACTCCACAGACCTCTACTATCACTTCTCCTGCCGCTACCCGCTGGAGTACCTCATCAACAACACACAGATCGTGGCGTGAGTACCTGTCCATCTTGAAAAAAAAAGCCTACAGTGAGAAATGGGGCTATTTGGAGGAGGATTATCTAAGCATGTCGTAAAATCATCCTGCATGTAAGTAAAATATGTTCCTCCTACATGATCTTTTAGCTCTTCGGTTTCTGTGGCGACCAGCGATAACAATGGAACCTTCATTGATACACTGAAAATGGGTGTTTATAATGTAAGTAGCCCACAAACATACATTACAACAACACACCGCTAGACACACTAATTTCTTGTGACTTATGTTACTCTGATATGATGTCTTCTTTCTCCAGGATGTTGACTACACCTTCCCGTTAGCGGTACCTTCAACAGGACTTGAGCTACGAACCAGGATCTATGTGGAGGTCATGGCCGTTAACCTCACAGGAAAGTAAGCAAAGCCCATGGATGTTAGTAGTTTGTTTTATCTAAAAACAAATAAAAATGAGCACTGTGTGCTCTTGTGGCAAACAGTAACTCACTGTTGTATTGTCCTGTTTTAGTTTCTACATACTGCTGGATCACTGCTTTGGTACTCCCACTGCTTACAACTTAACAAACAGCGAGCAGCACAACTTCTTCATCGGGTATGGACGCACACACTGTTTGTATAGCTTCATATGTGGGATTTTCACATCACTTTTTTTAAAATGTAAGTTAACTCTAAATGATTCTCTGATAGCTGTGAAGTGGACCAAAGGTCATCTGTGACCAGCAATGGCCTCTCCAAGGTTGCACGGTTTAACTTTGAGGCCTTCCGCTTTGTTCAGCACCGTGACCAGACAAAGTCCAGCATCTACCTGCACTGCATACTGAGACTCTGTGAGCCCAGCAAATGCCAGGAGCTGCTGTCTGTAAGTTGGGGGAGCAAAGAATAAATGACTCTGCTTTTAAGAAATTGAAAAGAGGCAGATGTAAAATTTAAAGGTGCCCCAGAGTAAAGATTTTAACAATGCAATTTATCAACATGCATAAAACTTATCAATTTGCTACTTAAGACTTGATGAAAATGGAAATAAATCTATAGAAAAATATGCTTTTTAATCACCAGTGTGGATCCTATTGCCACTAACCACATTGTTAAAAATGTGTGAGGAAACAGTATTTTAGAGCATATTAAAGCCTTGTTAAATCGCTAACAGAAGGGAGACAGAAAGAAATGCAGGGAGAAGAACGGGTCTATGGTTGGGTTTGAACCAGGGATGCTGTGGCTCATGTTTCACACCTTAGACCCACAAACCACCAGGGAAACCCCAATTCATCTTTGTTGTAATTTATTTTCAAGATTTAACATGAAATAGAAATAAAATAAATCCTGCAATATTTCTTAAACTGAAAGGTCTAGTGTGTAGAATGGGATCCTTAGGCAGAAATTGTAATCAATATTCCCAAGTATGTTTTGATTAGCATAAAATCACATTTAGAAATAAGAATCTCTATGCTTTCATTAACGGATGAATGATTTGGTGGCATTCAGAATATCACAACATGTGTCAGGCTAAACCCACCTGGATGCTTATTGTTTTTCAGGCCTGCAATAGCAGAAGAAAAAGATCTTTGACTCCTTTTGGAAGAGAAAGCACCGAATCTGCCACTCTTTCATTTGGACCGCTTTATATGGCTGCAGAAGGTTAGATGCAGTGAAAAAAACACAACACCACTTTAATGTACTAAGATCCAAAGTTGATTTTTTGACTCTCTTTCCTTTCTCCCCCTTATTAAAGACAAGCCGTATGCTGCTGCCTACAGTGAGTACATTTTGATCACACTCATTTCCGTGGAAACACATTTTAATATCTTAAAATTTTTGGTTACCCAAAATAGTAATATCTCTCTCTTAATTTCCCCCTGTGTGCATCAGGCAGTGATGTGGCACCAGAGACGGATGGTGTGAACGTGACAGGCCTGGTGGTGGGGGTCGTGTTCGGCTCAGCTGCTGCTGCCTTGCTGGTTCTGGGTGGCTGGTTTGTCCTGAAGAAGTTTTACTGGGTGGGAGGATTACCTCAACCTTTTGCCTGAAAAATCTTTTTTTGGGCGAATTATCATTTTGTAGTGTTAATTGTGAGCGCACAAAATCTGGTGATCTTGTGATTTTTCAGGTGATTTTGTCAGGTGAGCTTAAAGCAAATGTGCTGGTATCTTTTAAACTTCTTCTGTCTATACTTACTGCACCTGCATTTAGCATTTGTTGGTCATGAAGGAACAAAAATTTGCACTGCTGCTTAAAAAAAATTAACCATTAGAGCAAATAAAACAACTGATAAATTTTGATATTTTACATTAATACAAATTTGCTCAGAAAATAGTTATGTCTCTAAACAATTTTATCAGTTTGTACCAGTTTCTTTTTGTATTTTGTACAGAATCTTAGTATACAAGTCAGACCTTTGGTATGTTTTGTACAGAATAAAAACAAGGTTTGAAATCAGGTTGGTGTACTTTGTGGTTTATTATACATACTTAAAAAATGACAACAGGTAATTTGTATCATCAACTTTATTCTCAAAAAGCAACATCTTTTTGTATGACACAGTAACTGTATACTGACATTAACACACTTATTCCCATATAGATCAATCAAAACTTTACATTCATAAATATTTACAAGCTACTTACTTTGCTGGTATGATGTCAAAATCACAGACAGGAATCACTTTTAATGTGTCCTTAAAAGCAGTAAAGTGAGTGTTTTGTGGTCTCTGTTGCTACACTGAGTGCAGAATGTCTTGGATCAGAGCAGAGAGTTTAAGTGAAAAGTCTTCCCGCAAAGAGCCTCCTGGCTGTATAGACAAGGAAGAAGAGGAGGGGGATAGGATGGAGGCTCCCTGGAACTCCAGCTCCTCCTCCAACCCTTGAAACAGCCTCTCCATCCGGGCTTGAAACACTTGGCTCTGCAGGGCTGCATTTTGGCAGAACTGCTCCATGCTGGCTTTCATTTCAGCCGTATGAGGCTGTGCAGTTTCTAGCAGGGCAGAAAGCTCTGCTTTGAGAGCCCCCACTCTGTTCTGTACCTCCAGCCTCAGTGAACTCACTTCCTGTCCCAAGCGGGAGCTAATTTCCTGCCAGAGCTTTGTCTTGGCTGCCTCCTCTTCACCAGCACTGATCTCTTTCAGATGTTCGATCACCCCAATGGTTTTAGTATGGAAGTCACTGATGATGTCGGCCACCTTGGAGCTGCTGTGCTCCAGGGTTTGGCTCATCCAGGCAAAGGCCTCCTGGTAGAGAGCCGGACTGGCCTCAGCCTGGACCTCTGCTGTCTCCAGGCCCTGCAGATAGAGGCTCAGCTGGCCACACAGATCTTGAGTGTTGCTGCTGAGAGAGCTCTGGAGCTGCTGTGTGAGGGGAGCCAGGCGCTCCCTCATGGAGGCCAGGGTGGAGCTGAAGTGGGCTGTTGATGGGGACAACCTCTCTCGCAGCTCTGCCAGCTCTTGGTGCAGACGGATACGCAGACGCTCAGACTCCATGTTGAGTTTACGTTGCATCTCTTCTCCTACGGGAGTTTTGCTGTCATCATCTTGGTCGTAAAGGGCACTGCTGTCCATGTGGCTTTTGTAGATATTGCTGAGCAGAGAAAGACAGAAGTGCTACATTAGAGAGTTTTTCTCTTGAAATACTTCACCTTGAGCTGAGTTTATGGATGCAGATTTATTTGAGGTCTTTAACTGTTTTACAGACTTTAGATTAATCAACTTACTTCACATCCTTTGCAGGTTCTGTCTTGTCATGAGCCTGGTTTGCCTTTGAATCAGTCCAGGTTGCGTCCCTGCTGATACGGTAGAGTGGGTACGCTGCAAAGACAGAAAAAAATAGATGAAACATGTGAAAGTGCAACATAAAGGGTATTTAACAGCATTTTAAGAGTGGTGTTTACCTGAAGTTGTCAAGAATGACAAGGTGAAGATCACAACTTTGAGATGCATGTTTGTCTTTCTGCAGAGGGACAGATGAGAAAAAAATACATATAAGAATAAACTAATAATTAGAAATAGCTGATGTCCCTATATTATCTATAATTCCTTTCAGACACATTCTCTTCTCAGTTTAATACAAGAAAAGAAGATCAATATGTGAAAAAAGTGGCTGGTCCTTACCTTCAGATCAGAGGTCTGCAGAGTGACTTCTCCTCTCATCTGACTTATAAAGGACCTTGTTATCAGAGCAGCAGCCCAAACTCTGCCTGTGTCAACAGTCAACACGTGGAGGGTCACACTGATGACAGAGCACAACATGAATATACACACAGAAATACACACACACAGAAATACACACACACATATATGCAGAGTGAGGCAATGCCAAAAGTCCCCCCTATTGAACCTCCATAAAACTTATCAGGACTCTCGCAGCATTGACTTAAGGTAATTACGTCATGTCAACACAGATGCACCACTTAGAGATTACAACTGTGGATAAAGTGTCATGATTGGTAGAATGATGGCATTGCAATAGAAATAACTGCAATAGAACAGGATAATACTTTTATAGTGATACAGACAAATTGTAGCCACCTGAACAGCACGTTTGCATTTTCGAATAATAATTGAAAATGAGGTTAAAGTTCGTTGTGGTGACCCAGAAAGGTTCAACAAGTTCAAGTTCATGTGTCCACAACAGATAAGAAACGTGGCTGGAATTGTGTCCATTTACGTCAAAGGCCCACTTTGCCAGGAAACAGAATAATATGAATATTTACAACGGGGTCACTTGTTTGATCAACAGTGCTTTTGCCTGTGGGTGATTAAATGCATTATGCAAGATCTGATGTGGGTTTTTAATGCCTCAATTTTTCTTTAATTTAGTTTGTTTAGTTACTAAGCGATGGAAAGGTTAACAAAGCCCTGCTTAGATGAAAACAATGCTACAACATCAGTGCAGGTTATGTCCACCTGTATCTTCTTTCCTTAATCTGTGCACACAAAGCACATTTTTTAAAATCTTTTTATCAGGCATAATTTAAGCTTCACAACTCACTAAAAAAACTACAGTGACAGTAGTTTTTTGAGCCCAGATCACAGCTCTATAACATCTGCAGCTTCAGTCGATGATAACATTTTTATTCCCTAAATAAAAAGCAATTTTTGTGCTGCTCTCCTAATGGACCTCTAAAAAGCCCCTGATGCTGTGGAACATAAAGCAATTTTACACAAACTACAGTCTATTAGTCTAGATAAAGCTTTGCTCAATTGGTTCCACTCTTTCTTTACAAAAACAGGACAGAAGACTGTTGTTCTGATGGTTTTTAATAAAACTCTCTTACTATCTGAACGCCACAGCTGCCTATTCTTGGTCAAGTACTGTTTATATTGTACATAAATACCACAGTTCTAACTTATCAATGATTTAAAGTCCGCTGTTTTGCTAATGATACAATTTTATATGCCTCAGGCCCCAATCTGACCTTGGACCTGTCTCGTCTTCAGTCTGCCTTAAAAGCTTTCAAAATAACATTCCCTTATTACAGACCAGATGAATAAATGCAGAAGAAGACCAAGTTCATAGTATTATCCACCTCCACCAGTGAGTCTGACTATCTGCTGTTAGAAAACTTTAGATGACAGAAATATTACTCTGGCTGAGTCATGTAATATAATTTTTTCAAGGTCCATCAAACAACACTCCTTAAATAAAAGTAAATGGTGTCTGTCTTCTTCCAACTGTGAAACTGCTGTGCAGCCAAACTTCAAGTCTGTCCTTGACTATGGAAATATTCTGTATCATCATTATACCCCTTCAGCACTTTAGTGGTTGAGCTCAGTGTATCCCTGCATTACACTTCTTCTCAAATTTCAGAATTTTCTACTTATCATTCTGCTCTGTCTGACTTCCTTGCAGTTAAGAAGAAGTAGCCATGTCCTATTATTCATCTATAAAGCTTTACTGTTGAAGTTTCTAAACTTACTCACATCGCTTTTTAAATTTAAAGCTTAAATCCAGAAATTAAAGTGAAAAATCCTACAACTACTTCACTTTGCAGCTGATATCCTTCTTGCTTACACTAATGTGGGCAGAATGAGCTCAGGTGCAACATTATGCACCTTTTAAATGGAATAAAGTGTAAACTGCACTCAAACCCAAGTCTTATAACCCCCATAGGGGTTTTAAAGCTTTACTTTTTATTGTTTCTTTAGATCCTTGTGACTTTTTTTATGAACTCGTTGTTATTAGTTGTGCTGTTCCATCCATTGATTGTGTTATGAACATGTCTTGTCCTCAGTTCTTACTTGGAAAAGAGACCTTAATCTTAATGAGACTTTTTGATTAAAAAAAATTTAATAATGATAAAGTTTCAAACAAGTTTTTTCAATTTTCTTAATGTATCCAGAGTTAGAGCAGCTCATAGAGCCCTGATTATGAAGACTTGTTTTGGATGCTTGGCAGTCAAAAGTTTACATGCCACTGTTTGTGCTTCCCAAGCAAACACTAATGATGATGATGCCAAACTCTGTTTTTCTGTGATTTGTCTTTTTTAGGTGAAAAAACAAGAAGTAATCAATATAAAAGTCAACTTGAAATGCATTATTAAGTTTAATAGCTTACATAAAGCGTGATGTTTCTGCATTGCTGATAAATTCCTTCATATCTCCGATAAATTCCTATCTATGATATCATTACCTTGAAGTGGATCTATGAATGTGATGCAGAGGGGTTTTTTTTGCACTAGTGACATGGAAATGTGGGTGAAAGTGCATCCTGTTCAGTTGGGTAAGCTGCGAGATGTCACTGGAGGATCATAGTCCATGGCTACCGTGATGCAATATGTAGGTTATTACAATTATCCAAAGTCCAACGTTTATTTCAATACAATAACAGCATGGAGGGAGTAAGGCTTTGGATACTGGACATCATCCATTGACAGTTGTACAGAAAATATACTCTATTTTATAATAGACCTGGGATGGGTCTTTCAATTTTATTTAATTATGGAGCAAAAGGTAATAACTTGGTTATTTTATGAAGACAGTAAGGATAACACTGTAGATACACTGCATGGAGGTCAGAGGTCTCTATGAATACTTTTAATTTGGTCAAACATATGTTTTAGTTTATCAAAAATAAAGCAACATGTTTATTCCACATGGAAGTTACCTAAAAAAATTTAAAGCATACTTTAAAAAGTGTTTGTGAGCGATACTGTTTTTACTCTCTTTTCAGACCTGACAATTATTGCCCACACAGACCTTGACCGCAGTTTTGTTTTGCTTTACAAGAGATTACAAGCCAATATAAACAAGTAAGCACAAAAAACAACATCAGCAACATTCATCACTTAGTGAAGCTTAAAGAAGCAGCTCACTAGCATAAAACCAGGTGTTTAATCTCATCAGATGTCTGAGTTTAAGACATGAATCTGAATGTGAATCCAGCAGCTGCTGAGACAGAGACGCTGCTAAGTAGACTCCTCTAAAGCAAAGCTGTGATGGTGATACATAAGGAGCCAAATCATTAATCAGTTTCATGGTAGGATTGAGATGAACAAATGCAGTAACATGATCCGGCAGCATCAGGCAGCTGTACTCTCTGTTTTCCTTGCTGCTTTCTACCAGCAACCAGTCCCTCCACTGTCACTGTCACTTTACCTCACAGGCCTCATAAATCATTCAGGGGGCCATTGAAAGTTATGCAGGCTGAATAGCTCACTGGCTACCTTGCAGCCCTGTCTACCAGCAGATAGATCAGGTCATGTGTGCAAAACAACAGACAGAAGTGTATCTGAGGAGGGAGATTGCTGCAGCACCTTCATACCCACTTTCTCAGCTATGACCCAAACAAGGAAGGAAACACAGAGACTGTACACAGACTATGGATAAGGACTAAAGAGATTCTTCCTGAGTCTGGAACAGACCTGGTTATTCATGTACCAGTCTTTTACCTCAGCAGGTGGACATATCAGTCATGCTCAGGACATGCAGATGCAAGATTTTTAAGCATGTGCTTTGGCTGAGTGCTGTGTTCTTTATGCTGGTTCATGGAGACAACTTCAGTCAGCATTTCCAGGAGAGGCCACCCTGCCAGCCAGGTAGGCAGGCTGTCAAATATATTTTTATAACATGACAAAGATAAACTAGTGTTTGATTCATACTATCAGATCAACATTAGATTTTAAATTGTTCCTTGCATTATTCCTTTCAAGTGTTAAGCCACACTTAGCTAACCTTTCTTCATTATTTTTGTTTTCGAGGGTTTCTAAGGTTATTTTTTTTCACCTACCAGTTGTGAATTGACAGGACTTTGTCTGGTAGAATGAATCTTAGTCTTTGGCATTTTTCACCTTTAGAGACAGTACAGATAGAAAAACAATCACACAAGGCCAATTACAGTGACTGCACTGACTATATGTCTTAATTTCACCTGTAATAGTGGATATAGTGTGACTACACAGAAAGATTAAAGGTTTGAACCTAACATTTTTACCTTACAGGTTTCTACTGTCCTTTTGCAAGCTTTACTCCAGTCCCCTGTCCTAAGGGCACCTATGGGCCAAATGCTGGTGCTGTGTCCATAGACAGCTGTTTTAAGTGTCCCCCTCACCACTACTGTCCTAGACCAGGTCTGCTTGCCCCCCTGCCCTGTGGCCCTGCAGCTCAGCAGCCTCAGCCTGGGCAGGAATCCTGCATCTGCCCAGGAGAGGGACAGAGCTTCCAGGTGATGGTGTGTTTTTACACGATGATAGGTTCAGCTCAAGTGTTTTTTCCTCTAGAGTGTTTATTTGGTTGAGAGGGTCTCACTGTCATATCAAACTCTCCTCCTTCTGTTATTTCATTCCCCTTTCTTCTTCCCCTGTGAGCTCCTCCTTTGTTTTATAAACCCACAGAACTCTAAGTTCCCAAGCCATTTGTTATTTTTCTGTCACTCTTAAATCCTGAGATACAAAGTGATCACTAATATGAGAGCAGCTTCCTCACTTTCTCCCTGAAACTTTAAACTGAACAATCTGTAGCTTCAAACTGAAAGAGCTCCAGATCAAGTTCCCTCACAGAAGAGTCTTATTTCTTTGTCTGCTGCAGCTTGAGCCGTGTTGAGCTCTCCACTCATCAGCTAATAAAGAGAATGAGACTTTGGTCCCCACATTTAATTGCATTTACTTCTGTGTATGAATAAAAGGGGATAAGTAAGATGGAAAAAGAAAAAAGGAAGGAAGGAAGAACAAAACACATGAGGAAATCAAGAAGAAAGAAATACGAAGAAGGCATCAATGAAATAAAGAAAGTGAGGAAGGAGGAAAGGAAAAAAGAAAGGAAAAATGGAAAGAAGCAAAGGATGAAGGACACACAAAAAGAAATTACAAAAGGAAGGAAAGAGAGAAAACAGATAGGAATCAATGAAGGAGTGAATGAGATAAATTTGGAGGGAAGGAAAGAAGAAAGGGATGATAGAAGGAACAAAAAGAAGAGGGAAGGAAAGAAGGAAGATAGGAAGAAGGACAGAATGGAAAAAAGGTGACAAAATCTATGTAAACAGGAAGGAAGGAAGGTGGGAAGAAAGAAAACATGAGGTAATAAATGCGAGAAGGAGGGAAGAAAAGGTGGGGGTATCAATAAAGGAAGAAAGAAAGACATATGTAAGGAATGAGGTGAGGAATAAAGGACCTACGTGAGGAAATAATTGAAGAAACAAAAGAAGGAAAGCAAATGTAGGAATCATGAAGGAAAGAAGAAACAAGGAAGAAAGGAAGGCAGGAGAGAAATCAGATGAAGGAATTAATGAAGGCAGGAAAGGAGGAAATACAAGGAAATTCACAAAAAAACAAAAAATTAGATAAAGGAGACGATTAAAATGGGTTGGGGAAGATAGACAGGAAGACAGATACATAGGTAGACAAATAGATTTATCATAAAGGATATATAGAATTATCATAAAAGCTAACAATCTGACCACAACATGAGCCATATGTAGCATTATGCAACACAGTGTTTGAACGCTTCTGTCCTCTCTCACAGTCCAGCGACGGCCGGTGCCACTGCACCATCAGCTACCAACCTACCAACAGCGGAGATGCATGTGTACACAAACTGTACGATGTCTGCAGAGATGGAAAAACACGTACACAGTATGGAGTCTGTCTGGACAGATATCAGTGGTTACTTCATTGTACGCAGCAGGTTAGACCTTGTGCAATCACATCACAGACAGATGCACACACAGAAGTAGAGCAAAGGTAAGACGCAAGTCATTTACAAAACGACTGGAATCAAATCCAGCAGATCTGTTTGAAAAAAGCTCGAGGACTTTGATACAGACACAGATAAGTTGTAAACTGTGATCTGTTTGCAGAACACACTGATAAAACACACTCTACTATCATCCGCAAGGCTAATGAGTACAACCTAGATGTCTTTGCCATTTCCTCCGTGTACCTGACATTAGTTTATCTGGTAAGCCACTTGTAATAGTTTCATTTAATATTTAACCACAAACTGCTTCCTCTGACTGTCTGTTGGCAAAGCTCTTTACTGTTCCTCCCATGCACTGTTTATTTATGTCACTGTCCTCCATTGTAGTCTTTGGTACAGGTGACCTTACACCCACTTACACACACAATTTGGGCTTATTTGAGATTCCCACCAGTTTTTAGATGATTTTTAAATAAAAAAACAAAAAACCTACAAATACAGAGAGATAATGAAATATTAAAAAGGATAAGAGTGGACTGATGAAAGTTTAATTTGATATAAGCTTTGCATTGGTTACTTCCCTGCAGGTGTGTCAATCTGCAGAGGACTACCAGGGTTATGATGGAGAGCTGGGTCTGTGCATTTGCAGAGAGCCTCCTGGAAGAGCTGCATGTGGAGGCCTATGCAGGAGAAAGTCATCAACTGGGCTGAGACTCAATTGCCAGTCTGACGGAAAAATGGAGCTGATGTGGAGCTCTGACAGTCAGGTTAACAAATGCAGCTGTGGATTTATGTAAACACACACATGCACCAACATATTCATGCACAAAAAGAAGAAATACTGAGAAAAGGATTTCTTTCAGGTATTTTAAACTCCGCTTTATTCAAGAAGTTATCACACTCATGATATTCATACCCTTGCATACACTATTTCCATTGAAAATGTCTTAGAATAAACATGATGAATAGTTTAGGCTGCAATACCTAGTCAGACAATACATACTAAAGCTCGGTACAATGTTGTCTTTATTGCAGCAGCAGAGAAAATGCGAGACAAGCACCTCTTGTGTTGCAGTGACCTATTAATGGTAAACACTGTCTTTGTGTATTCAGGTGTCAGGCATCTCAGGCAGCGTGCTGGAGACTTTTTTTAAACGGTGGGACCCTCAGGGGACTCTTCAATGCAACAGCCACACCAGCTCCTCCCGGCACGTCTACACTGTGCAGACAACAGGTGGAGACTCAACACACACACAACACACAAACTGAGTGTCTGTCTGTTTCATCCCTTTTCTCTCAAATCTGAGTCTCTTGTTGTCTGATTGCAGACGCAGGCTTCCTCGGCCTCCTCAGCGTCCTCCCAAAGGAGCTTCAGCAGCATTTTCCTGTCACCGAAGAATGGGACACTCAGAGCTCAAGTGGTTTGGCACAACAAAACACATTTTGAACAACAACAAAACACAAATAAAAAGTGAACGCATGATTCTTTTTACATAATGATTTTTTGAAATAATAAAAGTCTTATGCCGTTGTTTTTTTTAGAAAATGATACTGACGCACTGAGGGAGGTCGCTGAAGTTGAAAATATCACTGAAGAAATCAACTCCACCAGCAGGAGGGGAAACAAGAAAAATATTGATGAAAAAGTGAAAGAAGGAAATGTGACTGGAGTTCTGAACCCCACAGCTTGTCTCCATTTGGGTGATGTTCTACTGTTTACTGTCAGCACTCGTCACTATCCTCAATATGATCTGTAAGTCAGATGTCCCTCTTTCTTGCTTCATTAAATCAGTCTTGACTTGCTTTACACTTACCCTTAATCCTTATTTGAATTGTTTCAGTGACAACTTGTACAACACGAACAGTGACTTCGACTGGGGTGCATTCAGGCAGCTAACAGAGGAGATGACTCTTTCTTGGACTCCTCCCAGCTTCTTCTCTGTGGTCTTTAGCCAGGCGGGAGTGTATGCTTTTAAACTGAGCAGCCATCAGCACAAACACTTGGTGACTGAATTTGAAATTATATGATAATTAAGTGTGTTGAAGTTTTCATCAAAATAAAATGTAGTTTTCTTTCAACACATTGCATTGCACGTTCCTATCACCAAACAAATGCATGCATTTTTTTTACTCCCTCTACATTTGCATATCACCTGCAAGCAAAAATTGGACTTGCTTGCAGTTTGTTATTTACATGATGAGACTGGGTTGTATTTTTTCCATACCACTATTTCAGAAAAAATGCACTTCTTTGCCTGATCTATCCGCTTTTCAGACTACATGCTGTCATAATTATGCCTGACCTTTGGCATTTAAATATATTTTGATAAAAGTTCAAATGACAGAAGTTTATATTACATCACAGTTTTACCCATTTTGTTCTATAGTGTCGTAATTCATTTGCTGGTAGAGCATTTGGTACAAATAGAAACAGGAACCTGCTGATCAAAATGTAGTTCTACAGCACCACTGGTGGTGAAAGACCACTCATCACAGAACAGCTGGTTTTTTATACTTAAACTGCAAGAAATGCACAATGTAATGAGTCTTTCTCTAATTTTACTGGAGTTCTTCCACCAAGAAAAGTTGTGAATTTTTAAACATTCAAAATAAAAAATAACAAATTTCTATATTTAGTCAAAACTAATTTAGATCCTTACATCTCAGTGAGTTCACGACAAATGATAAAATATTTCTTAACTTTCTGATTTGGGTTTCGGTTGTAATGCATCACCACCGACATATTAACCGACCAATAATTTTGTCTTTACTCAGTATGTGCGGGTGATGCCTGCAGGCGGCCAGTGTTATGAGCCTGGCCCTTTCTTCCCTACTGTCGCACGTCATGTGACCAGGATGGGAATCAGTAGGAGACGAGACCTGTTGCTGAGGCCAGATTGGCTGGTGACCAGCGGGCTGCTGTTTGGAGCTGTGGTCATCCTTTGCTTATGTGTTACACTGCTGGTTAGTGTCCATACAAAGACACACAATGTCACCTTTTAAAATCAATCAGAACATAAATAATTCTATTCCATGTGTAGATCCTGTTCAGTGAATATGGATGGCCTGAGAAGAAGCCAATCAGAGTACGGTATCGCTTGTTGCAGTTGGCCTACCACATGGACGACTACTCATCAAAAGGTTCAAGGGTGATCTCACTGAGGAAGACTCATCGCAACCAACAAGCTCGAATGACACAAGACTCCATTCAACCAGGTGCAATATCCGGGCTGTAACAGCTCGCACACACACACACACACACCCACACCCACACCCAAACACACACACACACACACACACACACACACATATACACACGCACATGAGTGCTTAGTTCAGTCATTTCAAAGCCTGAAGGCCAATATGTTACATAACTTGCATTCAAACATAATTTGCAACATGCCTGTGAAAGCCCACATGCACACACACACTCATTCACAGACACATAAACACACTGACACTGTTGATCTTTGAGGACCCTTGTGACAACTTATGTAACATTGACAATGACCCCTGGGAGTTGCTCCCACCCAGCCAATTACTGCTGAATGGGCTCCTGTCATACACCTGATATCACGTGCAATGACTCCAAGTAAATATGACAACAGTCCAAATGTCACCAGACTTGGGAAATCACCTCAAATTACTTTATCTTGAGATAGTACATTTTACGATCGCTATTTTTATTACATAAGTATTTAATGTTGCTGCAATATTTATCATCATTTCTCCCCTTATGAAAACTCCTAGGCCATAAAAGGCCCTCTCAAATGGCCTCTGCTTGCATTTCAAAAGTGAAACGGTTTATAATATCTTCTTAAGTGCATACATTAATAAAAGAGCACAGCACAGATGAATATTAGAGTGCGAAAACATGCAGGCAGGTGGGTGTCATTGATCTTCTTCAGTCAGCACATTATGCTTGCACTTAACAGTTCTCTTTGAGAGAGAGGTTGTAGCCTTTTAAAGTGTCTTTTACATTCTCCCTGTTTCTGTCTCTCTTGTTTTCTCTCTCCTGACAGCCGTCTGTGCAGACGCCTTAGAGGAGTTCTGGGATTATGAACACCAGGTGGATCTGGAAGCATTCAGCAGCAGCACCTTTTACAGCCTCCTGCTCAAACAGAGTCTGTCTGTCACCACGCGGCTGGGACAGCTCACCACTGAGGTCCTTAGCTTTGAATTAAAGGCAAAATAAACAAAGTCTGTTTGTGAAAAGGCTGAAAAACACAATCTCTCTGTCACACATAGATACTCTTCGTCTATGAGGATGTATTCCTCTTTGAACTGTCTCATACACAGAAAGATGCATTTATATCCTGTATTACACATGCCCACATTTTTGTTTCAGAAATAGTTAGTAAAAGATTGATGTGGTATGAGATTGCAAGTAGCAACTTATGCAATATACTTTTTGTTTCACTGCCCCAAGGAAAACATCCTGCACACAATCAACGAAAATCATCAAAATTCAGAAACCTGATTTACCCATTCATGTTTGAACCAATTCAAAATTCGGTCATGTTTCTATGCCAAATATGATGCTAACACCAGCTGCTTTTTTAGCCTAGCTTGGCATAATAACTGAAAGCAATTGGACAATCAGCCTTGCTCACTGTTTTGCATGTGATATCTCATCTGTTTAGCTTTTATATAACTGTAAATGTTAAAGGGGGGTTGTGTGCTGGACTATTGAGTGCAGTAACTTTCCTGAACAATTAGTGAACTTTAAAGGTATTGGTGGGAAAATTAAGGCAGAAATGAGCTACTTAATTACCTGTTTCCCCAGGTTTTTTGTGCTTAGCTAAGCAAAGCCAGTTGCTAGCCGTAGCTCCACATTTATGGCAGAGAAATGGAAGTCATTAAATTCACCCTAAGAAGGCAAAGAAGACAAATTAAGCATTTTAAAACTAGTTGAGTCTGTATGCAAGTTTTTACATATTACAACAAAACATTAATAGCTCATACAGTACTCAATTTTAATGTATGTACTGTAGCCTGCCTATGCTGGTCTGAGTTACAACCATGAAGCAGTAACCTCACAGCAAAAAGCCATAAGAAAAATAAAAGAAAATTTATCTTAAATTATCCTCACCTTTGTTCACCTTTGTATTTGATGCCTCTTTCTGTTTTTTTAATCATCTTAACAGCAGAGTAGGTGTAATATGCATCTGTTTGAAGGTAGATTATATATTTCAACATTTGTCAAGTTTGTTCAAGCACAAGGGAGGCAGGATTAGTATTTTGCTTTCCATGATTTGATATTGTTGCTAGTTATGTACAGTTAGTTATATTGCAGTTAGTCTACCACAAATACCTTCTTTTTGAAAAAACATTGTTTCAATCTAACACTCGCATTCTATCTTTATCTCCTTCTTTTTGCCATCTCTTCTTCGCTTTTGAAGTTCAGCTCTATTGAAACAGATTGGGTGTCACTTTAGAATGCCTCTGTTTTTTGTTGCACACCTCTCTCTGCTGCCCTCTCCTTGTTTGTACCATCATGCTGACTGCAGTATAGGAGACAGCAGTTATTGTTACAACCCTCAGGAAAGCTGAGGCAGAAAGATGTAAGAGGATATGACACATTGTGTACCCTTGTGTAATCTCACAAACGTGGGTGTCCTGATGCGTTCTAGCTGCGTCGAGGTGCGGTCAGATGTGTGATCTGATTACTCTCTCATCATGAAACTGTTTTGTTTTCATATTTGTGTCCGTATGATTCAGGTAAAGGAGTTATACCAGGGAGTGCTTGAGAAACTGCAGCTACTCCACCCATGCTTAAACACTGAGGAGAGGATGGGGGATGGTTATGAGAGGATGAGGAGGGAGGTGGAGAAGGAGATTTTGCGCCGAAAGACTCTGGCATCACAGCTGAGGACTCTGTTTGATAGTCAGCTACAGGTTTATTTATTTTAATACATTTATAACTTTAACTTTCCTGCTGTTCCATTATAAAACAAATAAAAAAAACCCTGGCTTTCAACTGAAAGTTAATACACCTGAAATACAGTCAAAAGTGTATACAATAATTGCATTTTATTAACAAGAGATGTCAAGGAGACAGCAATCATTCTTGGACTGCAGCTGTTGTTTTCATTGTCAATTTATTTGCATCACTCTAAAACTAAAGACAATTTCATTTACATTTGAGATAGAGAAAAGCCCAAAAAAAAAATTCTTGGTCAAAAATCACCCAATTCATTAAGTGATTTTTATTTCGGCTCAAGAGCTGACTTTCATTTTGACAATAAACTATGTAAGTATGTTGCATTAGATCTCACTCTTTTGCTGGTGTCTCCAGGTTCTGAGGCGGGAGCAGCAGGCCCAGCAGAGGGTCCACAGTGTGTTCACCGCTCAGCTCAGAGAGTTCACCAGACTGCTGTCCAGGGTTTACAACAACCAGTCATCCTGTGAACTACTCCAGCAACAGTAAAGCTTCCATTTATCCTTTGCAAAGTATCTTGAGCAAAAAATAATGTAGGAAACATCCTTTCATCTTCAACCTGTTCTGCTCCATCCTCAGCCTGATCCAGAGGCTAACATCTCTGGTGGATGAGATGGGAGAGCTGGTGTCAGCAGAGTGTCAGCGTCAGGGGGCCTGGGGGTTGTTGGGTGAGGGAACAGGGGCCAAGCTGCTCTGTCCTGACACTGGAACCGTGCTGACCAAGGACCACATCTTTGGTGAGTTAAAACTCAAGTTACACACCCTGAACCTTAGAGAAACAGCACCATCTGTTGTTTAAGATGTGCACTGTGACAACAATAACAACAACATGGCCTAAAAACAAACAAATAAAACATTTCAACATCTTTCTTTTTTGAATGATTCTACAGATACACCTTGAATTTCACAACTTTACTTAACAAACACACACACACACATACACATGGGTTCATACATGAAGTCCTGTAATCTGTCCAACACCACACTGTAACAAATTAATAATAAAAAAACAACACCACAGATAACAACATCAAATCTTATCACAAAGGTCTGATAAGATTTACCCGTCAATCTTGATGTTCATCATTGTATCTAGGTTTATATCTAAATACACATTTTTTTCCCCATAAACAATTATCTCATTAAATGGAATATATGCATAATAAACAAAGCTACCCCCACTAGCCACAAGATTAGAAGTGTACTGAAATCACTGGTTCCCAAAGCATGTCTGCCATACCCTCCTTTAGGTGCTGTAAAAATTGATGCCAGCCCTCAACACCCCCTTAAATTATTATCAATAATTTAAAACTGATAAGGGATGAGACTAATATAAAATGCTGACCTTGATTTCAGAAACAGTTTTTTCTCACTTTCATTGATACTGCCTGATATAAATTTTATTAGGGTTGGTTTTTATTTAATTTTAATGAGGTTGTGAACTATTGTGGCTTCTGAAAGAGAACAGACCAGAAAAAGTTTGAAAACCACTGGATTAAATCATCATCATCATAATATTCATTGGCGATTGTTCATATCTGTTCCTCTTCTCTCCAGGTCCTGATGGGTCCCTGCGTGTCTGTCGTGCACTTTATTGTGATCCAGTCACAGGCCTCATTAGGCTGAATGCTCACAGCCATATGTTGCTAAGCAGCGGCCACACCATGCCAGTGCCACCCGATTTCTTCCTCCACCCACAGACTGGCAGAGTGTTGCCCATAGTTGGCAATGTGGCTTATGATCCTGCAAGCTCCACTCTAGTGTTTACAACTGACTCATGTACAGGTGACAGGATGAGAGGTGTTTGGTTGGGATTTAGTCTGGCTATACTGAGAGTTGGAGCATCCAGTCAGATATACTGGTAAAGCACTTTACATGGTGGATAGCTGGTCAAATATGCATGACATAACACAACAATAAAGTGTTTCTAATGCAGCTGCAATGGATTTTAATAATGGAAGTCTAATTCATGAAAAGTTCTATACCAACAGCACTTTCTCATGAGTCCTAAAAGGAAGCAGATGTTTCCTCAGTTTTACAATGTTTTTTGTATAAGGAATGATTACTTTGTTTGGTTTTTTTTATTTGCTTGTAAAAAATGTGAAAAAATAGAACACACGTAGATGCAGAACTGGCAAGAGAGTTTAAAGGTTTAAAAGGTGTGTATCTCACAGGAAATAAAACCTGCCAGAATCACATGTTGATGAAAAATGTTCATACTAACTGTATTTTAAATTTGTCACAACATGGCAGAACTCCTCTTAAAACTTTATGTCTGAAAACTTAAATGGTATATCCTAAAAATAACTCATTGTACTCATTAAAGACCACTTAGATGGATGACACTTTACCACAAGAGTTTCCAATGTGAATTTTTTTGCTTTAAAGTTAAATCTTATTGTTCTTATTCTCAGGAGACAACAGGAAGTGGGACAGTCCCCTTCTTCCTTTCATTCCTTACCCATCCTCCCACCACTCGGGCCAGCCTCTGCCCAGCACCCGGCTCAGAGGTCTCAAACCGGGCCAGAGACTGCAGCTGGGTGTTCCCATGGCAGACCCAGACACAGGGATCCCAGTGCCTGTTCTGGCTGTAACTATCCATCCTCAGACAGGACTGGTCTACCCACTGGGAGGGCTACATGTCTGTCCCCTCACCCGCTTACCACAGCCCATACAGATCACTTATCCTATGCTGGACTCCAGGACGGGCAATGTGGTTCTAACTGTGGGGGTCAGTCTAGATCCAGTAACAGGTTGGTGCTGATGGTGAAACATGTGTGGAGGTTTCTATTCCTCAGTAAGTTAACTTAGTTCTATATGTTTGTGTAGGAGCTGTGCTGCCAGCAGGTGGAGTTTTGCTGGCTGAGTCCATCATTGAACCTCTGAGTGGACGGATGGTGAAAATAGGAGGGGCCAGCTTACGGGCAGGGCAGCTGCTGCCTAATGCAGGAGGATACCAGGCTCTCTTAGACTGCCAGGTGCTTGATAAGATGACTTACTTTGAAAGCAATCAGAAAATGAGTAAGACCAACAGAATGTATTATTAAACTCAAGAATGATGATTCATTTAATCTTATCAAAAGGTCTGATTAGAAGCTGTTTCTGCTTGTGTAATACACATGCTCTAAAACATGTCAAAACAAATGTCCTCTTATTAAATGAATGTGTCAGACAGCAGATTCATTCAGCAGATGAGAGATTGAAAAAAAATTACTTAAAGTGAAACTTTTCTCAAGTAGGTTCTGGCAGTGATGTTTAAAGTGTTGGAGCTTTTGAAGCCAGTAACTGAGGAGTGGGGGTCAGACCAAACTTTGCAGCACCATCCGGGCAGTGAGAGAGGGAGTGGTCGCAAAGATCATCTGCTCTCTGCAGCCAAGGAGCTGCAGCAGGCCTGGGGGAGGAGCCTGCACTGCCAGCTGCAGCTGCAGACCAGGCTGCAGACCTTGCTGGACTGGGCTGTGGCTCTCCAGCAGGAAGGAGGAACACTGGGTAAGGAAATGCCAGTGAGAGGATGTAAGGATTTAAGCAGTCTCCTGTGGGCAGTACATCACACACTCACTTTATCTCCTCCTTCTGTACCCTCCTGCTTCTCCTCCCCCTGCTCTTCACTTTTGTTGCTGAACATGTGCTTCTCTCCTTTTCCACCTCTGAACACTCTGTCCCGTCACTGTGCTGAAACTTCTGCTTGTGGCTGATTAAATATGATCCTAAAAAGAAAAATCACTTACCGTTTTTCTCCCTTCACCCTTTGATTTGAATCTCTGCTTGTGATCACTGTCAATTTTCTTTACTGCTGAGCAGAAAAAGTTTTGACTGCACAGCCTGTCACTTTGTTCATTTGTTCCCTCTTTACACCTCTTTTCAAAATGAAATTCAAATCCTGAGGCAAGCGGTTGCTTTGGAGAATGAAAGCATTTGCATATATTGCAGAAAGACAATATGAAGTATTTGACTAACTTTCTTGCTGTATCTGGATCTCACAATGTTTCCCCAAAAATGCCTTAAACTGTTGAGAACAAAAGAAATTAAGGTCTATATTTACTGACCTAAACTTGAATTTTCTGTATAACCTGTGGAAGGATTTCAAGATGTTCTTCTACCTCAAAGAGTTTTGACCCTGCAACATTTTAGCAAGCTAACGTGTAAATACAACAAAGAAACACTTAAATATGTCTTTTAACTTATTTGATGAATATGCTCACTGTGATGGCTAAGTGCAGCTGGGAAAGAGAAACTGTCAAGGGAGAAACTTCACAAGGATACCAAACTCAACAAAGACAGACACGTTAACATTGGAAATAAATTAAAAGAAAAAAAACCCACCCCAAATAACTTATTTACAGCAACGTAGTCCTACGTAGTTGTATATTGAACATCACAAGATGGCGACCGTATTAATAAATACACTCTTCCTCTGAAACTTTGTATCACATCTAAGAATGCTTCACATCTCCTCGTCATCCATTTATTCCCAATAATGGGCATCTTTCTTGCGTTTCCCTTATGTAACCTCTGTCTATATACAGGATATGAGAATCACACTAAACCATCAGCTTTTTTTTTTACATGGATGCTATGTAGTCAACCAGATAAAGACATTACAATCTTTATCCTAGGCCTCAAACTCTGTTATTACACTTCCGCGACATACAGTACAGCCAATTACCCACAATGCTGTTTGAAAGATCTGATTTAGCTTGTTAAAACGGCAGGTGTAATATAAGCCTTGCTGGAATTAAATTCTGTAAATGTTCATTGCACTGTCAGCTCTTCTTTATTTAGTTTTTTGACCTCCTGACTCATCAATAATCAAATTATTTCAGGGCTGCCCACTCTGCATGAGGCCTTTGTCATGTGATAAGCTTCTCCTGTTGTCTGCATTGTGCTCATGCTGCAACTTTACTATTGCTAATTTGAGCTGCTGCAGTTGCACGTTCATGTGTCTTCTGCTAGATAATCTGATTCTTTTGCTTTTGCCTCTTTTGTTCTCTGCCAGATAAGCCATGCAGGAATTTTTTTTATATCTTAATTCGTTTGTAGTTACTTTTCATTTACTTTTCAGAGGTAATTTGATCTCAGTGAAACATAAAACCAGTAAATGGTGTTGGCATATGCATAAAGTAATGGGAAAGTAAGAACTGTCAGTCTTTTCTACATGGGTCAGAAAAGTCTTGTCAACTTAATTCTGCATGTCTCTTCAATGTGCTGGACATAACAACCTGCAGGAATACTTTTGGACATAAATATTTGAGCACCTTTCATATTTCATTTCCTCCACTCTAACCCCTCTGACTTCTCCTCTGCTGTTAAGGAGAGATGCCTCTCCCGGGTTCAAATATGTGTGTTCCTGCTTTGCTGGGAATGGAGTACCCTGACCCCATGGGCTCTGGTCTCAGTGTACCTGTGCTGGGGTGTCAGTCAAACCTTATCTCTGGGGATATAATACCGTTGGCAGGGACCATGGAGGACCCGGATGGAAAAGGTATTAAAAAAAAAGCCATTGCGCAGGTTAAAGTTCACATGACACAGCTGATCTAATCCACCTTGGATTCCATTAAACAGTACAGAATAATGCGTCACACTGTGTTTATGCTGCTGCATCTCACAGGCTTAGTGGCCATCCGTTATGGATCCCAGACTGTTGACCCAGTGACAGGAATGTTGGCTCCAGTGGTTGGAGCCAGGCTGGATGTGTCCAGAAAAAGCGTTGTGCCTGTCACAGCATCCTACTGGCTAACGATGGCAGAACAAACTGTTAGTGTGCAGGTAGGTAGTTTTCGAGAGACAGTTTCCATAAATAAAAACACAAGGAACCTTAACATGGCCATTGTGAATAAATGATGTTATAAACCAGTAAACTCTGCAGGTGGGAATTTTTTCAGTTTGTTTTAAGTGATTCAAATCTTTGTCTCTAACTTCCAGTGTTTCATTTTGCAGCCCGCTGAATTCAGTGACATAAATCTAATCGGACCTTTTGTTGCTCCTATGCCAGGTAGAAGCGCTGCAGAGAGAGGTGTGTGTTCGAAACACACACTGGCAGCAGCAGAGGCAGCGGGAGGAAGATATTCTCTCTGATCTGGACTCTGCTTTATTCCAGTGCCTCTTCAGTGTCACAGAGGCAAACTCTTACCAGGTCAGCAGGGGGAAATTGCTGTTTGGGGCATAAATACCTCTAAGTATGGGAGGAGAACTTCAAAGAGGCTCAATCTTTTTGAACGAGCAGAAATGAATAAGGAGAAGGAGGACTGCTGATACAAACAGCATAGGAAAGTAATTCTAGTGAAGCTTTTCATGTTTCGCTTGAACTGCAAGTAGGAAAGTCGATGGTTAGGACAAAACTGCGGAGTCACTACATCTGAGTATGAGTGCCTTTGTTTGTTGAATTGAGTGTTTGTATATGTGTATATGCCAGTAAGCAAATATGAGCCCCCACTTTTTATGCTCCAAGTGCAGGTGTTTCCTTTGCTGCAGGTCCTGTGGTCAGGGAGACAGCTGAGGGAAGCAGCCGTGGAGCTGCAGGATTCAGCGCAGACCGAGGCCCAGAGGAGAGCAGCTCAGCACTCCCACTTGGCTCTGATCTTGCCTCCACATGTATTACACATCCTCACTCTGGGTAAATTGGCTGGCAAGCTGGCAGAATGAAGAGCAGAAAGGAAATTACAGTCATGACCTGCACAGTGGTTATATTCATCTCTTTCCAAAAGAGGGATGCCTCATGCCAGCGTCTCACAAGGCACCCTTCAGTTTAGAGCAATTACCATAATTTCAGTGTTCAATATTTTATTTGGGTTGGCAGCTTGTCTCTGCGCATTTCTGTCTATCTGTTTAGGTGACAGGGAGGAGTGGGAGCAGCAGTGTGTTTGGCACTCAGAGCTTGTCTCAAGCCTTGATAAGGTGGATGTGTGTATGGCGCAGCTGCAGCAAGACCACGAAAAATGGGCAACACAAGGAGGAGACTCGACTTCATCCATCCAAGCTATGGTCAGAAAAAATACATTTATAGCGTATATTTTGGTCCTGCAGTTTAACTGGAAATTGACACAGTTAGGTCAGATGTCCACTTCCTTCTTAGGCCACCACCAAATGTTATTGAACTCTGATGGCAGCTCTGCGCTCTGAGATGCACTCTGTGACATTGTCGTCAAAATGTAAATAAGACTTTATGCCTCTTCTTGCACAAGGCTGTGTTTATTTGTCCTCTAGGACAGAGAGCTGAGTCAGAGCGAGCTGTGGGAGCAGTGTTGTTCCAGGCAGACCGAGTTGGAGGCCGCTCTTAATGCGCTGCACTTTGTCAGGCACCTTTCTCAGCTCCGCGCCGACACTGCACAGGTCAACACGCACGCAGACACACTAAATAACACAGTGAATACAAATAAACTTAATTATATGATGCGGAGAAGTGGATAGTTCTTGTTTGTTTTCTTTAACGTATCATTAACTCTCTATGTTTGTTTAAACCTAAGATGAACAATCAGAGTAAATGATGCCTGTTGCATAAGAGCTATCAGGAATGAATGAAATATTTGTTTTGTTATCTCTCTTATTCTCAGTTTTATTCTGAGCTACATCTTTCTTGTTTGTCTAGGCAGTGCTGTGTGGGAACTTCTGGTACAGGGAGTATGGTCTGGTCCAGTGCAGTGTGCACAGACCCACTGTGAAGGTCACGAGTTTACTTCAACAGAGTGCTTTGCCTCTGCTGGAGAGGCTGACCCAGCTCCTGGAAGATAAACAGCCTGCCAGCTTCTCCCCCAATGCCTGCAACCAGTACATCTGTGCTGCTGAATCAGTACCAGAAAGAGGTTTTTAATTTACTACAAGATAAGGGGTCTTAAACATGACAGGAGGCAAACATAGATAGATATAAAGAACAATTTTGATCTGTGGGTTTGAAGTGTTTTGATATACAATCTTTGAAATGGCTGTACTACACTAATTGAGCAGTAAATTCCTAGATTCCTTAAATTCCTAGATATGAAGTTGTTATCTACATTAATCCCACACATTTTGTTTTTGTGGTCAGGTGGAAAGGGTGGCTTATTTTTTTTTAGTTTTCTTATTCTTATGAAAAGACCAAAACCAAGTCAAATGGTTCCTTCTATAGATGGAGGTCACTAATTCAATTTAAAAAGGCTGGTTATTCTCCAAAAGGGACTGTTTCAGTGTTGTATTAATACACAGAAAAATACATACAATTTGTATATTGTGTATTTGTGCATGTGGGATTGACTTTTAAAAAACTACATCCCTTATGTTCATTGTACTGCAAGTACATGTCACCCAGTGAAACTCATTTGTTTCTGATAGCTGTTGAAAACAGTCGAGCTCCTTGGCACAGAATATTTATGCCAGGCTTGGTCACGCAGGCTGTACTTGTTAGTAAGATCAATTCATTGTGAATTCATGGAATTTTTTGGCAGGAAGGGGAGTACTCTATTTCCTAAACCAGAACCTTTATCTATCTTTTGTCCATGTTGAAGTTTTGCTACTGCATGAGCACAGTCTAACAGGGACATTAACACACATACATCTATGGTTGAAATTAACATTAACACTCACAGCTAGTAACTCATAACACTGAAGTGTTGAAAACAGCATTTTTAAAAAAAAAAAAAAAACAGTGTTAGTTTTGTAAGGAAACCGTGAGGAGTTACCCGATGAATTCATTGAATTAAAGGGAAATGTACATTATGCTTGCCAAGAATGCACACAATGACTAAGCCCCTGGCTAAAACTGTACACCTTGCTTTTATTTGAGGAAATACTGCTATGCAGTATCACCAGGTGTATCCTTTAAGTTTGACATGTTTTCAGGCCTGTCAACAAAGCAAGGATATGGGTTGGAGGTAGCCTCCAGGGTCTGGACAGCTTCTGTGCCTGTGGTGAAAGGTATGTGCTTCTGATAATATGTTTATATAGTAATTATGTAGAAAGAGTGTGAAATATATGTTCATTGTCAAAATGCAGCAGGATAGAGAAATGAGAGGGGAAACAGTAGCCATGTTGGTAAAAATGTATCATGTTAATGTATCTTTAGGTTACAAATCAAAAGCTCCAGAGAAATGTTTGTTGTTATGCATGTGGAGTTTAGCCATGAAGTGGATGATCAGTTAGGAATTAAGTGGTTATTATGTTTTTGACATGTATTGAAAAGAATGTTGCTTTAAAAAGGAGACATCTTGTGCAGGCATGTGCAGTTTGGCAGGTACAGAGACAGAAACCAAGATGGAAAGTTTACAATAAGAAAACATTAATTGAAACTTTCTCCCTCAAGTTAAGTGTATTACCTCACCTGCCTTGTGTCTGTCGAGAACCAACTTAGCAAAACGAAGCCTCACAGCTGCTTGTGAAGATGTCTTTTTTCACACAAACTGGCTTGATTGATGGTTTGCAAAGTCTCTGACAGTTTGTGTTTCTGAAGGAATCTCCACCCAGTCTTTGAGAGAGCCTGTCAATTTAGCTCAATCCCAGGACACGGGTCTGCAGGCCTGCTCCGCACCAACACGCAACTCACAAAGACAAACCGCGTCCTCCGGCATTCATTCCCAGGGTGAGATGGAGCACAAATAATACAGCTGTACTGAATGTAAGAACACTTCCACATGTGTGACATCCTGTGCTGTTTTCTGCTGCATTTTGTGTAAGGGAACTTTATTGACCAATACACCTTAAATGATATAGTTGCTAAAAGCTGGATGGGACCAAACCTGAAATGTTTAAGAAATTCACAAACTCATTGAATGTTGATGCCCAGGACAGAATTACAGAAGGGCATTTCTAGCAAAAAAATATGTAATACAGAATAGAGACAGGAAAAATATTGCCAAAAGCTAGCTATTTGGTACTGTGCTATTTCTGTGGGCAAGAGTGTTCCACATTATTTCTGTTGATCCTGTAAAGCCTGATCCATTTAGTAACTGCCATAAAGTTCTAATTCTTTGAATCTAGAGTCTTTATTGGACCTTCTGATGAAAAAAAAAGATATCAAACATCGCTTTGCATATAAACACTTGACATCATAACTGGTGCATTCAAATTTTTTTGCAATATATTGGTTACAGCAAGTTTTTTAAACAAACACGCAAACGAAATCATACAGAAGACAACATATTTAACCCCTTAAACTCAGTTTCCTTTAAACTTCTCCTCAGTGAATATACCTTAGAAAAGAACATTTTCTTTGTACAACAACATCACACATAATCTGTATCTGCTACAGTGAAGCTAAAACAGTGAAGTGAAAGAGATTCCCTTCAATTAGTTTGGTTTTTGTTTTTTGGTTCATTGTTTGATTCACATCCCCTTTAATTTACATTGTGGTGAGCCAGAAAACAGTTCCAGTGTTTGTTCATGTGAGATGGACCTTACACTTCCCACAGTTTCCTGCGCTTGTAGAGAAGTGCTAACGCAAACATGCAGGGTTTCTGCCTGGGGTTCAGTGTTTTCTGACTCCTCTGTAGACGTTCCATGTATTGGTCATTGTCACTGTGACAGTGTACCACGAGATACCATTTACTGAAACTGATCTTGCAAAATACACACAGCATATTAAGAAGGTCAACTCCTCTCGTGAACTTATTGTATGTTTAAACAAATGCTAGTCTGGGAACCATGATGCATTTTTAGAATTTTTGATCTCAAGTATGTCATTCTGCAATTTCCTGTAGCATTTCAACAGTCAAAAAATCTTGGTAATAAATGCATGATGTCCAGTCAAGCCTTTGCTCCGAGTCTTCCTCAAGAATTTCCTCAAAGTAAACATCTGGAAGTTCATATTGTTTTTTCCCCACTGATACACTTTCCTTTTCACTGCTTTGTTGTTGTGTCCTGTGTTGTTGTTGTTGCTGTTGTTGTTGTTGTTTGGGTTCAACTTCTGTGCCTGTTTGGTTTGCACAACTCATGCATATTACAAGAGTGAAGAAAGTGAAGACTGACTGATTCACTGATTAGTTTCCTTATATACCTGCCATATCTGATTTGATAAGAATTTTAAAAATGATTTGACCATAAATTAAGTAAAAAAAAATGTTGGGTTATTGTACTTAACCTGTATCCAGGGATTCTTATTATTGAAGTATTAGTAAGTTTCTTTGGTGTTTTTACCCTTTTATTTTCAAAACTGGATAAAAAAAAAAAACTTATGCAAAGCTACATGTGGATCACGGACTGATAGAGTCAATTTTCAATGTCTCTTATTTGAAGGTTCTTTAGGGGACGTCTTCTGTCCCCAGGCAAATTATTTCTGGGCTGCATGTATCTCATAACATATAACAGTGTTTTTAGTCTTTGTCTAATTTTTCCTTCCTTTGAGGATTCCCTAGTGTTTTTCCTTTCTTACTCCTTTTCTTCTTTCGTTGATTCACACATTTGATTTTCTTTTTGATCCTTCAGTGAGTCTCTCATGTATGTCCTTTCTTTCATCTATCCATCTATACATACATACATGCATGCATTTCCTTAATAAAACCAAGTAATTTTATTTTTTGATTTCCCAAAAGAGAGCCAGCCGATGAAGGAGTCTGCTCAGCCTACACACGTGTGCGTCCCCACAATCCCAGGTAACATCATGATGTAAAATGATACATATTTAGAACATGTAACATACTGTGTCACATCAACTTTTATCCAATCCGAGTTGCTTTTATTTCCCAGAAGAGGAGTGGAGCAAGCTGCTGGAGCTCTCTCCTCTGTTCCAGATGCTGAAGGGGGTGCAGCTACAGCTGAGGGGCTGGGCCTGTGGGGCAGGGCTTCTTAGAGAAGAGCTCGCTGGTAGGTGGGATGTAGTTCAAGTTGCCTATTTATGACTAGGTGGCCTAGAGGCACCAACTGTATGCAGGAATTCACATATGTGATGTAAATGCACACACACTTAATGACATGAGTCAGATGGCATAATCATCAGGTATTCATAAATAATCAAGAACAACACGAAAGATGTTTTCTCCTCAGACACTCTCCAACATACCTAGAGAAGAGCTGAGTATGAGCTGGATTTCTCCAAGTGTTTTTATGAATACTGAATAAGACTTCTGTTACATGATGGTGTACTTTGCATAAAAGGCTAGATTGCCACCTTGTTTAAGCACTGTGCATTTTTAGACTTGATTTCAGCTCGTATTACTCACTCTCTTTTTTTCAGCCGGTCTTATTTACTTGCTCTGCAGAGCCTTGATGAAGCCCAGATGGTAGTCATTTTCTGGACCTCAAGTATTTAGGCGTACTTTAGTTTGTTTAGCTTTAGGGACTCAGAGTTTGATTAAAAGACCCTGAGCGTATCTGTCTTACCGAGACATTGCAAAATGATGTGTCATAAAATAAATTCTGGTGTAACTATGAAGACAAAGTGTGTTTGTTTGGCACTAGTGACACTAGATTGTTGGTTTGTTGGTCCACAGCTTTGGTCCAGATGAAAAAATTTTGACAAGTCCTGGATAGTTTTGTATTTACAATCCTTTGATGATTAAGCCCGCTGACATTTACACTTACACAAGTTTGATGTTCTTTTTGTTACTGGGTGACAAATCTTGACAGGTTTTGGATGGATTTTGGGAAAGTCTGGAACACTCCACCACATGACCATTAAGCAAGGTCCTACATCAAGTGCAGGAATGTCTGTGCTTGATGCAGGTGTTTATACACAAATCACACAATGCCTCATGTTTCATTGAAAAAATTCTGACTTTACTGAAGGCTCAAGAGTTTGCAGCTGTAACAGTAGAGTAAGTGGCAGTCTGTACTTTCTGGCAACTGTTGTGTTCTGTGTTTTTTCCAGACAGAGGCAAAAGTTTCATAGATGTCCTCGATGCTCAGTGGGAGTGTGAGGGAGAGCTGATCCCCTTGGACCTGTCAGCTCTTAACCCCAGAGAGTTCCTCATCTATCAGCACGGACTATTCCTGATGCACATGTTGAACAATCTAAAACTGGTCGGTGCCCAAATTTCATTTTCAGTCTTAGAGTGGCCTGACCCCCTAAGCTGCTTTTTAGATCTTGGGTGCATGAAACACTCAAGCAGGATCCCCGATAAAAACAAAACTGACTTGGCCTTTAGAATGAACACTTTGTGGCATGAAACTGAGCTTTATTTTTTATCAAATCTTTTTTTTTCCTGCACATATTATCCTCTGCATTCATAATTATTATTTTTTTTATTTTTATTTCTATTTTTATTTTTTTCATGTTTACTTTGGGATGAACTTCAGTAGGCATATTGTAATAAATAGAAGTTTTGTTGTCTCTTTTTTCAACAGACTCCAGTCATTTCGCTTCAGATAGCATCCAGTCTTCCAAACAACAGCTACTTCAACAACGCCTACAGAAATTCTTTTTTTTATCAGGTAATCACAGAGCTTTTTCGTGTGGGCGTGTCATTTGAGAATTTTTTCTCATAACAGTGTAGTCAACACTCAACACTGTGTGAAGACCAGTAAAAATAGACGACACATATGAAATGAAAGCCCTTAATTGCCTTGGAGATGGATGTTAAAACACTTCTCACTTTATAGACTGTTGGAAGTGACATGTTGCCTGGCTGTGTTTCTAAATATTTGAATTGAATGATGTAATTCTCTGAGAAGTCTTTGCTTTGCTCACTTTGCGTATTGAGTTCTGGTAATGTTGAAAAAAGCTGTGGTTATCAGTTTTTAGGGAAGTGTGGGAAGTGTGTCCTCACAAAGCTTTGTCAAAGAGTCCATCCGAGCTTAAAACAACTTTGTGAAAATTGCGAAATAGTGCTGGCTCACTTCACATCATTAAATCCAAAGACTTCACATTTTTCCAAAGTCAATTTTGAGAACATTATGTGGTTTCTGTTTTCCCATTTTCTCTTTGGAATCTCTACCCCTTCCATAAACCATAGTAGTGATATTCTCCAGTTCAACCCTGTGAGGGCTTTGTGACCGTGTGGTTTTAATGATTTCTTTTTCTCTGTTGAAACAGTGGGCTCATTGTGTATGATATGGCATACTGACGATGACCTGAGTGGAATTCTTGGCTTGTCATGATGGGTTCTGTTGATACCAGTGGGTAAACAAACACCCAGTTATCGAACTGGATAACTTTGGTACCTGCAGCTTTACTGGATCCTTCAGTTGTTCAGACTCAATTGAAAGGAACCAGTGAGAGTGAATGTAAACATAAACTGCTCAGCACATTCCTCATCATAAAAGTCATCACACTCAGCTTTCAAAGTCGCGTTTTATCTGTGAAACTTGAACTGATTCTTAACTGTGGACGGCAGATGTGGTTTTGACTTGTGTGTGATAGATAATTATGCCATTTTCACTTCTCTTTAATTTAATTTTGAAATAATGCTCTTTTACTCCACTCCATTTATTGGACAGCAGTAGTTATGAGTTGCTTTACAAATGAGTATTTTGCATAAAATAAAAAATGTGTCATCAGTTTAGAAAGAAAAACATATAGTTTTAGATTAAACAATTAACCATCAACTCATTTTTGAAAACTAGGTCCATCTTGACCAGACGGAACATGCTGCTCATATGTAAATGCATCAGTTAAGAAGTTTTCGACATATAATAACATAAATATTTTATAAGATCTCGCATTCAATGAGTCAAAATACTGTAAGTACATTTTGCTGTTCATACTTATTTATTTTTGCTGAAAGTACAGGACTTTTGTCTTTATTGGGTATATTTATTATTGCTTTGCCACTTTTGTTTTAGCAAAAGATCTGAATATTTTTAACTTTAATATTTTAACTTTTTAACCAGTGAATACTATAACCATGACTGTAAATGAGATATTCTTTGAGTGATGAGAGAAAGTAAATAAATAAAGCTCTTAAATATTGCAGGGAAAAACATAAATAGAGAAAATAAAGGTATAGTATTAAACATTGACGAAGTAAAAGTTTATTTTCATTGGAGAAAAAAACAGTACAAAGTGCTGCTGCACAAAAATAAATGCAGAATAGGGTTACACATACCAAACAAACAAACAGACAAAAATAAAATAAAATAAAATATAACAACAAACATGTGCACAAAAATACAAAAGATTAAAATTAAATATATGCAGAAAATAATAAACAAATTCAGATTCCACCCCTAAATAAGGAAAGCAAGCCATAAAAAGAAGCTTTGTTAGCAACTTTTTGAAGCCATTTCCTGCCCTGGCTGATCTAAATGAGGGAGAGGGATTATTCCAAGGGATAAAGTCCTAAAGGTGAAGGCGTCTCCTTTAGGGATATGTTCCTCGCTGGCAAGCTATGAGGTGAGAGAAAATCAGGGTATAGATCAGCCTTTCTTCATCACTCATTAATGACACAGGACTAAACACGCTTTTTTTTATTCGCCACTTAAAATTTCATTAAATGCAAAAGAAAGTAAGAAACACTTGCATTCCCTTCAAACTTTTTACAGACGGAAAAAATAAAATCAAAACAGCACGGACAACACCACAACAACAGCTTGCTGCATCCATCTGGTGTTTATATACGTTTTTGTCCCTCCCTAATGATGAGGAGGCTCTTGAGTAAACATTCAGAACACAGAGAGACATTGTAGAACATCTGTTACTCTGGACTGTTCACTCCTGCTTATCTTCACACACAAAAGGCTCAATCACTGTTCACCCTCCTACGCTCACAGGGGAGAGCAATTAGACTGAAGGAATCCTCAAATCAGTAGATAACATGCAATTCCAAAAACTTCAGCCCCAGCAGAGGCTCAGGGGATATCGTTTCTTCCTAAGTTTTCAGAGTGTGGTTCAGAATTATTTGCACTCTCCAACCAAAAACGAATTTGCCATATTTGAAGCATATCCCTGCTTATGCGTTATTGCACATAGATAGATTGAGGTAGACTCCAGCTGCCATCAAGACTTTAATGCAATTAAAGGTGGGTATTAAGCAGTTATTTTGGACATTAATGTTTTTAAAATTCATCAGAAAACAACCCTCTCGAAATTATGCACAGCCTTTAGCTCCTACGCATTCTGTGGCTTCACAGCAAACCTTTCTTCTCAATCCACACAGAGGCGAGGGAAAGGGTGCTGGATAGCACTGTTAACTTAGCAGCTACAATAAAGAATCAGCTTAAAACTGGTTGTGAACACTATTTTTTCAAATTAATTTGGGATCTCTGGGCTTCTGGAGACCTTTAAATAAACCCAATGAGCTGTACAGAGTCATTTTCTGTTTTTTGATTGTTGCTCTTTTCGTTTTTGTAACCCCTCTCTAGCCTCTGCTGTTGTTTAGGAAAATGTAACAGGGCTGTTTTGCTATAAAGCTCCAGAAATGTTCCATGCACTGAGAAGCCAACCAGCTCTATGTCCACATGGGGGTGTTTTCTTTTCTTTTTTGGGTGAATTGTTTCTTCATACTGGCAGACGTTAAGGACGTTTGTATTTGTTAAGTAACGTTTCCTCCTCTACACTGTAAGCCACAGGTTGCATTTCCTCATCAGTTTCCCAAGTATTCATTCAACCAAAAATCACTCTCATTTCCTCTAAGCAAAGAATTTCTACGTGATAATACATTTAGTGTTGTATTGTGGTGTCGTGTCTGCATTTTATCAGTTAATCATGCACACGCTTGGACAGTCTTTATGTTAAACGTGTGCCTGAGAATAACTTTCAGGTACATCTCAAGGGTTCTGTCGGCTCTGGCTCTCTTGACAGGAGGCAGAAGAGACGCTCTTTGTCCGTCGCCAGAGGCTCCAGTCAGTTGGAGGCTTCTCCCTGCTGCTGCTCCACTGTCTGTCCCATATCAAAACTAAAGACATGAACTCTGACTCCAGTCCTGCATTTCAGAGGCTTTTTTTCAAGGTATACACAAACACTCAAAGTGTGCATGAATCATTAACACTTTTTTTTTGCGCTTCATATAAAGCTGAAGTCTTAAATTCCAGGGGGTTTTTTGTTTTATGGAGATCACTGTAAGTTGGATGTCTCACAAAAGAATTTCATTATTTACATTTTTGTTTCCATGAAACTTTACATTCTAGATACTGCAGGAGTGTCTTGGAGAGCTGTTTCAGTCCCGGCTGGGCGTTCCAGGGGATTTGTGTGTGCTGTTTCATGACCAAGGGGCCTCTTCAGGGGACTTAAAGGGGACTCTTTCAGACTCTCATGCTGCCTCCCTGCTTTACAGGCTCCACAAACCAAACAGAGGACTGCTGTCTGAGGATGTAAGAACAGAGTATTTTTCCTCTAACAATGAATATTTCCTAAAGCAGTATTTTAACTTCAGATGGAAGCATTATTGTTTATTGTTGTATTTGTCTCTCAGTATTATACGTGAGTGGCAGGGTAATTGTGAGTCAGAAAATAACAAGAACCTTGCATGTCTCTTGTTTGTCGGTCCCTGATTATGTAAGCAGGAAGTTGAGGAGATTCAGAGGACGCACAGAGAAACAGCTCTCTTTCCCCATCTTGAAGAACTTTTGAAAGATAAGAACTCTGGTGTTGCAGAGAAAGCTGGAGACCAGATCCGGTAAACAAGTCAATGTCCCAGTACATTAAAAAAAAAACAAAAAAACAAAAAAACACTAAACAAAACAAAACTAACCAAAATTAACCATGATGACACCACATGTCCAAGATAACAACAATTCTGTCAGATTCCTATGCTTTCAATGGTTTTACGGCATGGTGTGCAGATGTAATTGTCAAAGGTTAATTACAGTTAGAGAATAAACTAACCACTTTAAGTTATCAGAGGAAATGAATAGAAGTTATCAGAAGGGCTGATAACATCCTTAGAATAGTGCATCGTTCCAGTGAATTACTTCATGATAAAGCATGTACCTTCTCACTGTTGTTTATATATAGCCTATTTATATTTGGATTAACTGTGCATTGACTTTAACATACACTTGACCTATGATAAGCTACACATCTAACTCAACAGCTTTAAAGCATATTTTCTAACTTTGAAAAGTGTTTAGTTTCATCATATTTTCTTAGTCTTTCCTTTAAAGTTTCCAGGAAGGTAAATCCATTAACGGCTGGTAGTCATGTCGCCAAATTTGGGATCAAAAATATATAAATATATAGATAAAGTTGACTGAAAAAGTATGAGAACATAGCCTCTGACATATCTATGAATTCTTTAGAATGAATCCTTGGTTACTTGGTGGCGTTTGAGTATGGGGAAACTTCTCTTTGCCTTCAGTTATTTGAGAAATCATGTCAGCCTGACATGGTTTGACAGCTGTAAAGTGAACTTACTGGAGTGCACCACCCAAATATGCATATGACTATTCACGGAGTTGATATGAAGCCCCAAAAGTTTAGCAGTGCATAGGTAATGCTAACTGTTCCATGAAAGTGGATGGAAGATTTTAAAACCACTAGTGTTATACTATAATTAAGTAAAAAGAAATATATGGGTGGTTTAACTCAGTTTACTAGTTAAACAGTTAGTTCATGTGTCTGACCATCTATGGTTCATTGGACAAATTTGGTAGTTTATTTAATGGTTCAGTGGATTCAGTGATTGAAAAAAGAAAATACAATGGTTGATAAGCTGGGAAAGTGTCAACTGAGTTCATATTTGAAGATGCTCATTAAGACAGACTTTGATTTTGTACTTCAAGCCAAGGTTCCACTTGCTGTGTTTGTTCACAAGTTTGTTTTGTTGCATCATTTTCTCAAAAGACATTTTGAGGGCACCACATTACATTAACCTGACACCTTTTGAGTCAAAGTTAAAGGTGATGTTGAGTTTCAGTGCCTTTTGCATAGTGGTAAGATTCAAATGCTGAGACAAATTAAATGCTGAACCCAAACATTTGCTGTTTTTGTGACTGTTCAATAAAGATTTGGCATTCACACTTGTTTACTGTCCATGTTTACGTGACTGACGTACTGTACTGTACTTTATGTCAGAAACCCAGCAATGTCTGGTTAAGAGAAAAGCTCCGTCTGTACAGTAAGCTGATATGACCTCACGCATACCATCCTGCTTCAATCAAAGCCTAATGCAGTGTGGCAGCGAATGTTATTTCTCAACAGCTGATCATTCCGACACATGATGCATCAACAGCAGCTTAATTTTGATTTCCACATGCAAACTTTATTTTAAAAAGTGTTCTTAATATTCTCCTCTTATACACAATTTGCTGTTTTTCTGCATGTGTTTGGTTTGATGATTAGCATTGTGCTTCCTATAAGTTACTCTTTCTATCTCTAAGTGGCTGTAATCTCTAGACCTTTGAGTTGCTGTTTATGGAAACTTTCCAGCTTGCTATTTTGGGATTCTGTCTGTCCCTATGGAATGTGTGGGACATAAGTTTAAAATGGACACCATATATAAAACATTTAATTTGATAGTGTTAAGATTATTACTATAATTTAATATTTCAAAAACAAGGTCAAAGTGAATGGCAAGTGAGAATAATGATAGTTGTGTCCATAGTGCGTTTTTTTATTCTTAACATATCAAACTATTATGTCTAATTAATGGAAAGTATGGTATCTATTCTAGTTTCGTGCCCTTAATTTAGTCTGTGGCACACACTGTGCCAGACAGGGGAGGCAGTTCTTCCTATGTATACTCAATTTGTCCAGTGTTACCATACAACTCTTTTTTTTTTAGTTGTCCATTTTTGTCAATGAACACAATATTTGGCATTGCTTTAATTATTTAAATCACTGACCACAAGAACTTTCATGTTGCAGTGTTTATTTTTTGCAACAACAACCACAAAACATGAATTCCATTGTAAAACAAGAAACAGCTTTCTTTTCAAACAATTCAATATTTTTTTGGACGTTTACAAACACAAGTAATGCATTATAATAGCATTCCTGGAATCTATTTATGAATGCTTAAGTGATTAAAAGCGGCACATTGACAAACATCCTCATACAACCCGTATGTGTGCACACATGCAGACATCTGTTTCTATTTAGTGGTCCTATGTGTGGAGGAGGGGAAGTTCATTGTAGCAAAAGCTTTGCTGGAATTCCAGACATCTGTAGGCAAAAAACTGGCACCCTCAATGCTGTGTGGCTTTGAGTGCGATGACAATGATGATCAAAATGATTCCACAGACAAGTCCAACGATATTTAGGATCTTGGCTGTCCTCGATGCATCCTGGGCTACAGCTGATTCTCCAACAGCATTTGCATTTTGTGCCTTTAGAAAAGCAAGTATCAAAACTAGTATTAATTTAAATTCAATTCAATTTACTAGATAAAAAAATGTGTGAAGTTGCAAAAGAGTGTTATGTATAGTTTTTGATCAATTACATGTCTCAGAATACAGAGGTCGGAAGCAGTGGATGAAGAAAACAAAAAAAAAGTTACATACCCTGCAGGAGCAGACGATAGCAGCAATCCCCAGAGGCAGACAGCAGCACAAAGTGTTAAAGATGGACCATGCAAGGTATGATGGAGCTGCTGCACGACTTTGGCCTCCCTCCATAGTGGTTCTCTGTCTCAGTGAAAGTGAATGAGAGAAATGCTTTGTTGGACAATGCCTGGATCCAGTGAGTGGTGAGGTCTGCACCCAACACCCTTTTAACATTCATGGGTGTGGTTTAAGGCGTTGCATAAGGCTATGACTGTGTGAACAACCAATAGAGAAGAAAAAAAACACTTATTTGGTGGTGAACGGATATTACAATCTTTGGTCATGTCTTGTAATTCGAGCTTTACTGGATGAGCTATAGAAGAGAATTCATTATGGAAACCTCAAAAATTACTTATACTGACTTTACACCACATACTTATTTTAAAAACTTAGAGAAGAACAATTACACAATAGCATATTTGTGCTCAGGAGACCATTAAACCTTTGTGTATCGGTAGCTATTGGTAATGTACTAAATGTATCTGTGCACAAAGAAGTCTTTGTTTGCAGTTAAATTTTGCTTTGCATACGCTAGAGAATATGCTTGAGATTTATGTTTGTGCAAAAACCAGCAGACCATCTTTAGTCTGTATACATGAGGAACTATTTGCATCATGAAGGTTACACTGATTAAAAACAACTGCATCCCTTGTATCTAATGGCTGCCCGGAATGTACTGCAGTCTCCACCTCCAGCACCATTAATGCACAACAATAAGGCGTCTGGAAAGATGTTTCTCACGCTCCACATTTCAGATCGTCATCTCATTGTCAACATGCATTCTGATTAGTTATGGCGATGTAGTTTCGATTGTAATTGGGTCACTTATTCAGCTGGATTTTGTCATAAATAGTTATAAAACGTATGTCAGATAATAGTTGCAGAGATTATGATCAGAGGTTTCATAGTAAGGGCAATAATGTAATTTCCGGTTCATTCAGTGCTTTCTGATTTATCTCCTTTTGCACAATCAATTTGCTCATGGCTCCAGTTTTTCTTGTGTGCTAATCTTAAAAGAAGAACTCCATTATAAGATTGCACTGTAAGCTAAAAGTGAATTATAACTGTTTTAAAGTGTTTAAAGAAGTACATGATAGTAAAACTGGCTGTACTGGACACAGTGTTCTTTAAGAGGTTGATAAAAAAATCAAAAGAAAGCAACAATGAAAAAGAACTGGTTTAAAAAATAAGGCACAAATGCGAAGGACTGCTTTTCCAGTGCAGCCCTGTATCATGTGCATCTGCTATCTGACAAAAAAAGGCTCTTCTAAAATACTTCCCACACTTCTTCACACTCAAGATTGTTTAAAGTTCGCATTACAAGTCTTGGAAAATGAGCATTTGCGTCTGTGGTAATAAGTTCCTGCTGAATTACACAACAGCAAATTTTCCCCGAATGAGCACAGGAACAATTGGCTAATCACAAAGGGATGGAGGAGATATTTGAATAGATCTCTGCTGCAGTGCTAACCAATCAGATGAGCAAGGCAATGTATGAACTTTAAATAGCTAATGGCTTTCAGGGTATGTTAACATTCAGGTGTACGCTGACTGTAAAACAGTCATGGTCATTCATCCAGTTCAAGGTCTCATTGTAATTTATTCAACAGTTTGCACCATCCTTTTTCCAAATCTACAAATTGTTGTCTGACTCCATTAGTTTAGAAACGACATTTTAAGTCCGTTACCCATATAAAAGGAGTAAGTAATAGGTAGTATATTGTTCATACTGTACAATACTATACTATACTATATTATCCTATACCATATAATTGTGAAATGCCTTTGAATAAAGTAGTAGTAAGATAACAGTAAGATACTGACCTTTGTTTTATCTATCTCTTTATATTAACATCTAGATCTTGGCTCAAGTTCAGCACTAGTAATTGCCTGCAAATGGGAACAAAAAGATAAAATTAAAAGGAAGAGGAGTCATTATATTTTTACGAATGAACAGCGGAAAACAACAGGATCACATGCCAAATTTGTATGTATAACTTTGTTCAACAATTTTGGTTTGACCTACTGTAATTCTGCCTATAAAGCCCCGTGGTAAAGATGAAAAGACACTGTATCCAGTGCATATCAGTTAAACTAACGTGTACTTCATAGAATTTTAAAACAGGTCTAATTCATTTTAGCTCACAGTGCAGTTTTGAAGTGAGGTTCATCTTTTGAGACAAAAAGACTGGACTCATGAGTGGATTTATTGTGCAAAGGGAGATAAATAGAAAAGCTTTTAATGAATAGCAGCATTGTCCTGTTTGTATGTGTCGTCTGAGAAACCACATTGTGGCATCCACAGCAGACTATGACCCCTGAAAAAGCCTCCGTCTCTACAATTAGCCTCAACGCCTGTACACATTCTGTCCTCCTTCGATCTAAATGTACTGCAATGTGGCAGCTCTTATTATTTCTCAACAGCTGACATGTTCAATGATACTACAAAGCCGTGGTAATTTTTTTTTTGACACATACTGCATGAACAGCAGCTGGACATTGAATTCTACACTTTCTTTGAGCAATTATAAGCTGCACTGTCTCAACTTTAGCTTTCCAGCTTGCTTTTGACAACTTTAACAGCTTGCCACTATGAAATGTGTGATTTATATACACAGTAAAGACATGTGTTGCCAAGCATTCAAGTTCATGATGTAATTAGCCAGAACTAGAATTTCATATTTTGAAAATGGGATCAAAGAATATGGCAAAGCTCAGTATTGTGACTCTGGAATGTTTTTTCATGCAAAGGAAGATAAAGAGCTTCAGTGTCTATGGGTACTGCCGGCTGGTATTTAGCCATGAAGACAGTCGCCCTCGAGGGATGATGTCAAGCTCTGCTTCCTTTCAAGGACCCTTGATGAAATCCAGCACTGCAAAATGATACTGTCCACTTGTTGCTGCTGTTTTTGAAGAAAATGCTTTTTCGTATTAGAAATGACTCCATATTTATAGAACCATACAAGCAAGTATATCGGATATATTCTTGGCAATTACTTTGAGTTTAAAGGGGAAGATGAAAAGTCAGTCTATCATTTTGTAACATATTAAAAGCACAGAAATATTCACAGATGGAAGAAAAAAATTACTGGTAAATATCAGCTTTGTTATTTATCGGTCTCATCTGTTGATTCTTGCACATACTTGAGATTACAAGTGGTGCGTAGAGCATTAAAAATCTAAACTCAAGTACAATTACACCCACAAGAAACAAAAGACTAAAATATAAGTGAAAACTATTATTTGAACAATTTTTTCAAGTAAAAGTAAAAAATTACTGGGTTGGTTAAGTTCCCAGAGTTCAGGTTACTTTTTTAGTTAATATAAATTTATAATTGATCAATAATGATGTATAATTCAAATTAAAAAGCTCAACTGATCAGTCACAATACAAGTTAATGTCACTATCATAGTATCAAAGGTTGTTGTCACACAAAAAAAATACCATTTCTGCTTTTATAAAAGCAGAAATGGAAATTTCAGGGTTTTTTCAGGGTGACGTGCCAAGAATAGGAACTGTGGGCATATGTGCTCGGGAACCGACACTGGAAGCTGCCTATTTTTCTCAGTTTTACTCTGTTATCATCATCATCAAATAGTAATGGCACTTCGTTGTCTTTAATAAAACTATGACCCCCCGACACTTAGCTGCTATTGTTTTAAGAATTGATTTGACAAACTCTTTCCCAGCCTGGTTTTCTACAGAACCCACATCTGAGTCATAACACAAGCTCTCCTTGAAGACATCATTGAAGAGCTGGCAACAGATGGCTGGTCACTACAGGATGGAGCTCTACTAATCTGATGAACTGTCAAAACTCACACTTTTCACACCAGGCATGGCCAAGGATCTTACACCCTATTGTGAACATGGGAGAACTAAGAGTTGGGGATGTGTGCTGAGCACATGAAATGGAATGTGTTTTGACTGCCATGCATCAGAGAAATTAAAAGAAAACACAACATCATGATTTAACATGTTGAGTTTGGTCTAGAAACAGAAAGAACTAAACTAACAAGAACTGTATACATCTGTTCTGGGGATGGGACATTTGAGTTTGAATGCAAGCTGCCTGACACAAGATTATCTCAGAGGGAGGGCAAGCCTGTGCATATGGTAAAGCCTCACCTCACCTCACCTCACCTCACCTCACCTCACCTCACCTGCAGCTTTGTCCTCTAAAGAACAAACAAATGAAAAGCTCCCAGAACAAGAATATATTGAATCTAATTTTCTCTTTTACTTTTATGCACTTATACATTTTATGTAACTATGTCAAATCTAACTCCTTCCTAAATGTATGTCAACATTAAAACTTTATTGTTTTGATGAGAATCTGCTGATTTTAGAAAACTTTTGCAAAGTTGTGTCTATTTATGTGTCTTTAACCACAAGGAGGCAGTGTTGATCTTTTACTGAGGAAAAGGGAGGCGGGAGCTCAATGCTTGCGATGCTCTCAGATCGTTCTGGTCCGTCCAAAAGCAGGTTTTTATAGGTGTTGGAGACAGTCTCTACATTGTCTTTGACAGTTCTTGTCAACTCATAGTATCATTCAGAGGCACACGATAGCACAGACACGTGCAGAGACCGAAAGGGAGATGAACTGTGGCAGAAAAAAAGAACAAAAAACAACCAACCAAATAAAAACAAAAAAGACAAAGCAAAACAAAACACAAACAACCAAACAACCAAACAAAACGAACCAACAAACGAAACAAAAATAGTATGATCACTCAAATGCAGGGCAATAAGTGCTACTTATAATGGTTTTTGCGTTAGATGCATTAATAATATCAAACATGTAGGCCTATTCTCCTAACGTGCAGTCATTAAGTTATTTAAAAAAAATGTAAAAATTAAAGAAACTGTAGATTGTCAGGATAAATAACAATACCAAAGAAGAAGTCTTTAATACATTTTTCTGACAAACTTATGTTTCATTCTCTTCTGAATGTGAACCCCGCTGTAGTAAAACGATTCTACTGTCTAAACTTTTCTTTATTATTTTCTACAGAGTAGCCTGATGTGACAAAACGATGATTCCGTGCAGGTCAAAAGTTAGTACTAGATTTTACGAGCGACGTTGAAGGCATCAGGTCACTATGGTAACTCCACGCTGAGACTTCCGACAGAAAAGTGAGCGTAACAAAATTTTACGTTTAGCTTAAAGATAAGATATAACTAAACGAAGTGTTTGGTTTGTTAAACATTATCGCAGGCTTTAAAGGGCAGATACGTGATGGACAAACTTGACGACTTCGATAACTTTTTGAAGAATGTTGACAAAATAAGTGAGTAATACAGCTGCTATTAGTAAAACGTCATAATTAATAGATTTTGAAGTTAGTTCCAATTGCTGCCTTTGTGCCATGGGGGCAAAACTAACACCACTAGCAAACATTTAAGAGACAAATGAAGTTTAATTATGTTAACCTACAGCACAATTAAACGGCAAATTGGTAACGTTAGTGATACTGTTAAATACAGAAACGGTCGGTTAAGCCACGTATTAATTCACCAGTGGCCAGTATAACGTAACGTATATATAGTAACGTTATATTTAGATTGAGTAAATTAACTTAAATGTACATTTTACGACACGTGTAATAATTTCAGGTTCTGACCCCTGTAATTTATGATTTTTAAGGTGATCTAGTTAAGGATCTGCAATCTTCTGATGTTGAAGTCCAGCAAAAGGCAATGGAGAAAGCTGACTGCCACTTAAGTGCCATGGATGAACCCTGCCGGACCAAAGTCAGCAAGACTGCAATCAACACAAACTCACCACTACAACCTTCCTTGGTGAAGACATACACACACATTCACCTCAAGTACAGTTGCAGTGTACACACTCTGTCAGTCCCCATCTGTCTCAGTCTGTATGTCTCACTGTCTCTGTCCCTCAGTCTTTCTCTGTTTCTGTCTCACTTTCACCGTCCCTCAAACACAAACACACACACACACACACACACACACACACACACAGCACAAGGGAGGCAACCAACACCTCTGTTCTGTTGCCTCCCTTGTCCTTTCTTGTCATGTTAGAAGGTATCAAGTGTGTACCACCTTGTAAGGAGTCACTAGGTAAGCTTTTTGTGACATTATTTTGAGTTTTTTTCTTTTCTTTTTTTTTTTTACAGAATCCGCAGAATGAAAGTCCAGGTAAGCAGGCTATTGGGTTGTTTAGCTGGGGTCTCATTTCATTAATTTTATTTATTTATTTCATTCAGTGGAGGTTAACGTAAGTGGTAACCAGTAACATTTCCTCAGTATTTTCCTTTTTCCTCAGCCCCCTGAGTGAAAGTGAACATTTATTTACCTGCCCTATGTGCAATGTACAAATAGCTGATTTAATTTATCTTATTTGCAAAATACAAGATTCTCAGTAAATACATACACTTCCACCGGTTTAAGCTGTGGCTGTGAATATCAGCCTCCTTAATTATGACCAATCTCTCGTCTCAGTTTATGTCAGTCAGTCTCTCTGATCACAAGTAAGACTAATAGCTTATTCAGTTACAGAATAAATTTTTAACGTATCACTCGGGTGCTTTGTCTAATCATTTTTTGTTTAACACTGAACACTTTCTTTTTCCTAATTTTTAGAGACTGTTTTTATGTTGCCACATTCAAGTTTCATAGAGACTGGAAATTTTCATGCAGCGCAGTGAGATTTTTTAATCAACTGTGCCTGTTTTGCAGGATGGTGACTCACCATGCTCTATTATAGGAAGAGAGGATGTGACCTTAGTGTTAGAGTGGCTCTCTGAAAATTTTGTCACAAGGGTGATCATGTTTAGCATAATGCCACTGCCACTTTCCTGCCCATACCTATTTAGACACTCTCATGATTTGTGATGTTTGTCAGTTTAGTTCACAGAGGTTTGATAAAAGTGTAGTCAACTTTAACCTTTCTTAATAAACTGCAAGTATGTCATGGGGAGGAGGGCCCTGCTGTGGATTGGAGAAATGAAATTATTAGACATTGTTTGATATATTTTCATGTTTATATATCAGTAGACTATTGGCATCGAATGTTTGGAACCAGATTAAGAACCGATTCCTCGGAAATACGTATTAGTAAAAGAACCGGTTTTTACAAAATACTTATCAGTGTAGAAATTGGCTCTTACAGAGTACTTATTTGCATAAGGACTGGTACTTACCAAATACATATCAAAGTAAGAACCAGTTCTTACAAAGGACTTATTCACATAGGAACCAGTTCTTACGAAATACTTTTCAGGGTAAGAACCGGTTCTTACAAAATACTTATTAATGAAGAAACCAGTGAAATAATATCGTTTCCTAGTGAGCCCACTGTTTTGCACTTGCCACTCATGACACAAATATGACACCATAGCCCGGTCTCCATTTTTTTTTTTTACCTGATCAATTGATTGATAGGGGCACCTTAAAGTGAAAAATCGGAAGTTCAGTCTGCAGTATGTCCAAATGACAAATGTCTTTGCAGTTCTTGCTTTCTTTGTTTTACCACATGGGAGTTCAAGATTTTTTTTATTAATTTTTATAATTTTACCTTCGTACATGATACAGTTTTACACACAAATCCACACCTCCACATCCACTACAGATAACGAAAAACAATTGTGACAGAGAAAACACACATGTTATAATAACATATGACAGGGGTAAGAGAGATATACAGTTCATGCAATACCACATAATTGAATATTCATATGTGGTATTTCATGCAATACCTTTGCAGCCTTTATTTCAGTAATAATCTTGAGGAGTTTTCCTTTTTTGACCAGATAATTTCATGAAGATAATGGAGAAAGATGCTGAAGACAGAAGAGTAAGGAGAATTGCAAAAATGAAAAAGGCAACCGGTGTGTGCTTCTTTTGTCTCTCAAAGAAGTTGTTGAACATTAAATGTCTGCTCTACTTGCTGCTCTGTTGGGTGAGAAATATGGCCCTTTAAAATTATCATTGTTTGTGTCACTGCAGGACTAAAATACAAGGGAAATGAAGCTTATGCTCAAGAAGACTATGAAACTGCTGTGAAGTATTACACTGATGGCTTGGCTGAACTACGGGACATGCAGCAGTTGTATACCAACCGTGCTCAAGTGAATATCTTCAACCTGTGTTTTTCATTTTTTAAATTTTTTGTAATGAAAATACAAATTATGTTTTGTAGGTAAAGTTTTTACGCTTAAACTGAAGACTCAATTTTGACTCCCAGATTTTAGGCAAAGTGCCAAATAATGCTTTTATTATCTTAATTAGGTTGTTTACTTTATAAGGCTACATTTATTTATTTTGTCTGTTTTTAATACCATGTTACCACCAGTCCAATGTTTAATTTTCTCAGGCCTATATCAAACTGGGAAAGTACAAGGAGGCCATCAGTGACTGTGAATGGGCCCTAAAGGTAAGGCCTGACTGGTAGCTGGGGTAAGTCAGTTTGTCTGAGAGCCGAAGAAGCTATGCTGGAGGAGATTAGACATTGAAGATTGGCAGTCCTCCTTCACTCACTCACTCACTCCCTCACACTGAAACAGCAGTAATAAACGCAGGACACAGGTCATCATCACAATGCAGAAATTTTCACATTGTGTTTGAAAGACTGTACCGAGGTAAATGGTCTTTAGGTGTCTCCTCTTGTGAAACAAAAGCTATCTCTACTTTGGATGAAAAAAAAACATGCTCTATAAACAAAGCTGCTGTTTAAATGATAAACATAATCACTGCAGCACATACCAAGCTTTCTGGAGTGTATCAGGTTGTTCAAAACAGAAAATTTCTTACTGTGCTTGTGTTTTCAATGCAGAGACATTACATCACAATTATGTAGATGTGTTGTTAACTCCCATGTTCATCCTCTCTTTACCAGTGTAATGAGAGGTGCATAAAGGCTTACGTGCACATGGGGAAAGCATATCTGGCATTGAAGAAATATGATGAAGTGAGTATAATTACCTCTCATTACATGTAATCATGCCTATTTTTTAACACGTTGCCAAGATTGTTACACCTGGCATTTTAACTAACTAGTGCATAAAATGGCTATATGATGAGGGTACCCTTGCAATATGAAACTTATCAATTAAGATTCTGAAATAAGTATAAACACATTGCATGTAAGCAGTCCTAGTCATACACTCTTATTGACATTCTGTTAAAAAGCATTGTTAATCCATTTATTTGGAAATAGGTGTATATTTAATGTGTATATTTGGTAAAAATCTTAGTTCAACTAATACAAGATGCATCATTGTTCTTTCTATATTATACTATTGTGTTGACGCACTGTAGTCTGGGTGTAGTCTAAAGAAGACCAGCAAAGAGCATCATTCAACCAGTAATGAACCTTATTTTTCTCTTTTCAGTCCAGAGACTGCTTTGAAAAAATAATAGAAATTGAACCTTGGAGGGAGACAATCGTGCAAGGTATTGACAATCATCTGATATGAGGCTATCACTGCTTTGCAGTCTCTCTGCTTTGTCATAAGTGGTGCAACATTATATTTCTAATTCATTTGCAAGTTATGTACTACTACTGGTTTATGTTTAATGCAGTTAATGGCAGAGTAGATAAAATATAAGACTTTCAGTTAGCTCTTTTCTGCAACAGTACAACTGCAGTAAATGCTATGAATTAACTTTCTTTCCTGTTTTTCTTTAATTCCATGTAGAATACCTGACCCAGGTAAATTTGGAAGAGAAGAAGGAGCATCAGGAAATTAATGCTATGCAACAGTTTAACCAGGGAGATGAGAAGGCCACAGTGGTGCCCCAGCTGCTAGAGAAGCTTTCAAGGCCTGACCAGATGCCCTCCTACTACTGTGGAGGATTTGATCTTCTATCAGAAGCAGTTACTGACTGTGAGTCTTCTTTCAGAAGAAGCTTTTCACAATTAACTTTTTTTGAAGTCTCTTTGTGCCCACTCTTGCCTCAATAACCTGCTTCACTGGTCCACCTTTTTCCCATTTCTTGGGCTAAATTGGTCCTCAGGCCAGGAAGTTTTATGAAGACTTGAAGAGGAAAATGAAAGTTAATGCAGCACTAAAGTACTCAGAGCAAATATTTTTGGTCATGACGTTCGGTGACGTTTAGCTGCAAAAGCAAGCTGCTTATTGCTTTGCTCTGTGAAAATGGAAGGGAAGAGACAAGAAGAGACCTTATGCTGTCAATCACTGATTTTTCCTCATGCCCCATTTGCTTGTCATGGTGAGCAATTTCTAAAATAGACTATAAAGTCATGTTGAAAGAGCAAACTTTAGTGCTTTCTGATAAACAACTGTGCAGAGCATAGGTACAGTGCAAAATAGTTTTCCACCTTTTTCACTCCTTTATCAGATCAATCCCAAATAGTTGTTTTATTTTGAAATAAAACCTGATCATCTCAATTAGCAGAATTAGACATTTCCTTGCTGTATAAATGACGATGTAATTTGGTTGCTGAACTGCTGAGTGTGCTGTTCCGAGCCAGCAGTGACAGCTCTTCTGTCATTGAAGCAGTGTTATTAGAAAAATGACCTTGACAAATACTATTGTAATGGAATGTGTAGAATATAGAGAGTGGTTCATATGGGATGATAGCTAACACTATTTAGCCTTCTGCGTCTGCCTTGAGTACAGTTTAATAAAAACACCTGCACACATTGGCTGAGGTCTGTTCCGTGACCTTAGTGTCATACCTGCACTCAACCTTGTCAGATTTAGAGTAGGTAGCTAGTGAACTGTGGTATGTCTGTGGCTCTGTAGATTTATGACAGCCTAGCCTGAGGTCCTCTAGATGGACTGAGGCTGAAATCTGCCAGGAATTATCATTGCTTATTTATATTTCAGGGCAAGGGAGTTGTGACAACGAACCCTGGTCAAGAACAAAAAAAGCTTAGAAAACGTAGTTATAAAAGAGCATTGGGCTTTACAACTGTTCAGATCCTATACAAAAGTATGATAACATGGGACGAAATAATTTGTAACTGCTTTTGCTTATTTCTTGCACATTGCTTGTTGGTTTAGAAGAATTGTTTGTAATGGACCCAAACAACCCAGCGCTGGCAAAACAGAAATGTGATTCTGTGTCCTTTGATAATGATAGCATCACCTTAAAAACTAGTAACTGAAATTTTTTTACCAAGTCTGCTGCTGTATAAAAAGAGGCCATCATAGACTGGCAGCAGGTGCTCTTTGCCAGGTTGTTCACCTCTTCTCTGTCAGCTGTGGATATTTTTAAAAAAAATGTTTTTGACCCAAGAAATGACTTTGATTCTCTACACCTCTAATAAAACTGTTTTTAGCAATTGCCAAAAGGCAGAAATTGCAGCTTTTATAAAATGGCTTGGAAGTACAATCCATCAAAGCCAATGGCCCTCTAAGGTGTATTTATTTGTTATAGTACAGCTAAGACTAAAGCTGTTAGGAAGTAGTTATGAAATGCTGCATAGTTTTGCTGCTCTCATAGAGGCTGTGTCCTAACTTTAAGTACTTTGACCACATAGCCATGACTGAACTGATGGAGAGAAGGTGCTTGTGGCTTGGCAAAACACACAGCTATAAATAAAACAAACAAAAAATCTTGAATCATAGTGTAATGCTTACTTTATCTGGTAACTTGTTTTCACTATTTTTAACACACAGTCTTCTTTTTTCACTGACTCTCTGTTGCAGAATGGCAGGCATTTCTTATCAAATCTTTCTTTTTTCTTCATTTAGAGTAAAAATGAGTAAAAATGTACCCTCAAATGATATAGTGATTGTCTCGCAGTGCCATTCAGTGGAAAAGGGCAGAACTTACATAACTCACAACTGAAAGGATCTCAGCAGGACTGACATTACAAGGTTTCTCCCCTAGAAGTACCCCTTCAATGCTTCCCCCTCTATTATCTGTGTGCTTTGTATAGCTCACTTTTAGGAAAAAAATAGACCATTCATTACTGTACGTTACTCTATCAACATATTTTATTCATCCTTTCCTCTTGTGTCCTTGACTGTAAACCTGTAAACAATACGAGCTAAACTAAACGAGTGAGGTGTTGTGTTTTCCTGAAAGCTCAAGCCTCGTGATGATATAGTGATGTGTTTTTCTGTCTTCTTACACTATCTACTGTTCTCCTCTAACAGGTACATACCAGACCCTTTTCAGACTGAACAATGGCTTTAGTATCATCAGCAGCAATGACATGGTGAGGAGGTAAGGAGACCAGAGGGAGAGGTAACTGTCAGCTCTCTGTGGTGCTTTGACAGATGAACCCAGAGACAGGGGCATACAGAGGCAATGATGGCTGAACTAGAAAGATCATTTTTTTTCTCTCTCTCTCTCCCTCTTGCTCTAGTTGTTTGTGTAATAGCTCAAAGAAGAAGAATATTACACTGAACATTGAGATTGAAATGATCAATAGCCCTTTTGTGTCCCAGAAAGAGGGGATCTTCTGTACAAAATTATGAGTTCTGCATGTCAGATCAGTAGGGTCGTTATTAACTCGTCACATACCTCCAGTGTTGTCCATTGTTTGCACTGTCATTATTCAACTTTGACCACAATGTCTGGAAAACAGAGTAAAAAGAACATTTCAGTCCAAGCTAAATGACAATAGCCAATAAGGGTGCTACCTTTAAGTCAGATACAACCAGCTGAAAATGATATAAGGCACATAGCAAAGAAGCCCAGTGCACTGACACATGTCCCAATCACAATCTGAAGGAACACTCTTGAATTATTGTGCTCTCTGCAGAGCCACAAAGAGCCCAAATTATTTTTTCAAGATAAGATTATGTAAAAAAAAGGGAGTAATCAGTGCTACCTGTTACTGAACTTACAGGTCTTGCTGCTTGGTCTTGTTGTTACTTGTGTCTGGTATTGTTAATTAAGATTCAACCATAATACGTATATATTGGTATATGTTTTGTTTCTATCTTTTGCTGTATTGAGTTACATTGTATTGTAATGCTTTTACATATATGACATTTTTATTATTTCATAGTAATAATTTTGTTTGTTCTGTATTATGTTAAGACCACTGAATGAATTTTATTATCCACAGTTGCTTCTTGCAGAAAAAAAAGGATCCAGACAGCCTGGAGTTGTGCGTCTCTGTACTGAAATTGTGGAGGGCTATTTGTTTAGGAAATGGTAGGAAGACAACTGAATTACATTTACATTGTCATTAAACTATAGAAATACAGGTATAATTCTATATTGAAGTCTATATTATGGCAATACTGCAAATTTTGTCAGTGTGATAGTCAAACATTTTTGTCATTTGTCTTTGAATCACATGAGCTGGGGGATTTAGCACAACAACTGTGGTCATTTATTTACAGTGGGTGTTACTTTATACTAAATGAAAATTATAACACATCTGTATCACCACAAGTCTAGCAACTTATTGCTCATCTAATTGGGTTTATACACCTTTTTCTTGATCCTTAGTGAACTGATTCTTTGTACCTGCCCTGTTTTTCCTCTGCTTTTAGATGAAAACCAGAAGATGCTGATGACAAGCCCAGTCAGCAGACAGTCCATTGTTGACTCTGTAGCATCAGAGCATGACGCAGTACGGACAGAAAGTCTGGCATTACTATGTTTGTACTCACAGATGCCACATGGCAGACGTGTGGCCACTGACAACTTAAATGTGCAAATGTAAGACATCTATGTATGTAGCCTCCAGATGCTGCTGGTTAGTGCAGAAAAATAGCTAGAGGAAACATGTACTACAGTGTGTGAGATGGTAGATTAATTGTGTGTTTTAAATTAATGCTAATACTTTAATATTTTCCTCCTTCCACAAAGTCTCACTTAAACTAATCATTCCAGGAATTTAAGGTTAGCTGTGGGTTGGTAATGTGTTTGTGATTGTCTGTCCAACTGTCACATTCATTTAATGAGATTCAGCTAATGGTACATGGGACATAGTTTTAAAAATTAAACTAAGTGACCTGAGTAGTTTTGCATTATCTGATAATATCTGTGCTAGAGCTAATTGGATTTCAAAAAGAAAAAAAAAAGGAAACGAATAATAGTTTTGCCCCATTTTAGCATTATTATCAGAAATATTGGTCAAAAGGTACATACCATCATTATCTGGGTCCAAAATATTATTTTGTACATATCATTCAACAAAATTTATGATTCTTCCCATATTTGTTCTTCTCTCTATCTCTCTCCACTATATCATGCTTTCTTTCTCTTTATAATTCCACTCTTAATCTGAATACAAAGGTTAGTAAAAAACCTAATGATGTGCATCACAAAGCCACAGCAGCAACAGGAGATCACATCTGTCAAAATTCTGGAGAACTTTGCGGCAGAAAACAGGTATGAGAATTACTTATGCCCGATACACAGTCTACACAGTTTCTCATCCTACCCTTAGAAAAAAGATATATATATATATATATATATATATATATATATATACACACACACATATATAAATATATATATACATATACACATACATAGAGCATACTTAAAAATCTGCTGTCAAGTGTCTTTGGTCTTTGGTAGGGTCACTTGACAAATGGGAAATGTGAAAATGTGGCATCTTCAATAATTCAGCATGTGCCTTCCAAGTGTAAATGTGACTTGAAGGCAAAAGGTTGTTTTCAACTTGTTTACTTTCCTCTGATGTCTCATGAAAATAGACATAAAAGGACAACTAAAGCTCTCCAACACAGCAGGAAGTAAGTCAAGGTGTCAAGCAGTGAAATGGAGAGATCAATTTTCCTTGTCTATCGCTCAAAGAGTTACTCAACAAGAATGTGTTATATTCTGCAGACTTTTCCTCTCCAATGGAGAAGCTCAGCTGGATCAGTGTTGGGTTTTTATGATTATTTTTGCTTTGGAGGAAAAATCCAAACTCTGTTGCAATGTCTTACAGATCTCTCTTGAGAAAACATTTACAGAATGTATAAGTATTTGCATAAGTGCATTTAAGGTTTTTGGTCCTAAGTCAAAAGCAACTGGACTGTGCTGTGAAATCACAGCCAATCCATCTGCCCTTCACTAACTTTAGTTTGGATAAGTGAGAATCATTGCTACTTGACCACTTAGGTGAAATATAATGCAAAAAATGATCTTTTATGAGTCAGACGGTAAGTTTATTTTGGTGGAGCATTTTTTTTTTATGCTTTGGGAACATATTAGTTTGTCAACTTTTGTTAAGTTGATAATGTTGTTTTGCTTACTGGTGTATTACTGGGCTATGAAGAACTTCAAAGTGAGGATCAAACTAAACGTTTTCTCTCCCTCTTCATCCAAGCATATATGTTCATGTGTGTATACTATCTCTGTTTCTTATTTGAGAACCATTAAACATTGTGCATATTGATACAATCATATCCTTATCCAAAATGTGTTTGTTTTAAAATCACAATAAAAATGTTTTTGTATTTTCTTGCAGATTCTGTGTTCATTTAAGGGGTGGATTAACTGACTCCGTTATTGTGCCATTTGCAACAATATTGGTAAGATATGTAGAACCAAGGTTTCGTATTATATATGATATGCCCTGAATGTGTATAGGCATGTTTATGTGTGTATTTGTTAATCTTTTCAGACAAATATCAGCAAGTCCAGTCGGCATGTCCTTCCATCTCTAATATCGACTGTTGGCTGCCTGGCTCAAGACGATGTCATCCATCACAGTTTTGCATGTGATCCAGAATTTTGGAATGCCTTTCTGGTTGCCATTGTAAGTACCATTGTCAGACTGATCTGTTTGTATAGAAAAGTGCAAATCACTTGTTAATTTAGTTGAATTCAGATGCCAAAGTGCTCGATACAAATCAAGAAAAACTGTGTAGTCTGAAGGGCATATGTAGACATTATAAATATGGCCTGTCTTGTTTATAATGAAAGTGTTTTGCTGGGTTTTAAACTCATTATATACATTTAATTCAGTGTAGAATGTGTTGGCTTTCATTGCAGAAGCAATGCATTACATATGAATACAAAGAGGTCCTTTACGCTATGCTTGGTTTGATCATCAATCTTTCAACTATCACCTCACCAGTCATTCAGGTAAGACAAGTGATATATGTATTTAATGTGTAATATTTGATATTACCACTAAACCACTGTACCACAAAAATTCTATGGCTAAGAATAAAAAAAAATATATATATTTTTAATATATATATATATATATATATATATATATATATATTAAATATATAATAAATGCCAGTCCACAGTGGAAACAGAGGGCGCATTT